>JAJJWW010017623.1:0-473547 GCA_023531295.1 Papaver armeniacum
TGAAAGCAAAGATTTTAGACTTATAAAACTTAAAAATAAGGAAAACTTAACACAAAATCGATTCAAGATATGAGAAAATAACCAAGACACCGATTCCACTATTACACATGAATAATTTATGGTGAATAACACAAAACTCTAATTATCTTTTTAAGTCCTTATTTCTTAATCCACAAATAATCGTGCGACCCAAAAATTAATTGTATCCCTAAGCATAGATTATCTAAACAAAGTATAACCTATCTAATTGAATCACAACTAATGACGAAAATTATGCAAACAATTTAAAACCTACTAAAAGCAAATTGATTGAGTGAATTATAAATTATAAATTATAAATTGAGAAAATAAAATAGTTACCAATTATTCATGCGTAAATAGCTTCCTCATTGCCTTGGTTGTGGGAGAATTAGCCTCTCATCATGTTGGAAACACGCTCAAAACTCATTTTTATTGCTCAAATGAGGTGTACAAATGATGAAATGGAGAAAATGATGAAAATCGGTGTTTGCAACGATTATAAGTGTTGCAAACACTGTTACAAAGAACGATAAAAACTATTACTGTTACTTTTAAGTCTGCCTTCTGTATTACGACCCTCGGCTGTGAGTCGTAATCACTGTAGCATAAACGACTGTCACTTGTGCGTTGAATGTTCTTCGTGTTCTTGGGGTAGCAGCAGCAGAGAATAATCCTGTAACTTGATTTTCTCGATCCGTTGACGCTCTAAACTCCCCCAAACTCTCCGTGTTTGATAGACACAAATATCTCCGAGAATATCTTCCTAAGTTCAGTATATAACAGAGAAACACTATAAATACTTCACCTTCCCTGTTTTGAAAATAAAGAAGATATCTTCCTTTATTACCGGTCGGGGCTAACTAATAACCCCGTTTTGATAGAACAGGTTGGTTCCAATCCAAAACCACAAACAACTCCGATTAAATCTCTTAATCAAATCTAGAAGCTCGCAGTGAAACCGCATTTTCCCCGCCAAAACGAATTCAAACCGTGAAGAAGGTGGAGTCCCTTAACGATGGAGTGATTGGGGTGCAAGTTAGCCGATTCTTTGTCCCCGGGGTGCAAATAGTAAAGAAGGTGCCCCTTAGTAAATGAGGTGCCCTTATCCAAAGCAGGGTCCGTTTAGCAAATGTCCTCCGAGGGTGCCTTTAACAACTTTTCGAGCCGAATTTTCCAAAATGTTTATTTGCCAAAAATACATACAAAGACACAAAATAACCAAATAAGTAGAAAATCGAGACTAACAATAAAGACATCGAGGACAAATTAGACACATAAATGCGTCTATCAAATACCCCCAAACTTATTATTTGCTAGTCCCGAGCAAATCTAATCTAGAAAATAAAATGACTACACTTAGCACGTAAAGAAGTCGTTAAACCGCTAGGTGGCCCTAGTAGGAGTGTTGTCTCTGGAGGGTTTACCAGAGGTGTACCCACAAAACCTTTACTCCAGACCCTAGCTATCTATGCATAACCTTGGAAGGCACTAAAGAATCTCCTTGGTTGGCATACAATATTGACTATAGGAGGAAGTACCCTGTGTTGATGGTGGATTTTCGTTTAAGGTTAAATTTGTAAAAACCAGAAAAATCATGCGCTGACATCTTGTAAAAGATAAAGCCATTTATAAGTGTTGGATACTCCCTCACTTAATTCACCAAGAATGGAGCATGTAGCAACAATCCCATTCTGTGGAATACATGGAATTCCTCCAGGTTGGAGCATGTAGCAACAATCCCAACCAGTGAATTTCATATCAGCCTTTGTATTTCAAAGACTCATTATCGGTGTGGCATGACGACCGAGTGTTACTCTTACAGAGTAGCACGAACCTCCAAGCACTATAATGAAACCATGTAATGAAATAATTCGTGACAAGTCGACTCTCGGTGTGTTATACTAGTTGAGTTGAGCATCCTGACTGACCGTATCGGTCCGGATATGATTCGATCGCAGATCATCCAACTCCATAAGCATGATTCGATGACCCCAGATCAATTCCATCACCCCTGTGCAGGTATGGAATACCCACGGCCGACCCCCGCATGGTCGGTCATTGGCCCTAAGCTTGCCAAGAAACCGTTCATACCAAGCATTATGAGCGGAAACCCTAAATTAGGTTTGCGGCATATTACATGTGTTGCAAGCAAGATCTCAACCATCCATCTTCGCGAGTATAGATGGAGGGTGTAGATGTAGATTCAAAGGGCCCCGAGCATGTCAACACGATCACCAGGCTGGGCCACACACTTGACCAATCGGTCAAGACCAACCATACTTGGTTGCAACAAATTCGTACGCCCAAAGGGAGCATGGCGCACGGCTTTGAAAGCCAAAATTAAGGTTTCAAGCCATCACGCACGTCCATCTTCTCCAAGCACGAATGGAGGGTCACTGATTAGATTACGTGTCCGGCCATACCAAGATGACCACCGTGGGCCCACCTACCTCCTCATGTGTTGGGCAAGGCATACCATGCCCGGGTTAATCCAAAACGTGCGCCCAAACTAGCATGGCCACGCCTCCCAAACCACAAACGATCTCGACCACTCAACTTCGTCGGACGATTTAGATGGCTCTGATCACGTTTTAATGGGATATTTAGGTATAGGCGTGAACACCCGGTCTACCACCTTCACGCCAAAGCCAACCGACCAAGTCCGACCAAGATTGGTCGTTCTTGGGACGCGCGCTATCAAGGGGGCGTGATGAGCTCGCGGCATTGGTTTTCTATCGCAATTGATCCCGACCACTCGATTTCACCTGATGAATTGAGTGACCCAGATCATACTTTCGTGAGGGAATGAGTACAGGCGCCTACACCGTTATGCCGTCTACACGCATGTATGGTCGGCCTGGCCAAAATTGTATCCCATGCTTGGTTTCACCAAGTCAGAGTGATGCTTGCGCCTCTTCAAAACCCTAATTTCATTAACGGTCGCAGATGAGTGTCTCAAATATCATCTCATCCGTCCAACTTCACCAGCCTGGTTATACAACCCTGGTCAGGAGTTAATTGGTCAGTGAGGCGTCATTACCCATCACTTTACCACACCATGATGCAAGCACTGCATAAAATACACACGATACTTCACAAGTATCGATCGAATAACACGGTTATTCAATTCAAAGATTACATGCTATCATTCGTGGATCCACAATCCACACATTCCAGACATCAATCATGTCACAAATGGGGATACATACTGGGGTATTGGTCCGCGCGGTTTATGACGTGCAGTAGCAGGTAACGCGCATCACAAGAACGTGTTAGGAAGTCATGGACGGTTAGAGATGAACAGAGAAGTGGGCAAGATCGGTCGTGTGGCACCGACGCACAACTCCACTACTCCATCACTCCACTTCCTCCACTTCCCACGAGAGACGTGAATAAGGCTCAATGACTTGTATAAATAGGTTCTCCGCCCTATTTCAAACAACAACACAAGTTCACACGAGATAGAAAACCAAGTGTTAATACAAAAACGTATTCAAACACCCAGAGCTTGCTTGCATCAATCACAAGCCTGCTCACCTTTCTGTTACAAGTCATAAGTAAGCCAACACCTTCACAATCTCAACACCTTCTTCGCTTCCCTCCCTAAGATCAACCCCATCTCCTTCATTTTGTGACCGAAACAAGTCTGGAATGGCCATTTCTTGGTTTAGGCCGGACTTGCACAGATTGATCTCTCGAATCTACAAGCACTCATCGCAAGAAAGCATTTGTTTAAGGTTTAAATTCATTCCTCATCCACACCCCAAATTACCAAATTCTGCAGGAGTAGTTTTCACCCATAAACACCCTGATGCGAAATTCCAATTGTTGTACACGAGTTTGCACTCAAGCATACTAAAATTCATATAAAGTGACAGAGCTCTACTCAGATAGTTTCTGGACATCATAAACCGGAGTCAACCAATCACATGGATAGATGTAGAGAAAACGTGGATGATGTTGACTAAGGTGAACCTATCCTAATGGACCGAGATACCTGTCTGGACTAATATCAACACACCTGGCATATACAAGGGAACCAAAGTGGTCGATAATCCTAACTCTAGTCAACTCAGCTGGCATATACAAGGGTACTAGTGGTTGACTTTATTGAATTTATTCCGGTTGGTTTAATGGTCTAGTCTCATTTTTTTTTTTTTTTTTTTTTTTGTATCTCAGCCATTCTATTTCACCCTAGCAATGGTAAAAAGAAAGAAAAAAAAAAAAAAAGTGATCGTGGATTCTTTCGATGTTTCCATCACGAGGATATGGCGAAACTACTCATGTTTTCTTCTCTAACACTCGAGCTCGTGCTTTTATGAATAGACTCTTCTAGATGTTTCCATCTAATCCAGATTGGTTCCTCAACTCCTACAACCAAGATGTTCCCATCCACTTAGATTAGTTAGTGCCAACCTTAATAAGCATAAATGTCTAGTTTCGGAGTTTATTTATTGCAACTAAAAAGTTTCTCCCATACCCCAAACTTAAATCTAACATTGTCCTCAATGTTCTAAAGATGAAATTAAAAACATGAACAAGGAGAAACTGTTACCATTTGAAGTAAAAGAGATAAGGAAAGATATTACCGTGTCGCAAGAATATTGGGTTACCTCCCAAGAAGTGCTAAGTTTAAAGTCTTCAGCTGGATAATGGAAGAGATTAGTCACCTCGAAGAATCATATAACAAGAAATTTGGAATAATCATGCGGGTCATCTGGATCAAAAAGTGCTAACCACAAGAAGAGGAAACTGCCACAGACCAGGAAGATATCCAACACCCCCTTATATATTGTTTTGTTTAAGACAACTACATATAGTTGTGGTCAGGCTCTATAAAAGGGTCTAAATAAAATGTTCTCATGGGATGGACTTCCTCAAAAGAAGGATTCTTAAGATCAAAGTTAGAGAGTCCTGAAATAATCAATTAAGAACTTAGAAGCAAATAACAATAACCTGAATAACTAGGGATCCTCTAATTCAATCAGACTTGACTCACACAGTTGAACACAGTAGTGGTCATTCTTAATCAAATGTGTCGACCCTAATCTCCTAAAGTAATTAGGTTTAGTCTTAAAACTCAATAATTGACACATCTGAAACTAATACGTTCCCACAATTGGAAGGAAGGTTTTTGGTGGGAAAACAAAGTCAATCGTGGTATCATAGCCTGGTTAACCACATCAATCGAGGATGGGTTCTTAACAACCGAACTTCTTTATGGACACAACTAGGTTCAGGAAAAAGTGTACGAAGATAATCTTTTAAAATGGTTGAGGCACATATGTCAAGTCCCAAGTTAGGGACCTTTCTAAGAGTTAAGGCACATGGATAATGATAATCACCCCCAAACTTAGAGTTTTCGGTGTCTCTAAAAGACTAGTCACAACTTCCCTAATTTCAAGGTCATCCGATTCCGAAAATGGTCAATTGATTTCTTCTAAGTCGTACATCCTCACTCATCTCTACGAGTTCATTTTCTTTTTCTAAGTCTATTGTTTCGCTAGACTCAAAATATACTGTTCCTCTAAACCATCATTGGCTTCGTAATCAAAAGGAAATACTACATCGTCTAAAAACGGGGTATCTCTAGTCAAATCCTCATCCTTTTGAATAGGTGAATAATTATTAAAATTATTTGGATTTGAACTAGAAATCATATTATCGTTATAAAGCTCAATTGGGGTAAAATTTCCCGATCACTATGCCTATTTATATCAAATTTTCATCAACACTATCCTCATCATAATCATCATTATAATAACATGAAAATGGTTGAACCTCATCTAAATTAGTGTTACCAAATCTAACCTCATCATCCGATTATAAAAATTGTTCTCATTTTCACGGGTGATATTGGAAAGAATGTATTGGCAATCAAGAGTAATTCGAGCAATTCTTTCTTCCGTCTCTAACTCTAACCTATGTGTTGTCTCGCAGAAAACTCACGTGTTGACTCGGTTAACTTACACGTTGACTCAAGTATCTTACGTGCTTCATCTAGAGAAGAGTAATTATGAGAATTTTGCTCGTATGACCTAGAGTATTCATGTGAATAGTAATTGGGCTCACCATGGTATGAGCCATAATCTTCAAAAGGTTGGCGTTCCCAACTACTATTCACACTGGTCATAAAAAGAGTGATGTCCATATTGTTCGGTTGGATATTCATATTCATTGTGATGGCTATTATAATACTAGTTTGACATCCTAACCGCAAGGGAATTCTACACAAGCACAAACAAGGTCGACTCGACCACAACAAACCCACGATTTCTAGCAAACAAAAAGCATGATGGCTCCACTTAGATTGTTTCTAGACCAAACCTTCTAATCCTTCGAAAGGGAATTCGTTCGATAACCCGAGCAAACCCTCCGGAATCACCCGAGTTTAAGTAAGTTGAATAGAGGCGAGGGAAGTCAAGGAGCTTTGATACCCAAGGCCTCACCGCATTACAAGGCGCGTTATCCACGCATTCAAGGTGTAAACCATCATGAACTTCAAGTATGCTCAAAAGAATAACCAATATTTTTCTAACGATTTTCCTATTAAGCTCAGCACCCTATCTCGGTCTCGTTCTAGTCCAAATTTTAAGGCTTAGGTTCGCGTAGGTTACGTTTTTCCTAAGGCGGGCAAGAAGAGAACGGTGATGAAATCCGAACTCTTATCTTGATATGGCCGTGCCTTGCCCTTTACTAGAAAATTAAATCCGATTTCGGGTCCTCAACATATATGCATACAAAATCATCCAAGTAAACCCGGTGACGGGGATTCGCGGGTGTTTAGAATTCTTACCTCCCGTTCCGGACGGGGATGAACCGTTGAGGTCGACTAGGGCCACAACTCCTATGTCATGTACGAACCCGAGGGGCCGAGGTGATATCGTAATCACCGTCCTTCCCCGTGCGGTTTAAATTTAAATTAACCCTTCCTTAGGGTTTAAAATTAATAATGTTAATGTTCAATGTCCAAAAATAAAAAATGTCCAAAAATAAAAGATTACAAAAATAATTACCTAATTACGTTTCTAAAACAATAATAATAATAATAATAATAATAATAATAATAATAATAATAATAATAATAATAACAACACTATATACAAAATTTTGTTCTTCACTCCTTTCAGATCTCTCTTTTCTTTCCTATTTTGGCTTTGCTTTTATTTTATAGCACTTTCTTTTTCTTTCGCTCCACTCTCCAAATCAAAGCAAACAAAAATACCAAAACGCGTAAAAAGAACAAAAAAATAATAATTAAAAAAAAAAACCTAAAAACAAATCTATACACAAGTCCGCGTCGGCGGCGCCAAAAATTGATGGAGTTTTTCAATGATGTTGTAGTAAGAAGGGTTGTCGTTCACTCGGACTTGTTGAAATCGATTCTAGGATTTAATAAAGAAAAATAATAAAAATAGAGAAAATATACAATTTATGTCACAAGATGAAGAGAGTTACTGGGACTGGGGATTCCACCAATTCTCACATTCATGCGGTTCATCTATTAATTTCGGACAATTAAAGCTCATAAAATAACAAACATCGACTCTAATTCTTTGCCAAGGTAGATTTTATAAAGAATTATATGTAATTCACAAGCATGACGCATCTAAAGTACCTAAGACTAAGCATGTGACATCTAACGAATTCACAAATAATCAAGAAAAATCATAAATCAATTATAATAGTGCAAATAGTCATAAAGGAATTAAATAGAATTACCACATGGGTGCAAAACAGCTTCCTCCGTCGTCAATGATGGGTTCTAGCTCCGCATGGTGAAAACACTCTCAAAGGATTTTTTTCATTGCTCAAAAAGGTGTTTACAAATGATGAAATGGAGAAAATGATGAAAATCGGTGTTTGCAACGATTATAAGTGTTGCAAACACATTGCAAAGAACGATAAAACCGTAATGTTGCTTTTAAGTCTGCCTTCCGTATTACTTGCACCCTCGGATGTGAATCGTAATCACCGTAGCATAAACGATCGTCACCCGTGCGTTGAATGTTCTTCGTGTTCTTGGTGCAAAGCGGCAGAGAGAATAACTTCAGAACTTGATTTTTTTCGATCCGTTGACGCTCTAAACTCCCCCCAAACTCTCCGTGTTTGATAGACACAAATATCTCAGAGAATATCTTCCTAAGTTCAGTATATAACAGAGAAACACTATAAATACTTCACCTTCCTTGTTTTGAAAATAAAGAAGATATCTTCCTTTATTACCGAAGCTGGGCCAACTAATAACCCCCGTTTTGATAGAACAAAGTTGGTTCCAATCCAAAACCACAAACAACTCCGATTAAATCTCTTGCAGAATCAAATCTAGAAGTTCGCAGGTAAAACCTGCATTTTCCTGCCAAAACGAATTCAAACCGTGAAGAAGGTGGAGTCCCCTTAACCAGTGATGGGGTGCGGTTAGCAGTTGCTGTCCTGGGGTGCAAATAGTAAAGAAGGTGCCCCTTATCCAAAGCAGGGGTCCGTTTAGCAAATGTCCTCCGAGGGTGCCTTTGACAACTTTTCGAGCCGAATTTTCCAAAAATGTTTATTTGCCAAAAATACCTACAAAGACACAAAATAACCAAATAAGTAGAAAAATCGAGACTAACAATAGAGACACTGAGGACAAATTAGACACATAAATGCGTCTATCAATAGATAAATGTGTCTCCCACAGAAGTACCTATGAAGTTTTGTTCCGTATTTTGATAAGTCAAGGTGAACAGGAACCAATTGATAATCCGGTCTTATACTCCCAAAGAGCAGCCTAGAAATATCAATCACCTCACAATAACTTAACTATATGGTAGTAAAAGAAGTTATCATGAACCACAAAGTCCGAGACGAAGAACTTTGTGATTACTTTTTATATCTTACCTATCTGGAGATAAATCTCGAGCAAATTTAAGAGAAGATAGTACTCAATACGATAGAACAAGTAAGATCAGAATACGCAACTATAGAGAAAATAGTTGGATCTGGCTTCACGAATCCCAAATGAAACCGCAAATGCAGAAAAACCCCGGGACCTAGTCCAGCTTTGAACACCACACTGTATTAAGCCGCTACAGACACTAGCCTACTACAAGTTAACTTCAGACTGGAATGTAGTTGATCCCTAACCAAGTCTCACATCGATTAAGGCACAGCTGTGCTCCTTACACCTCTAGAACCACGCCTGATTCTCGCACACTTGATTCCTTTAGCTGATCTCACCCACAACTAAGAGTTTCTACGACCCAAAGTCGAAGACTTATAAACAAATCTGTATCACACAAATAAGTCTATTCTGATAGATAAATCTGTCTCCCACAGAAATACCTGATGTGTTTTTAAATTGTTGTAGAAAAGCGGTAGTAAAGTTCGTTCAACTCGGGCTTGTAAAGATTTGATTTAAGAAAATACTAAAAACAATGAAAATATATTCACAAGTTTGTCACGATATCGAGAGATACTAGGACTTCGGATTCCACCATTAATCACATTCAATTGGTTCATATAATGACTCATAACAATTCTATCTCTTTTGTTGACTCTTTTCTTTGCCGAAAGTAGTTTTTATAAAGAATTAGATGTAAATCATAAGCATAGCGCATCAAGAGTTCTTAGACTAAGCATACGCAATTAGACAAAATCACAACTAATCAAGAAAAATCATAAATCAATTAAATCAATGCAAAAGTCATAGAGAATCAAATATAGTTACCAAACAATTGTGAAATAAGGTTTCCTCTCGTCATCCCAAGAAGCGGGTTTAGCTCCTCATGTTATTCACGTGCTCAAAATAGGTATTCATAGCTCAAAAGGGTGAAAAACAAGAGAAAACTAATGACTCGCATACTTTTGCAACGTTGTATGAGCGTTACAAACAATACAATGTCAGCATAAACGATATATGAAAACCGCCGTAGAATATAAGACTTTGGAGAGTTGTCTGTGTAGTAGATTCGCGACCGATTTCATGACAGCATATTGAAGGTCCAATGTTCTTCGTGTTCTTCCTCTACACCAAGAAGAATAATTTCTGAAGCTCCTCCGATTCTTCTCTCGCAGCCTTCTACCGTACTCTGATCGACCCCAAACCCTCGACTCCTTCTCTCGGTACTCGTATCATCCTATATATACTCAACAACACCGATTAAATCTCCCCTTTCTTTCACCTCAAGCTACGGGAAAATCTTTCTTTTTTATTCTTCACGTGTTTCGTATCACCGAGACTCAACAGAATCTTCCCTTTATTTTCTCACGCGTATTCCGAGTTAACTTGTAAACTCAAACTTCCCGATTAATCAAAACTTCCCATACTTGATAAACTCCGCACGTAACTTCCAAACCCGATATCTCCTCGCCTCTGTTTTGTCGAGAAAGCTCCTTTGTTTACAAATACAACTCCCTTACCAACCCGGTTTGATGAAGCATGCTAATCACCGTATGATCCCATGAAAATAGCCGAGTAAATCTTTCCCAAATGTCTTCCAAGTAAATACGCAAATAAAACTCTTTCCTCCCCTGATTCACGTAAACCCAATGATGCAGCCCAGTTCGATCGATTCTAATAGACCTAACAACCTTGTTTAGTCCAAACAGGGCCTAAGAAAACGAAATCCGTGATTGAATCTCGCTAACCCACTTCCAAAATTCGATCAAACTTTTACGCAGGTGAAAGCAATATTTCCCGCCAAATTCTGGTTTTCAAAAGCTAGGAAATGGAGTGCCCTATCCAACTCCAGGGTGCCTTTAACACTTGGGGTGTCCTGGGTGTAAATAGCAGTTGGGCTACCCCTTAGCAAATGAGGTGCCCCTTATCCAAATCTTGGGTCCGAATAGCAATTTTCTCCCACGAGCGCAAATACCACTTTTCGAGCCAATTTCGCCGCAAAAGATTATTTCTCCAAAAACACCTACAAAAGCACAAAACCATAATAAATACAAAATCGAGCACTAACAATATAATTGAGATCAAAATAGACACATAAATGCGTCTATCAATACCTATGAAGTTTTGTTCCGTATTTTGATAAGTCAAGGTGAACAGAACCAATTGATAATCCGGTCTTATACTCCCAAAGAGCAGCCTAGAAATATCAATCACCTCACAATAACTTAACTATATGGTAGTAAAATAAGTTATTGCGGAACCACAAAGTCCGAGACGAAGAACTTTGTGATTACTTTTTATATCTTACCTATCGAGATAAATCTCGAGCAAATTTAAGAGAAGATAGTACTCAATACGATAGAACAAGTAAGATCGAATACGCAACTATAGAGAAAATAGTTGATCCGCTTCATGAATCCCAAATGAAACCGCAAATGCAAAAATCCCGGACCTAGTCCAGCCTTTGAACACCACATCGTATTAAGCCGCCACAGCACACTAGCCTAGTACAAGTTAACTTCAGATCGGAATGTAGTTGATCCCTAACCAAGTCTCACACCGATTAAGGTACGGTAAGTATTTACACCTCTAGAACCACGCCGGATTCTCGCACACTTGATTCCTTTAGCTGATCTCACCCACGACTAAGAATTTCTACGACCCAAAGTCAAGACTTATAAACAAATCTGTCACACATGTATAAGTCTATTCCCGATAGATAAATTTATCTCCCATGTAGTACATATGAAGTTTTGTTCCGTATTTTGATAAGTCAAGGTGAACATGAACCAATTGATAATCCGGTCTTATACTCCCAAAGAGCAGCCTAGAAATATCAATCACCTCACAATAACTTAACTAAGTCGTAGTAAAGAAGTTGTGGAACCACAAAGTCCGAGACGAAGAACTTTGTGATTACTTTTTTATCTTACCTATCGGAGATAAATCTTGAGCAAATTTAAGAGAAGATAGTACTCAATACGATAGAACAAGTAAGATCGTAATACGCAACTATAGAGAAAATAGTTGGATCTCGCTTCACGAATCCCAAATGAAACCGCAAATGCGTAAAAACCCCGGACCTAGTCCAACTTTGAACACCACACTCGTATTAAGCCGCGCGTACACTAGCCTAGTACAAGTTAACTTCAGATCGGAATGTAGTTGATCCCTAACCAACTCTCACACCGATTAAGGTACAATTGCGCCTCCTTACACCTCTAGAACCACGCCGGATTCTGCACACTTGATTCCTTTAGCTGATCTCACCCACAACTAAGAGTTTCTACGACCCAAAGTCGAAGACTTATAAACAAATCTGTATCACACAGATAAGTCTATTCTGATAGATAAATTTGTCTCCCACAGAAGTACCTATGAAGTTTTGTTCTGTCTTATGATAAATCAAGGTGAACAGGAACCAATTGATAATCCGGTCTTATACTCCCAAAGAGCAGCCTAGAAATATCAATCACCTCACAATAACTTAACTATACGGTAGTAAAAGAAGTTAATGCGCCTCGAGACGAAGAACTTTGTGATTACTTTTTATATCTTACCATCGGAGATAAATCTCGAGCAAATTTAAGAGAAGATAGTACTCAATACGATAGAACAAGTAAGATCGTAATAAACAACTATAGAGAAAATAGTTGGATCCGCTTCATGAATCCCAAATGAAACCGCAAATGCGAAAAACCTCTGGACCTAGTCCGCCTTTGAACACCACATCGTATTAAGCCGCCACACTAGCCTACTACAAGTTAACTTCAGATCGAATGTAGTTGATCCCTAACCAAGTCTCACACCGATTAAGGTACAGTTGCGTCTCCTTACACCTCTAGAACCACGCCGGATTCTCGCATACTTGATTCCTTTAATCGATCTCACCCACAAATAAGAGTTTCTAACGACCCAAAGTCGATGACTTATAAACAAATATGTATCACATGTATAAGTCTATTCTGATAGATAAATCTGTCTCCCATGTATACCTATGAAGTTTTGTTCCGTATTTTGATAAGTCAAGGTGAACAGAACCAATTGATAATCCGGCCTTATACTCCCAAAGAGCAGCCTAGAAATATCAATCACCTCACAATAACTTAACTATATGGTATTAAAAGAAGTTATTATGAACCACAAAGTCTCGAGACGAAGAACTTTTGTGATTACTTTTTATATCTTACCTATCGGAGATAAATCTCGAGCAAATTTAAGAGAAGATAGTACTCAACACGATAGAACAAGTAAGATCAATACACAACAATAGAGAAAATAGTTGATCCGCTTCATGAATCCCAAATGAAACCGCAAATGCGGAAAAACCTCGGGACCTAGTCCACTTTGAACACCACACCGTATTAAGCCGCTACATACACTAGCCTACTACAAGTTAACATCGATCGGAATGTAGTTGATCCCCAACCAAGTCTCACACCGATTAAGGTACATAAATGTGCTCCTTACACCTCTAGAACCACGCCGAATTCTGCACACTTGATTCCTTTAGCTTCGATCTCACCCACAACTAAGAGTTTCTAAGACCCAAAGTCGAAGACTTATAAACAAATCAGCCTCACAGATAAGTCTATTCTCGATAGATAAATCTGTCTCCCAATGTATACCTATGAAGTTTTGTTCCGTATTTTGATAAGTCAAGGTGAACAGAACCAATTGATAATCCTGGGTCTTATACTCCCAAAAGAGCACCTAGAAATATCAATCACCTCACAATAACTTAACTATATGGTAGTAAAAGAAGAGTCAGGAACCACAAAGTCCGAGACGAAGAACTTTGTGATTACTTTTTATATCTTACCTATCTGGAGATAAATCTCGAGCAAATTTAAGAGAAGATAGTACTCAATACGATAGAACAAGTAAGATCGAATACGCAACTATAGAGAAAATAGTTGATCTCGGCTTCACGAATCCCAAATGAAACCGCAAATGCAAAAAAAAAAACCTCTGGACCTAGTCCATCTTTGAAACCACACCGTATTAAGCCGCTACGACACTCAGCCTACTACAAGTTAACTTCACACCGGAATGTAGTTGATCCCTAACCAAGTCTCACACCGATTAAGGCACAGCTAGTGCTCCTTACACCTCTAAAACCACGCCGGATTCTCGTATACTTGATTCCTTTAATCGATCTCACCCACAACTAAGAGTTTCTACGACCCAAAGTCGAAGACTTATAAACAAATCTGTCTCACACGATAAGTCTATTTCGATAGATAAATTTGTCTCCCGTATACCTATGAAGTTTTGTTCCATATTTTGATAAGTCAAGGTGAACAGAACCCATTGATAATCCGGTCTTATACTCCCAAAGAGCAGCCTAGAAATATCGGTCACCTCACAATAACATAACTATATCGTAGTAAAAGAAGTTATCATGAACCACAAAGTCCGAGACGAAGAACTTTGTGATTACTTTTTATATCTTACCTATCGAGATAAATCTCGAGTAAATTTAAGAGAAGATAAGTACTCAATACGATAGAACAAGTAAGATCGTAATACGCAACTATAGAGAAAAATAGTTGGATCTGGCTTCACGAACCCCAAATGAAACCGCAAATCCAGAAAAACCCCGGGACCTAGTCCAGCTTTGAACACCACACTGTATTAAGCCGCTACAGACACTAGCCTAGTACAAGTTAACTTCAGATCGGAATGTAGTTGATCCCTAACCAAGTCTCACACCGATTAAGGCAGTTATGCTACTTACACCTCTAGAACCACGCCGGATTCTGCACACTTGATTCCTTTAGCTGATCTCACCCACAACTAAGGGTTTCTACGACCTAAAGTCGAAGACTTATAAACAAATCTGTCTCACACAGATAAGTCTATTCTGATAGATAAATCTGTCTCCCACAGAAGTACCTATGAAGTTTTGTTCCGTATTTTGATAAGTCAAGGTGAACAGGAACCAATTGATAATCCGGTCTTATACTCCCAAAGAGCAGCCTAGAAATATCAATCACCTCACAATAACTTAACTATATGGTAGTAAAAGAAGTTATTGCGGAACCACAAAGTCTGAGACGAAGAACTTTGTGATTACATTTTATATCTTACCTATCGGAGATAAATCTCGAGCAAATTTAAGAGAAGATAGTACTCAATACGATAGAACAAGTAAGATCAGAATACGCAACTATAGAGAAAATAGTTGGATCTGGCTTCACGAATCCCAAATGAAACCGCAAATGCAGAAAAACCCCGGGACCTAGTCCAGCTTTGAATACCACACTGTATTAAGCCGCTACAGATACTAGCCTACTACAAGTTAACTTCACACTGGAATGTAGTTGATCCCTAACCAAGTCTCACACCGATTAAGGTACGCTATGCTCCTTACACCTCTAGAACCACGCCGGATTCTCGCATACTTGATTCCTTTACTCGATCTCACCCACAACTAAGAGTTTCTACGACCCAAAGTCGAAGACTTATAAACAAATCTGTCTCACACGTGGGGGAGATAAGTCTATTCGATAGATAAATTTGTCTCCTGCTGTATACCTATGAAGTTTTGTTCCGTATTTTGATAAGTCAAGGTGAACAGAACCAATTGATAATCCGGTCTTATACTCCCAAAGAGCAGCCTAGAAATATCAATCACCTCACAATAACATAACTATATCGTAGTAAAAAGAAGTTATCATGGAACCACAAAGTCTGAGACGAAGAACTTTGTGATTACTTTTTATATCTTACCTATCGGAGATAAATCTTGAGTAAATTTAAGAGAAGATAGTACTCAATACGATAGAACAAGTAAGATCGTAATACGCAACTATAGAGAAAATAGTTGGATCTCGCTTCACGAATCCCAAATGAAACCGCAAATGCGAAAAAACCCGAACCTAGTCCAAACTTTGAACACCACACCGTATTAAGCCGCTACGGACACTAGCCTACTACAAGTTAACTTCAGATCGGAATGTAGTTGATCCCTAACCAAGTCTCACACCGATTAAGGTACGGTTGTTCCTTACACCTCTAGAACCACGCCGGATTCTCGCACACTTGATTCCTTTAGCTTGATCTCACCCACAACTAAGAGTTTCTACGACCCAAAGTCGAAGACTTATAAACAAATCAGATCACACAGATAAGTCTATTCCGATAGATAAATCTGTCTCCCACAGAAGTACCTATGAAGTTTTGTTCCGTATTTTGATAAGTCAAGTGAACAGGAACCAATTGATAATCCGTTCTTATACTCCCAAAGAGAAGCCTAGAAATATCAATCACCTCACAATAACTTAACTATATGGTAGTAAAAGAAGTTATTATGAACTACAAAGTCCGAGATGAAGAACTTTGTGATTACTTTTTATATCTTATATATCGGAGATAAATCTCGAGCAAATTTAAGAGAAGATAGTACTCAATACGATAGAACAAGTAAGACTGAATACGCAACTATAGAGAAAATATTTGGATCCGCTTCACGAATCCCAAATGAAATCTTCAAGTCGTTAACCTATAATGGTTTTGAAAACCTAGGTGTTTGAGGGTGAAAATGGTTTCGCCGATTTTGGTAATTTCGTGTGTGTGGGTGAGAAACAAATTTAGACCCTAAACAATGTACTTTGCACGGAGTACTTTAGATTCGAGAGATGAATCTGTACAAATCCGGCCTAAACCAAGAAATGGCTGTTCCAGATTTGCTTTCGCTCACAAAGAGGAGGAGAATGGGTTGGTTTTGGGGAGGGAAGCGAAGAAAGTGTTGAGACCAAAGTTGATTCTGGAAGAGTAGTGGTTTCAACGACTTGTATCGGAAAATGGGAAGCTAACGTAATGGGAGAGCTTAGCCAAACGTTTTTCTGAGTGTTGTCTGATCCTTGACCGAACTTGTTGTTCGGTGGAAATAGGTAAGACCTATTTATACAAGTCGAAGTGAAACGTACTCTGGTCTCATTAAGGAATGGAAAAATGGGTGAATAAATGGGAGGAGGTGGTAACGTTAACGCATGGAATTGATGTTCCATAAAACCGTTAACGCATGGAATTGATGTTCCATAAAAAGAACATTTCACCATTAAATCCCTGTATTTACTAACCGCCTCATCCTTATGACACTTCCTTATGACGGCGTAGTGTACGCCGCACGCCGTAAACCGCCAAACCAATACCCAAAGAGGATCCCCAGTTTGTGATATGTGTTGATGTCTCTGAATGTTTTTGTGGAAAACATGTAGCATGTTGTTGTTCGTCCGGAAAGTCGATCCTGAGAGCCAAAGGTTACCATGCGTTGTCTGGTAACCTTGGATGGCAAGGATTTGATCCTGAGATTGAAGGGGGACCGTTGATTGTCGCACACCTTCGTTTTAGTAGCCGCATAGGGAAGGCCGGTGAAGGTGGCGCGCTAGGTTGGCATGCCGTGGGCATGGCATGCTTTGGCGCGGTTTGGGCGTGGCCAAACTTAGGATTCGGGCCAAAGGTTACCATGCGTTGTCTGGTAACCTTGGATGGCTAGGATTTGATCCTGGGATTGAAGGGGGACCGTTGATTGTCGCACGCCTTCGTTTTAGAAACCCTGATTAGCTCCCTTTACTAGAATCGTCAGAGAATTCTCGCACGGACTCCGGATTTTGACGGTCCGCCCCTCAAATCGACCAGTAAAAGAATTTCCTATATCCCTTCACGGGGATATTTAGGTTTTGAACTCGTTCGGGGAGGTGAAAACATCCCGACAAGAAAACTCAGGGAAGAATTCGGGGAGGGATGTTGCGGGCCCGAGGAGGCATAGCATGCCGTTGGCACATGGTGCGGCTAGTATGGCTAGGCCAAGGAAAGGTGCGATTTGGATTGGCATGGTGGGGCCAGGGGTTTGGCATGCCGTTGGCACTGGGCGCGCTTAGCATGGCTAGTGGCCAAGGCAAGGTGCGGTTTGGCTTGGCATGGTGGGGCCAAGGGTTTGGCATGCCGTTGGCACATGGCACGGATAGCATGGATAGGGACAAGGCAAGGTGCGGTTTGGCTTGGCATGGTGGGGCCAAGGGTTTGGCATGTCGCTCGCACTTGGCGCTGTTAACATGGTTAGGGCCAAGGCAAGGTGAGGTTTAGCTTGGCATATGGGGCCAAGGGTTTGGCGTGAATGGTTTGGCTTGGCATGGCATGGCGGGGACAAGGGCTTGGCATGCCATGGGCGCATGGTGCGGCTCGATGGCTAGGGATAAGGTAAGGTGCGGTTTGTCTTGGCATGTGGGGCCAAGGGTTTGGTAGGTGTGGGCTGGCATGGTTTGCCATTGGCACGGTGGGTGCGCCTAGCATGGTTGGCATGCCTTGGCGCTTGTAGGTGTGGTCGGCATGGTTTTCCATTAGCACATGGGTGCGCTATCATGGTTGTCATGCCTTGGCGCGTAGGGTGGTGGCATGATTTGCCATTGGCACAGGGGTGCGGCTAGCATGGTTGGCATGCTTTGGCGCCAGTAGGATGTCGCTGGCATGATGAGCCATTGGCACGGGTGCGGCTAGCATGGTTGGCATGCCTTGGCGAGGTAGGTGTGGATGGCATGGTTTGCCATTGGCACAGTGGGTACGGCTAGCATGGTTGGCATGCCTTGGCGCGGTAGGGTGGGCGGCATGATTTGCCATTGGCACGAGGTGCGGCTAGCATGGTTGGCATGCCTTGGCGCGGTAGGTGTGGCCGGCATGGTTTGCCATTGGCACAGGGGTGCTGGGCTAGCATGGTTGGCATGCCTTGGCGGTAGGTGTGGTCGGCATGATTTTCCATTGGCACAGGGGTGCGGCTAGCATGGCTGGCATGCTTTGGCGCTTGTAGGTGTGGTCGGCATGGTTTGCCATTGGTAATGGGGTGCGGCTAGCATGGTTGGATTGCCTTGGCGTGTAGGGTGTGGCTGGCATGATTTGCCATTGGCATAGGTGGGTGCTGGCTATCATGGTTGGCATGCCTTGGCGCGGTAGGATGTGGGTCGTGGGCATGATGAGCCATTGGCACGCAGCGGTGTGAGAATTAGGGTTTTGGCTTGTCGAAACCCTAATTAGCATTTAAAAAAGGTACCCCGGTAATTTTCTCGAGACAAATTAAAGGGTTCAATAAATGTGCATGGTTTGGACATTATTACTCAAGTTCCGTGACGCCACCTTTCTCGATTAGGTTTTACGACTTTACTCCCTAAGTTAAAAACCACCATCAACATTAAGTCCCATGCTTAGCTCGAATGGTGACTTGTTGCGAGGTAAGCATATGATGGTGACAGACAAGGACAACGTAATCGAAACGTAGGACATGCAAGATTGTCAGAAAGTCCGACTAACCTTATTCGAGAGGTAAGGAGAGTTCATGATCCCGTGTTTGGCGGCCTTGCATAGCTTTTATTTGCTGTGTAGACCGTGAAATGGTGAGGTGAGAAGCGTCGGCTTAGTTCGGATGCTCATCAGCTTGGCTGGGTAGGGAATATCACGACGCTGGCTTGGCGAGTTGGTGTCGGCGCGGCAAGTCATGGCATGGATGGATTGGAATGGAATCAGAGGCGCGGGGCCGACTTGGAATCGGAGCTCGCACGCGTTGGTCGGCTTGGAATGGGAGACGCAGGTATCGTGCGGATTGGAAAGGAGCCGTTAGCACTGGATCTTCTTTGAAATGGGAGCCGCTAGCGTAAATTTGGCGCGGGCGCTGATCCGTTGGCCTGGCATGGCGTGAGCGTTGGCTTCGGTAAGACAACAACTTGCTTCAGTTTCGTGGGAAGGTGACGACTTTTTCGAGAGGTAAGGAGATTTCATGATCCCCGTGTTTGGAAGCCTTGCATAGATTCTATTTGTGGTATAGACCGTGAAGCGGTGAGATGAAGATCGTCGGCTTAGTCTAGCTATGCATCATCTTGGATGGGTTAGGGAACATCATGACGCTGGCTCGGAGAGTTGTTGGTGTTGGCGCATTAGCATGAAAGGCGCGGATTGTTGCAAAAACTAAACGTGGAGCACTGGCTAGACTGGCACTGACAAGGAAAGCGTGGATATCTTGGGAGTTGCAAGGCTTGCTCTTGTGGGACCGATTGCCTTTCTTCATGCGCGGCTTTAACAATGAATTCTTTCCTTATTCAAAAAATGGGGAAGCGTTATACCGATAAGAGAGCGTTACTTATCCTTTCCCCTTTTTAGGGTTTGTGCAATACATATATTCCTGGTGAAATTGTATCATCTTCCTCTTTCCGCTTGTTCGTTGGTGAAGGTAGGGTAAAGCCTGCTCCTCCTCCCGGTTTGGTATTGTGATGAAATCTCCTAGAAACGATCGTACCTCCTTTTTCCGAGAGATAAGTAGAATCCGCGATCCTTGCGCCTTGCAGCCTTGCGTAAATCCCGGTATGGTTGTGCGTCTTCGTGGCTAGGCTTTTGGAACGTGAGGCGGAGCCGCTAGCATAGACTTGGCATGAAAGGGACCCATTAGCACTGATTTGGCTTGGAATGGGCGTGGGCTGCTTGACAAAGCGTTTCCCAAGCATGGCGTTGGCAAAGCAAAGGTGCGGACTGTTTACAAGGTGGTGGCTTGTCTTCGCGGGACCAATTGCCTTTCCTCCTTACTTAGCCAAAATAGGAAATCCTTTCCTTATCCTAATTCCGAGAGTGTTATGCTTTCGGATGAAAACTTTGTCGCCCGAGAGATTGTCTGGGAAAGTGCTTGAAGAAGCTCCGACAGAGGCGTTGCAACTCGCGCATCCGCTTTCTATGACCAATTTCCCCTTTTGCTTTTTTTCTTTGTTGTATAGACGTCTTGGTGCTTTTGCTGGACTTATTGTTATCTTCTTGGTATTCATGGCGAAGTTAGGGTTTCGCCAATTAGCATCCCGCTTGCGGTTTCACATTTTTGAATAAAACTTCTTATTTGAAAGACTTCAATCTTCCATTAGAATATATTGTTCGATCTTCCATTCCCTTCAGAGCTCCTGAGTAATTGAATAAGGTACATCCTGTACGTTTTCAGCTTTTCTGGTCGTGACCTGATGGTTGATCGTGTCTTCTGAGCTTTGACAGTAAAAGTATTTCGTGTAGATCCCCAGTCCCCAAGTATGGTTTACATATTTCCATCTTCGTAGTGATTGCTGCTGCGGTGAAGCTCTGACTGGTATCAAAAATGAGCGACAACAGTTCTTGGTAGCAGATGTAATCAGAAGAGACTACATTGTCGTGGGAACAAAATAGGTTGGCTAGAATCGTATGGGCATACATGGAAGTAAAAGGGTTGGCTGGATGCGTAAGCGAGCAAACCGTCCATGGTCACGAAGTTTTTGAGGGATGGATCAAAAGGTGGCCATGACTACGAAGATTGGTCGGGTCGCGATCATGATCCTTGACGTGGGGAGTGTGGTGGCACGACCCTTTGCAGGAAGGAGTGGTGTTGAAGTGGCTTCGTCTCTTGGAGAGGACGTTGAAACTTAAAGAGCCAAATGCTGCAGCTTATGGAGATAATGCCGAAGCGGAGCGGATGCTAGAGCGAACGTTGAAGCGGAGCAAGGATTCTTTGGGCTTAACGTTAAAGCGGGAGCATTGGCCGGAGAACGTTGAAGTTTATCCACTTCTGGAGAGAACGTCAAAACGGCTTCTTCAAACTCTCAGAGCCTTGACGGTTACAATACATTGGTTAGGAGTCCCCAGTCCCATCTATCGATCGTGCTTTCGGGGAGAGGTTAAGGTTTGGGAACGGCTTCCCTGGCTCGAAACAGCTGCTTTCCTGATGCAGTGCGGTTGAGGGATGCAAATATGTCTTGACGCTACGCCTTGGAGAAATATAGAATCTCACATAACTTTGCCTCGATTTTGGAGAAGTCGTTCCCAATCTTTACGTGCGATGAAATTGGATTGCTGATTCCCTTCTACCGGGCGTTCAAGAGTGTTGATGGTGGATTTTCATTTAAGGTTAAAATTGTAAAAGCCAGAAAATTATG
Organism: Papaver armeniacum; assembly: GCA_023531295.1. Lineage (NCBI taxonomy): Eukaryota > Viridiplantae > Streptophyta > Magnoliopsida > Ranunculales > Papaveraceae > Papaver > Papaver armeniacum. Next base: position 21,832 of record JAJJWW010017623.1, read on the forward strand.
CACTAACATCTTGCAAAAGATAAAGCCATTAATAAGTGATGAATACTTCTTCACTTTACTAATTCACCTAGAATAGAGCATGTGGCAACAATCCCAATATTCTCGTGAATTAAATACACAAAATTCATCCAAAGTTGGAGCATGTAGCAACAATCCCATATACCCCGTGAATTTACAAAGATTATTAATTAATGCATGACCAGCCTCGTATTTCGTACTCATTACACGGCATGCGACATGACGACCGAGTGTTGTTCTCACAGAGAGCAACACGAATCTCCAAGCATTAATAATAAAACATGTACGAAATACCCATACAAAGCAACAACTCTTAAAGTGTGTTATACTAGCCCGATTGAGCATGTTTGAACTCGAATCGACCATATCAGTCTCATAAACGATCACGACCATCCAACCTCACCAAAGATGATTGATGGCTTAGATTAAATCCATGACCCCAAGCGTGTATTGGAATATTCACCATCTTAATGACCACCCGGGCCCGTTTATGCCCGGGTCGGTTGAATACATACCATGCCTCCCAAATAACCACCGAACACCAGCCTAAAGTAGGATGGTTGGATCGGCATGGAGCAACTTGGAAAAAGCTTGTGCTCACAAGACCGCCAACTTAGCCTCAAAACGCCCACGGCCGTCCAACTTCACCGCATAATTGGACGGCGTAGATTACCCCATGACCGGTCGGACAAGCTTGTCCCGCACACCGGCGGGCCCCTTTCTACCTCGCATAGCCGACCATCTCATGACCTAACCAGGAGGAGTGAACGTTCACCCATAACCTGGCCGGCGTGATGCTTTAAGGGTCGCTAAGGGTCTTAAATCGATCACGACCATCCAACTTCGACGTATCCGGGATGGCCTAGATCAAGCCCATGACCATCATCGGTCGGTATCACCATGATCACCACCGACCCAATGTGGGCCCCACATGGTCGGCCTCCCCAAAGGAGGAGCATAGCTTTCCAAACCGTTAGGTTGGAATCGTGTACACACGACCGATCCAAAACCCTAATTAGGGTTTGCGGCATGTTACATGTGTCGGCCGATCGATCACGAGCGTCCATCTTCGCAAGCTTGGACGAAGGGTGTAGATGTAGACTTAAAAGGTCCTGAGCATGTCAACATGATCATCGTGGGACCACCTACACACATGACCGGTCGACCAAGGCCAACCATGGCCGGATGTCTCAAACGCGCGCCCGAAGTAAGCATGGTGCGCGGTTTCCAACTTCTTTGCAAAGATGGGATTTTTGCAAATCGATCTCAACCGCTCTTCTTTACTGGTAAACTTGAGTGGCCTGGATCGCACCTTCGTGGGATAGTGAAGTATAGACATGGACACCAGCATGTCGTCTACACACATGCCTGATCGGTCCCCTATAAAGCACTTCCCATGCTTGGATTCGACCAAGTTGAAAGAAGGAACTTGCGTACCTCTTAAGCCCTAATCCGACGGTCGCAGATGAAGGTTGCAAGTCATCTCGTCCGTACAACTTCACCAGCTTGGACGGACAGCCTAAGACATGAGTTAGGCTATCAATGAGGCGTCACCACAATCACCATCCACCACTCTTCCACATGGAGTGATCGGTCAAGTCAGGGCTTACCTGTATAGCCTCCAAACGATCACTCGAATATGGATGGACATGATGCTATTTTAAGACGCTTAAATTCGTGACTTACTCCGGTAAGCCTTAAAAACAACGATGTTTCATACATGTTGAATATACTCGATGCAGTACCTGCATAGAATACACACGATACTTCACAAGTATCGACTTCCTAAATAATTTAGTTATTTAGTCTAGCATTACATGCTACTTTATGTGAGTCCCACGATACACACACTTGAGACATCAATCATGTCACAAACTGGGGGATACATACTGGGGTATTGGTCTGGCGGTTTACAGCGTGCAGCGTGCAACGCGCCATCACAAGAACGTGTCAGGAAGTCATGGACGGTTAGAGATGACAGGAGAAGTGGGCAAGACTGGTCGTGTAACATCAACACACAACTCCACTACTCTATCACTCCACTTCCTCCACTTCCCACGAGAGACGTAAATAAGGCTCAAATGACTTGTATAAATAGGTTCTCCTCCCTATTTCCAACAACAAGAACAACTCAAGACAAGACAGAAACCAAGTGTTAATACAAAACGTATTCAAACACTCAAAGCCTGCTTGCATCAATCGTAAGCCTGCTCACCTTTCTGTTACAAGTCATAAACAAGCCTACACCTTCTTCACTTCCCTCCCTAATATCAACCCCATCTCCTTCACTTTGTGACCGAAGCAAGTCCGGGAACGACCATTTCTTGGTTTAGGCCGAGTTGTACAGATTGATTTCTCGAATCACAAGCACTCACCGCCAAAGGCATTTGTTTAGGGTTTAGATTCATTCCTCATCCACATACCCCAAATTACCAAACCGCAAATATTTTTCACCCATAAACAATTTGCGACCACAGCGGGAGGTTGATCTCTCGGTTACAAAAAATTGAATTCTCAATTTTTCGGTTTTCATCTCGCGATGTATCCTCACCCGGAAACCTCTGGTGGTTCAGATATCATGGGAAGTGTAGCTAGAATGCTGGAGGATGTCTTGGCAAATCAAGCCGGTATCGCTAGAACACAGAGCGAGACATTCCGCCTTTTGAATGATATAACAAAGACAATTACAAGAAGAGTGGCAAGCATCTACTCAGACAAAGGTAAGAAACGCCTCGGATCCTTAGTCGAGTCACACCTTTACCAGTGGAGATGCAGAAAGAGCGCGTAATCACAGGGGACTCAGGAGAGACGAACAACATGGTCCAGCCGACAACGAAGACTCGATGCAATTCCACAGAGGAAAAGACTTGTCCGGGGTACCACAAAGTTTGCCAGATAAAGAAAGGGAGCCTGCAGCTTATGGAGCCCTGCTAGAAGATTTACATTTCAAGACTCTTGTCGAAGCCCGGAAGACTGTCCAATCCGCATCGACCTTTCAACTGAGTGAAGAAATGCTTGAAGAAGGAGAGATCAATCAAGGAACACGTGGGGTACAGAGGATGGGAGCGTTCAATTCGATCACTCCAGCAGTGATCTTACGACACCTTCCACACCCCCGTCACCTGTGCAAGCGATCCGCGGATATGATGGCACTCACAAGTCTTCCAACTTCATCTCCGAAACGTGATCCACATCGAAGCCATGTAGAGACACCACAACGTCCACAAACGCAGGAAAGGCTAGACTCAAAGTACCTACACTTTCCGTTCCCAATGAAAAAGATTTTGGAGTTACTGGAGGCATGGATACGAAACGGAGAGGTGGAACTACCTCCTGTATGGCGTTCACCCACTGATCAAGAAGTAATGGACCCAAGGTATTGTCATTTCCACCAGTTCCTTCATCACCCTACCAGTGAATGCAACGCTTTGAAACGCATTGTTCAGAAGAAGCTCAATTTAGAGGTTTAACTTTCCTTCTCTGAGAGATTGATGCAGACGATTTCATTAAAGAGGCTACTTCGCTTTGATATAAGTAAGGCTTCAAAAGCAAGTAAGTTCCACTCAACAATTTTACAAGAAAGATAGTTTTAGAATTCACTGGGGACTTGGCAACCCGCACATAGAGAAAGAGGCTCAATGATCAAATGCCATGTTTGTTTCCATTCATACTTCCCTTTTATGCGAAATTTGCAATTTCATATGACATGTGCAATCATTTATGACCAAGATGCAAATTCCATTTAAAATAACCTCTTTCAGAAAAGTTATTCACAAAACTATCTCAAAATAAACCAATTCAATTACCTATTAATTCAAAACCGGAAGTCAAATTATGATAGGAAATCCTCACTACCACTCAAAAAGAAAATCATCTAAAAGAAAAGACAAGTAGGTAGCACGAATCCTTCAAGGAAAATCCTTCAGCAGCAACTCGTCCTTCTGGGCAAGAGAGACTTTCATCCTTTGAAGAACAACCTGCTTCAGCTTCAATTCCTCAGACAACTTTTCAACCTCTTGTTCCCGGCGAGTAACACATTTCGCAAGGGACTTCATCTTGTAATTTCGGAGCTCCTGAATCTCGGAGAACCCTTTGAAGAACTAAGTAGCATTGAAGTCGCATTGCATAAACACATCTCGATGGCACTTCCAGCCTTCAATCATCTCCTCGTAAACCGTTTGACCGCTTGTGACGCTCATCCCATGGATAGAAAATAAAGCTTCGAACGCGGTTGACCAATGCAAGACGACTTTTGAGCTTCAGAGTGGTAGCAATGTGGCCGTGTTTCTCCCATATCGCCGTGTACAACTCTTCGAACCGAGCCGGCACACCGAATCCTCCAACCAACACATGACCCGGATAAGGGACAAGTGAAGGGAGGATCGAACAAAGCCCCAGTCAGATACCAATACTTCACCAATCACAAGAGCCTTGTCGGTTACAGGATGTCTTTCGGAAGAAGTCACCATGACAACTTTATTGATTGGAACCTCGCCGTAACGTTCTTCACGGGAGCCACCTTAACAATAGCGGATGTTGCCTCTCTTACATTCCTCCCGATGTCTACTTCACTCGGGTGCTAATTTCCATTATGGCCCCATCAACAAGATCACTTAGGAGGCACCTTGTCCAACCGAGCTTGCGGCCATCTCTGTCATTGTATGGAAAAGGAGCAGCTTTCACCAGACTTCTCAAAGATGAAGATCGGTGTTACCAGACTTCGAGGAGCAAAGTGTTATTAGACTTATCAAAGATGAGGATTAATTTCACTGGATTTCTCAACATGAAGGCTAACGTTACCAGACTTCTCGTTCTGAATGCGCGCCAACCTTGTGAAAACATTCTCTTTCGGAATTCCCTGATTTCAAGCAAGGATCACTCTTAGAAGAATTCTCTCTGGAGAAATGAAAGAATCGACGGAAAGAGATTTAAATACCTGCATATTAGAGGAATTGAGGACCACCGAATCACATGCCCGCCTCTTGGATCTTTCTCCCGCTTGGGGACCGCAATCATCAGCCCGGTCCGTTTTACCGGGAGTAGCTTCAACCGGAAATGCTTCTTCGTAACGTCGAAGATGGCTCACCATGGGAATCTGTCGCAACATCCTCCGAGAATTCTTGGAAAGCCAACAGTTGCTTCCTCCAAAATTCCTTATACTTGTCTGTTACCACCGAGTTTCTCCCAATAGTCCGTAAGGGAAGACTCGCGATGCCAAGAACACGTCAAAGATCAAAGATACCCGGGAGGAGTTCTTTCGGATCCTCCGACGGACGGATAAATGGAACACCTTGGTCAAATCCCGTTTGGCGAGCAGCCCTGTCAATATTGTACTGAGTCACAAGAAGAGCTTCGTTGAATAAAGAAGGGATATATCCCTGGAATGCATTTGTGCAAGATAAATAAGTTCTCCAAATTTCATAGTGTTGGCATCGGACGCAACGCAACATCAGACCGTCGAAGCAATAGCAAAAGTCTTGGCTGAGAAATGGAAGAGTGGATCGCCCTCATGGACGGAAATTTACAAAAGACATATTATCAAAGATATCCACGAGTTTCGCACCGGTTCGGGACGCCTCCTCCGCCAACAAAGTATTCGAGCCACCATACAAATTGCCGAGCAAAGTTGCAGGAACAGGAGCATAACTTTTGAAATGTTCCCACAAGAATGCCTGAAGAAAAGCGAAGTGGACATACGACTCCACCTTCTTGTACCCGTTGGAAACATGCATATCCATTGCTAAGGCATCCAGATGAGAATACAACGATCCCAGGAACAAGGCACCTAAGGGAAGAACTTCGCCTTTTGCTAGCTTTATAGCAATCTTAACTAACACCCCTTATGGTTTTATTTCGTAAGCGTCGCCATATATATCTCTCGGATAGCCACAAAGACAGGAATGCAATCACGCCGAGCTCACTTTCCAACTCCCGATCCGGCCTGGGTCTACAGGAGACCACTCCGATACCCACCCGTGTAAAAGCATCTTGTATCTTTTTTCTCCTCCTTGTCCAGATCGTCAATTCGGCCACCTTTTGGAGTATAGTGTCATAATCACGTTGTTCCGTGTCGAAAGCTCATAATAAAAACTCCCAAATGGACGTGAAGGTTCATCAATGCAGCTACACTTTCCGTAGTAATAGTCATCTCTCCCCATCTAGATATAGTTGTATGAGTAGAAGGGCGCCACCGAGAAATGAAAGTAATCAAGCCCGCATCATCTTTCTTAATTTCAAGAGTAGCAGATGCCATGACTGCATTGAGGATTTGCGCTTTGGTCAAATTGGCTTTAACGTCATTATTATTCAACATGGGTCTCATCCATCCTTCATAAGAAGCCAAAGTGGAGTATGACAAGTCTTGAAGTCGATAGGAGAAGGCTGATATTCATTTCTTCAAGATTTAACCTCATCACAAGTGCCGAAGAAGAAGATGGATCAGCTTCCATATTTTCTGAATCGGAAAGGTGACTATCCCGTAAGAGGGATGTTTCCTAATGTTTGGAAAAGACAAGGTGAACAACTCATCAAAGAATGTTCGGCATATCTTTGAAGTCATCAACACTTCCCGACTTGGCACCAAAGCATTATCTCCAAGACATATCAACAGAGTTCTTTTCTTCATTCTACAATAAAGACAGAGTCGCATATTTGTATAAAAACACACAATACGTGTGTGAACCGCATTCACGTTGGAATGCACAAAGCTGGATTGGGTCCAAACACCGCCAAGTTTCAAGTCCGATATTGGTTTCAAGTCCTAGGATTGATTTCAAGTCCGGATTACTCAAATTTCAAGTCCTGTTAGTTCAGGCACAAGGCTAGTATAAGGTCGACTTTCAGGTCAAGCATATGTGGGTGGGACCCACGTTCGGGATCAAACGCAAATGGTGGGACCGCATTCATATGCACGTATTATAACACGATTTTTCTTATGTTCATGAGAATTGTGTTTACTTAAATTTAAGCCAAAGTCTCTTTCCAAGCTATAACCTAAGAAGCTAGTTTTGCATGCAACAACGGAAGAAGAAGCAAAAACGACATATTCACTGAGTCGCGAACTAAACCATCCTGGCAAATATGGGTGTTTTTACTATCAATCTTGATGGGAAAGCTAAGCATGATGTATCTTACAAAACGTTTTTACCTAAGAAATTAGGGTTTTTCCTACAAAAAAAAAAAAGAAAAAAAAAAGAAGAAGAATAGAGAAACCGAAACTTACCTAGGAGCGGGCTGACGGCAATGGCGATTTGCGGAACTCCAGGGAAGAACAGAATGACGTCGGTCGACAGAGGAGCAGCAGTGGTAGTCGCGGGACGGAACTGCCAAACAAAAAAAAAAATTCGTGAGAAAAAGAAAAGGGGTTGGTCTCTTTTATAGACAAAAATTAGAAAAATCCCAATAGAACAAGGATTCCTCTTTTGTTTGGATTCCTCTTTTGATTCAAATACCCAAAGAAGGAAACCGGTCCCAACAAAGGATTCCATACAAGCACAATGACATGGACAACTAGCGGTCGGTCAATGCTCTTCCGGTAAACTTCCTTTATCCCGTCTTTTCTCACATATGTATGTCACCATCTCATGCCTACCCCACAATAGTGTAACCATTATGTGCTAGGCAGGGACTTAATGTTGATGGTGGATTTTCGTTTAAGGTTAAAATTGTAAAAGCCGTAAAATTATGCGCTAACATCTTGCAAAAGATAAAGCCATTAATAAGTGATGAATACTTCTTCACTTTACTAATTCACCTAGAATAGAGCATGTGGCAACAATATCGCATTTCGTGAATTAAATACACAAAATTCATCCAAAGTTGGAGCATGTAGCAACAATCCCATGTACCCTCGTGAATTTACAACATTATTAATTAATGCATGACCAGCCTCGTATTTCCGTACTCATTACCGGTGCGACATGAAGACCGAGTGTTGTTCTCAGCAGAGCAACACGAATCTCCAAGCATTAATAATAAAACATGTACGAAATACTCATACAGGGTACAACTCTCGGTGTGTTATACTAGCCCGATTGAGCATGTTTGAACCCGAATTGACCATATCAGTCTCGAAACCTTCACGACCATCCAACCTCACCAAAGATGATTGGATGGCTTAGATTAAATCCATGACCCCAAGCAGGTATTGGAATATTCACCACCTTAATGACCACCGGCGGCCCGTTTATGCCCCGGGTCGGTTGAATACATACCATGCCTCCCAAATAACCACCGAACACCAGCCTAAAGTAGGATGGTTGGACTGGCGTGGAGCAGCTTGGAAAAGCTAGCAGGCGCACAAGACCGCCAACGGCATCTCAAACGGCCACGGCCGTACAACTTCAAGCATAATTGGACGGCGTAGATCACCCCATGACCGGTCGGACAAGCTTGTCCCGCACACCGGCGGGCCCCCTTTCTACCAAAGATAGCCGACCATCTCATGACCTAACCAGGGAGGAGTGAACGTTCACCCATAACCTCGGATGGCGTGATGCTTTAAGGGTCGCTAAGGGTCTTGAATCGATCACGACCATCCAACTTCGCCGGCGTATCCGGGATGGCCTAGACCAAGCCCATGACCGTCGGTCGGGTATCACCATGATCACCACCGACCCAATGTGGGCCCCACATGGTCGGCCTCCCAAAGGAGGGGCATAGCTTTCCAAACCGTTAGGTTGGAATCGTGTACACACGACCGATCCAAAACCCTAATTAGGCTTTGCGGCATGTTACATGTGCCGATCGATCACGAGCGTCCATCTTCGCAAGCTTGGACGAAGGGTGTAGATGTAGACTTAAAAGGTCCCGAGCATGTCAACATGATCATCGTGGGACCACCTACACACACGACCGGTCGACCAAGGCCAACCATGGCCGGATGTCTCGAAAACGCGCGCCCGAAGTAAGCATGGTGCGTAGTTTCCAACTTCTTTGCAAAGATGGGATTTTCATTTTGCAAATCGATCTCAACCGCTCTTCTTTAGGTAAACTTGAGTGGCCTGGATCGCACCTTCGTGGGATAGTGAAGTATAGACATGGACACCAACATGTCTTCTACACACATGCCTGATCGGTCCTCTATAAAGCACTTCCCATGCTTGGATTCTGACCAAGTTGAAAGAAGGAACTTGCGTACCTCTTAAGCCGTAATCCGACTGGGCCGCAGATGAAGGTTGCAAGTCATCTCGTCCATCCAACTTCACCAGCCTTGGACGGACAGCCTAAGACATGAGTTAGGCTATCAATGTGGCGCCACCACAATCACCGTCCACCACTCTTCCACATGGAGTGATCGGTCAAGTCGTGGCTTTTACCGTATAGCCTCCAAACGATCACTCAAGATGGCTGGACATTATGTTATTTTAAGACGCTTAAATTCGTGACTTACTCCTAAGCCTTAAAAACAACGATGTTTCATACATGCCGAATATACTCGATGCAAGACTGTGATAGAATACACACGATACTTCACAAGTATCGACTTCCTAAATAATTTAGTTATTTAGTCTAGCATTACATGCTACTTTATGTGGGTCCCACGATCCACACACTCGAGACATCAATCATGTCACAAATCGGGATACATACTGGGGTATTGGTCGGCGGTTTACAGCGTGCAAGCGTGCAACGCGCCATCACAAGAACGTGTCGTGAAGTCATGGACGGTTAGAGATGACAGGAGAAGGGCAAGACTCGGTCGTGTAACATCAACACACAACTCCACTACTCCATTACTCCACTTCCTCCACTTCCCACGAGAGACGTGAATAAGGCTCAAATGACTTGTATAAATAGGTTCTCCTCCTATTTCCAACAACATAACAAGTCCAGACAAGACAGAAACCAAGTGTTAATACAAAACGTATTCAAACACTCAAAGCCTCGCTTGCATCAATCGTAAGCCCGCTCACCTTTGTTACAAGTCATAAATAAGGCTACACCTTCACAATCTCAACACCTTATTCGCTTCTCTCCCTAAGATCAACCCCATCTCCTTCACTTTGTGACCGAAGCAAGTCTGGAACGGCCATTTCTTGGTTTAGGCCAGAGTTGTACAAATTGATTTCTCCAATCACAAGCACTCACCGCGCAGTGCATTTGTTTAGGGTTTATATTCATTCCTCATCCACACACCCCAAATTACCAAATCCGGTAGGAATAGTTTTCACCCATAAACAAAGAGCAATGCGAACCTCTTCATCTATAAACGCGCGTCCTGCTGAAGTGCCTTTTATATTTTCATCAAATCAATAGTGGTAAAAGGAGGTTGGCTTCTTCCGGCTCTTCCAGTATCTGATAGGTGTAGAATACACCGTATTTACTATATAGAGTTTATGCTTTCTTTGCTATTTTTCTTGTGAATTATGTACTTTACGCGTGCTTTTGGGTTGTATAGATGCAATGGAGTCGCACGGAGGAAAAGAGGAAGAAATTATCCAAATTGGGCCAAAGGGCGAAATGGTCATCTCACAGGCAAGTGATACATGGAGCTGACCCAAGGTTAAGGGACAACTTTCTGTTGGAGAGGTTTTAAATGACAGCCACAACATGCTATGGGGCATCCATTGGGGTACCCCTTATCTGAGCCAGAGGGGTGGCGTTATCCAACATTGTTATTACAACCCTAGACCGATTCTTTTCTTCCCATTCATTTCATTGAATGCTTCTTCACCTGAGATCAGAAATTGAGGAGGAAGTAGCCATTGTTTCTGTCGGATCCAAGAGATTTCAAATTGAGATTCGAGAAGGTAGTGGTGATGAGTTAACGAAGTTGAAGATGGCGATGCTGGAAGATTTGAGCAGTGAAAGATTGGAGGTGCTGTTACTATGAGATCGAGTAGATGAAGTTGATGGGATTTGATGCTGCTTGAGAGAGACAGAGATGTGAATCAATGTCGTTGTTGGGTCAAGAACCTGAGATGGATTGAGAAGAGCACCAAGAACTGGGTATCGATTGGAAGGTGGGAGCTGTGAAGACTACAAGCTGGAATTGTGAGTCAAGGAATCTAAGGCAGATGAAGCTACAGCTAATACAAGAGCTTAAATTACAGGGTGTTTGCTTGACTAAAGATGCAGGGAATGGAACTAGTGTTGAGACTGAAGAACTGGAGCTGCTGTTGTGAATGAAGGGTGATGTATGATTTTGCTAAGAGTTGCAGTTGCAGGGAATATGGAAGAGATGCTGTAGGCTGGCTTGGGATTGTAATTGAAGCTCAAGTTAGGGGATTTTGAGCTCAGATATGGCAGGTGTTTGATGGTACTGTGGCAATGGTGCTGTGTTTTATGTGCAGAACTGTATAATAACTGAGACAGGAGTGAGGCTATGGCATGTGCTGTGTTGTTGAAGTGAAGCTGTAGCTGTGGTTGAAGAATATGATATTCATTGGTTCGAACTGGTGGCCTGCCATGGATGCAAAGCAGATGGAACTGATGGTGAGGCTGTGCAGAGCAGAAAGAAGTGATGGAGGGTCTAAATAAGGGCCTGAAATGGAATTGAGGTGCAGCCTGGTAATGGTGCAGGGAAGTTTACAGCCATCTTGGCTGAAGTGCAATGATTGCACTGCAGAGATCAGGCCTGGCAAGTTGGCCTGGCAAAATGGTTTGGCCTGACAACCAGTTAGCTCAGCAGAATCAGCCTGACTCACAGCTGACTCACATCTGAGTCATGGTCTGACCGAGTTGACCAACCCTGATTTGACCCGTTTTGACTCAGTGAGTCGACCCGACCGATCCGACCCGCTGACCGGTGACCGGGCGGACTTTGCCGGTCACCGGAGCCGATTTCCGGGCACTTCTCCGGCCGATTTCCGGCCACAATCCCAGTTTTCCGGCGACGACTTTTTGGACATATTTTCTACATGGATTTCTCTCTCTCGTGGGCTTGGTGGATTTACATCTAATGGACTTTGAAGACAAAACCTAGTTTTGGAAGGAGAGAAAGGCTATAAAAAGAGGAATTCTACAACTTTTGGAAATCATCATATCTCATATTTTTTCCTTGGAACTTTGGAGAGCCGTTTTTGGTTACACAACTAGGGTTTTTTTTGTTCATCTTCTTCTTTATTCCTTTGATATTTTTGTGATGAACTCCATAGCTATGAGTAGCTAAATTCTCTTTTATTGGTTAAGGATGTAGTCCGATTTCTAAAACTTGTGTTTGCTTTATGTATTAGTTTTCTCTCGTGTTTATCGTTCAATTCTCTGAGGTTTCTATGATCACATGATTGAAGTATTGTGATAGGATTATGGTGTTTGATTAGTTAAGTGGCCAATTAATTGAACTTGCATCTTAGTCCATAGCTATTTTAGGGTTTTTCATCAAGCGATAACCTTGAATACAAGTAGCATGATATGTTTACGGTTTGTAGTGATACACTCTTGTAATCATATGTAGAGTTTGACCATTGTCCGAATTGTTTTGCGTAACGCATGACAATTGCATTGATTAGCCTATTTCTGAAACTTAATGCTCCTAGGAATTGAACTTGATTAGCGCAAGGCGTTAGGTTATTCTTTAGGTAGAATTCACATACGCAGCCCTAATGTGTGTGTTGATGAACTTGAGAAATTAATAGATTATCTTGCTTTCTTGATTCTCTTGGCTTTTGATAACACAAGAGATTAAATCGTAATTCTAATCATATATGCAATCACATGTCTAAGATTGAAGATGAATTCCTTGACCAATATCTCTCTCCATTGATTATTCTCTACAATTTATTTTGCTTTTAATTACTTTTATTTGCTTAGATACAACAAACATACACCGGGGAACTTTAGAAACTGAAAGTTTATAACAACCAACGCCTCTCTGTGGATACGAACTCTTTCTTATCGCTTACTATATTTATATTTAGTGGATTGAGAAAGTGAAATTATATTTGTTGGTTGACAACCGATCAAATTTTGGCGCCGCTGCCGGGGAGGCACACGGCTAGTTATTAAGTTTTTAGTTTCTTTTAAATTTCTCGCTTTTATCTTTGCTTTTTGTTTGTCGTCTTGTTTCTCACTTGGTTGCTAGAATTGTTTTCAGTGTATCGATCCTGGCTACTAAAGATTGGAATTATCCAAGGTGCGGGATAGCTACTCGAAGAGGCACAATACTCCAACCAAGTCAAGGCGCAACGGACGAGCACGAGTTAGAGGTGGACGAAGAGCTACACATACTAGGAGAACAAGAGGTTCCAATCGTAGACGTACCACAAGTTGAATTAACAATGGGTGATGCAAATCGTACACTCAAGGACTTGGCTTCTCACAAGCTTGATACACAACGGGGTTGTATTCAAACAAACTCTACTTTTGAGATTAAACCGGGGTTCTTTGAGAGAATTACCAAAGTTCCATGGCATGGTGAATGAAGATCCAAACAAACATCTTATGGACTTCCACACCATTGTCACGGCGATGCTTCCAGCGGATGTTGAGGCGGATGGTGCGATGTTGAAGGTTTTCCGTTTCTCTTTAATGGATAATGCTAAGGATTGGTTATATTATCTACCTCCCGGAAGTGTCACAACATGGAATGGGCTTAAGAAACTTTTCTTGGAGAGATATTTTCCTGCATCCAAGGCTACTCAAATTCGCAAGGAGATTTGCGGAATGAAGCAAAACGTGGGAGAATCCTTATATGAATGTTGGGAACGATACAAGAGATTGGTTGGAAGTCGTCCTCACCACCAATTCAAAGTGACGCGATGATTATCCAATACTTCTATGAAGGGCTCCAATCAAGTGATAGGAATCTTCTTGACGCCGCGGGTGGTGGTGCACTAGTGAACAAGACGGTGGCTCAAGCTAGAGAGTTGATTGAGAACATGGCAGCGAATTCACAACAATTCTTGAGTCGTGGTTCGGATGTGATTCTAAGAAGGGTGAGTGAAGTGAGCGAGGTGGAGGAACTTCGTCAACAAATGGGTAACATGACAGCAATGTTGCAACAAGTTGCATCCGCGGTTATACCAACTTCTCCTCAATCTTATGAAGACGAGCAAGCTAATGCGATCTTTCCAAATCAACCAAGACGGTATGATCCCTACTCCAATACTTACAATCCGGGATGGAGAGATCACCCCAATTTTAGCTATGCCAACAAGCAAGGTGCCGTTCAACAACCTACTTTCAACCGTCCTAGTGGATTTCAACCACAACAACAACAATTTCAAGAACCTCAAGCACAACAATCACAAAATCAAGGTGCTGATATTGATGCAAAGCTTCAAACTTTTATGCAAGGTATTTCTACCATGTTCAAGTAGAGCCAACAAGAAACTAAGAGTGCTATCAAGGATTTGCAGACTCAAGTAGGCTCCATGGCGGTTGATATCAATAATTTGAAGGCACAAAATAGTGGGAGACTTCCTTCTCAACCTATCAACCCAAAAGAGGGTGTTAATGCAATTACATTGAGAAGTGGTACACAACTTGTGCAACCCGAAGTTGCTGATTCGGACGTGGTGGAAACACCAAAGGAACCTGTTTTGGAGGAGAAAACCGAGGATTCTCCCCAAACTTCTGAGGTACCTATTCCTAACTCTAAAACTGGTTTCTACTTATGTTCCTCCTCTACCTTTCCCTCGCAGATTTGCAAGTTCTAAGAAGGCGGAACTAGAAAAGGAGATTTTAGACGTTCTAAAGAAGATCCATGTGAACATACCACTCATAGATGCTATCAAGCAAGTTCCAAAGTATGCAAAGGTGTTGAAGGACTTGTGTACCAATAAGCAAAGGCTCAAAGGTAATGAAGTGCTTAGTGTGGGGGAGAATGCTTGGCAATCTTACAACATAAACTCCCACTTAAGTGCAAGGACCCGGTAGCTTTGACATTCCCGTCACAATTGGTAACACTAAATTTAATAAAGCTATGTTGGACTTAGGTGCTTCCGTTAATGTCATGCCCGCGTCTTATGTATAATTCACTTGATCTTGGTCCTCTTAAAAGGCTGGAATTGTGTTGCAATTAGCCGATCGTTTCTAATGTCTACCCAATGGGTATTGTTGAGGATGTTCTTGTGCAGGTTAATCAACTTGTATTTCCAAATGGACTTTTGCGTGTTAGAGATGGATGAAGGTTCACCAGGACTCGTCTCTTCCATTGCTAGTTAGCGTCCCTTCATGAAAACGGCGAAAACCATTATTGATGTTGACAAGGGAACGCTAACTATGGAGTTTGATGGAGAAATAATACGTTTCAACATTTTCGAGATGATGAGATATCCTAGTGATGTCCACTCTTGTTTCTCCATTGATATGATGGACACATTGGCGCAACAAATGTTTGAGTTGAATGGTGTTGATGCTTTGGAAACCGTTCTCACTACACCTATTGACAATGGTTATGCGTATAGTGATGAGATGAAAGAAACCATTGGTTCTCTTGACTCATTACCGGAAAAATCAGCAACTAAGAATGTTTCATATGCATCTTTACCTTGCAATAATGAAAAACTTGTGCCATCTATTGTTAAATCTCCAAGTTTAGAATTGAAACCTCTTCCAAGTCACTTAAAGTACTTGTACTTGGGTGACAACGAAGATTTACCCGTGATTGTTTCTAACGAGCTTAATGAATTACAGGAGCAAAAACTTCTAAGGGTGCTAAGGACGTACAAGACGGCCATAGGATGGACAATCGCCGATATCAAGGGTATTAGCCCTGCCGTTTGTATGCACAAAATTCGTTTGGAGGATGATGCAAAGCCTAAAAGAGACGCGCAACGTCGTTTGAATCCTCCCATGATGGAAGTGGTGAAAAAGGAGATACTCAAGCTTTTGGACGTGGGTGTTATCTACCCCATATCCGATAGCAAGTAGGTAAGCCAGTGTACAAGTGGTACCAAAGAAATCGGGTGTGACGGTGGTGGAGAATGATAAGAATGAACTAGTCCCAACTCGTGTGCAAACCGGTTGGAGGGTTTGTATTGATTATAGAAAATTGAATGCCACCACTAGAAAAGATCACTTTCCTTTACCTTTTATTGATCAAATGCTTGAACGTTTATGGACACTCTTACTATTGCTTTCTTGATGGCTATTCAGGTTATAATCGATTGTGATAGCACCGGAGGACCAAGAGAAAACCACTTTCACTTGTCCTTTCGGTACTTTTGCTTATAGAAGGATGCCTTTTGGCCTATGCAATGCTAAACTTACCTTTCAAAGGTGTATGGTAAGTATCTTTTCATAATATGTTGAAAACATAATAGAAGTGTTCATGGATGACTTTAGTGTCTTTGGTGATTCTTTTGACCTTTGCTTGAACAATTTGTCTCTAATCCTTGAACGATGTGTTGAAACAAATCTTGTGCTAAATT
Source organism: Papaver armeniacum (assembly GCA_023531295.1). Lineage (NCBI taxonomy): Eukaryota > Viridiplantae > Streptophyta > Magnoliopsida > Ranunculales > Papaveraceae > Papaver > Papaver armeniacum. The sequence goes on from JAJJWW010017623.1 coordinate 38,166, forward strand.
GGGAGAAGTGCCATTTCATGGTAACTCATGGCATAGTTTTAGGCCATATTATATCTTCTAAAGGCTTGGAAGTTGATAAATCTAAGATAGACCTTATTCGTGCTCTAACCCCTCCCACTACGGTGAGGGAGATACGTTCTTTTCTTGGTCATGCGGGGTTTTATCGTAGGTTCATCAAGGACTTTTCCAAGATAGCGTCACCACTATGTAACTTATTGCAAAAAGATGTGGTTTTTAACTTTGATGAGAAATGTATGGCGGCATTCAATCGTTTGAAAGAACTTTTGATCTCAGCCCCTATCATTAAACCACCGGATTGGAGTAAGCCGTTTGAACTCATGTGTGATGCTAGTGATTATGCGGTTGGTGCGGTGCTTGGGCAACGTGTGGGGAGGCTTCCTCATGCTATCTATTATGCTTCTAGAACGTTAAATGAGGCTCAACAAAACTACACAACCACCGAAAAGGAGTTATTAGCCATTGTTTTTGCTTTAGAAAAGTTTCGCTCTTATCTAATTGGTACAAAAGTTGTTGTTTTTTCGACCATGCAGCGCTTAAGTACTTGCTTACAAAGAAAGAGGCGAAACCGAGGCTCATACGGTGGATTTTACTCTTGCAAGAGTTTGATATTGAAATCAAAGACAAGAAAGGGATTGAGAACACCGTTGCGGATCACTTGAGCCGACTTGCTGTGGACAAGGTGACTATCCCGCGTGCAAAGTTTCCGGATGAGCAACTATTCTCAATTGCCCTTGGAGAACCATGGTATGCCGATATTGTCAATTACTTAGTTTCTAAACAAATCCCACAGAACTTGTCTCGTGCTGAGAGGGAAAAACTTAAGAGGTTAGGGAACCAATACATATGGGATGATCCATACTTATGGAAACATGGTAGTGACCAAGTGATACGAAGGTGCGTGCCCGAATCTGAATTTAACTCTATCTTATCTTTTTGTCACTCTTATGCTTGCGGAGGACATTTTGGGAGTAAGAGAACCGCGCACAAGGTACTTGAAAGTGGTTTTTATTGGCCAACTTTGTTTAAGGATGCACATATATTTTGTACAACTTGTGATAGGTGTCAAAGAACCGGCAATCTAGGTGTCCGAAATCAAATGCCACAAACTTTTATTCAATTTATTGAAGTTTTTGATGTATGGGGTATTGATTTTATGGGGCCTTTTGTCAACTCCCATGGGAATTTTTATATCTTAGTTGCGGTTGATTATGTCTCGAAATGGGTGGAAGCTAAAGCCACCCCAACTAATGATTCTAAAGTTGTTTCAGATTTCGTGCAAGCTAATATTTTTGCAAGGTTTGGAATTCCAAGGGCGATAATTAGCGATGGGGGTTCTCACTTCAAAAACAGGTTCTTGCAAAGCTTGTTAAGGAAGTACAATGTGTCGCATAAGATTGCAACACCTTATCATCCCCAAACCAATGGACAAGCCGAGGTGTCTAACTGGGAGGTGAAATCTATTCTCGAAAAGACGGTGAACCCAACAAGGAAGGATTGGAGCATGCGACTCAATGATGCTTTGTGGGCGTATAGAACCGCATACAAAACACCTATTGGAATGTCTCCTTTTAGGCTTGTGTATGGAAAACCTTGTCACTTACCCGTGGAAATTGAGCATAAGGCGTTTTGGGCTATTAAACAATGCAACATGGAGATGGATGGGGCTGGAAAGCAAAGGAAGTTACAACTCCAAGAGCTAGAGGAGCTCCGCAATGATGCATTTGAAAGTTCACGGATTTACAAAGAAAAGACGAAAGCATTCCATGATAACATGATTTCTAGAAAACAATTTTGCATAGGGCAGAAAGTGCTTTTATTTAATTCTCGCTTGCATTTATTTCCGGGTAAACTAAGGTCACGCCGGATCGGACCTTTTATTGTTACTAATGTGTTTTCTCATGGTGCAGTGGAAATTCGTAGTATAGCTGAGGAAGGAACTTAAAGTGAATGGGCACCGGTTGAAACCATATTATGAGAACTTCACTTCCGAAGTGGTGGAAGGAGTTAACTTGGTGGATGTGCTCCCTCTGGAGGAGTCATAGAAAGCAAGGAGTTAGTCGGGCTGACGACTTTAAACCAAGCGCTAATTGGGCGGCAACCCAACGGATGAGTATTTTTGTCTTGTATTTATTTCTTTTCTTGTTTTTAGTTTTTCTTGTTTTGTTTTTACTTTGTTTTTGCTGATTTCTTATTAGGATTTCCCACCTTGACTTACTTTGGATGATTCAATTTACATTGAGGACAATGTAAGGTTTAAGTGTGGGGGAGTGGTTTATGTTGTAAGTTTTTGCAATTTTTTGCAATTTTTCAACTTTTTTGTGAACTAGTGAATAAGAAAATTCCAACTTGTAGTTCTTTAGAGTCACATAGTATACATGTCGCTAAGATTACATCGAGAATCTCACAATAGTGACTGAACTTAGAGATGACAGAGAACATGATCGGGTTTCTTAATTGTATGAGAGTTAAGGTTGGATTTAACCATGCCAGTGGCAAATAAGGTGCAGGCTGAATTCGGTATTAGAACAGTGATCCCCTATAGTGGAGACTACCCAAGTTACATAATGTGAGGCACCGACCTTCAATTCTTTGTACCTGTCTAAATTGTGCTTTTTGAGTGTGTGTCACCGTACGTAAATTCCGGCAGAATGGTGAGCTGTCCAATTTCCCACCATAGAAGCACTATTTTGATCTCTTGAGTGCTAATTTTATCAACCATGTTGGTGACATCGAATTGCTAACTTACATTCCACTTGTGATCTTGTTCGCAGTTTAGCACCATCCACCTTATCTCTCTCTACACCAACAGTCCATAGAAACACCATCATCATCAACAAGAGGAGCATCACAAATTCGAAGGAAAGTTGAATACGTTTGAGGTTTACAAACAATGGTATAAAATGGGCGATTTGATTTGAGTAAAGCAACAAAACAGGGAGCATAATTTTTATAAGTTGGAGACTAATATACAAGAGCGGAAATTATTAAGGATGAGAGTTTGAGAAGTTATGATATCAAGACATATAAGTTGTGAAGATTCAAGCGGTAAAGTACTTACACCATGGCATTGTACTTTATTTTTTATTTTATTTTATTTGTATTTTACTTTCTCTTGTCTCAAAAAAAAAAAAAAAAAAAAAAAAAAAAAAAAAAAAAAAAAAAAAAAAAAAAAAAACGAAAAAAAAAAAAAAAAAAAAAAAAAATTGGGTTTGTATAGTTTGTTTTTATTTTTGTATTCTTTCAATAAAGCCTATGGAAAGAAGGAATATCTATAATGAAGTATCAGCGACAAGGAATTAGAGGAAATAATCATATTGTCGAGATTCTACAAAGTTCGAGAGTTATCATCAAGAGTTGAAGACCGAAGACGAAGACGAAGATGAAGACACCGATAGAAGACCGAAGACGTTTCTATGGATGCTGTGAGAGTGGTGCTAGCCGTGACGTTGAACGGATAACGAGGTAAGTAAGCATATTCCCACCTTCGTTAAATGGTTTGATTTCCTTTCGAAGAGATCGTCAGAAAAATGGGTTTTCAAAAATATATAAAAGATGTGGGTTTTCAAAACTTTCGGAGGGTTAAGCCTTCCTACCATTCAACGTGTCTCAGGATTCTCTCTTCATTCCAACCTGGACACATGTGTGACCCATAAAGAGCTGTTTATTATTGAGAGCAATATCATAAAACCCTTTCTTGTGAGGCAGAGTCAAGACTTTTGATCACTCCGAACCCGAATTTTAGTCGAGAAGGGATGGTTATCTCTCTCTCAACTTTTAAGAATGAGATTGTGTTCATTTATGTGTCTAACTTCTTATGACTAGTGTGCAGAATCTCTATGTCTTCTTAGCGCGTTGGATACTATCATTACGGAGAACTAGTAAGTTGGATATTTAGGTTTTGTGGGTATATCTCTAGTAAACCCTCACGAGACTATAACTCGTCCACTAGGGACACCTAGGGGTTTAAAGGCTTGTTATTTATGCTAAAAGTGACCGTAGCCTCGACGACAATGAGTTGTTGTATTTTATTGTTTTGTTTGATTTGCTCGAGGACTAGCAAAGTCTAAGTGTGGGGGAATCTGATAGGTGTAGAATACACCGTATTTACTATATAGAGTTTATGCTTTCTTTGCTATTTTTCTTGTGAATTATGTACTTTACGCGTGCTTTTGGGTTGTATAGATGCAATGGAGCTTCGCACGGAGGAAAAGAGGAAGAAATTATCCAAATTGGGCCAAAAAGAAATGGTCATCTCACAGCAAGTGATACATGGAGCTGACCCAAGGTTAAGGGACAACTTTCTGTTGAGAGGTTTTAAATGACAGCCACAACATGCTATGGGGCATCCATTGGGGTACCCCTTATCTGAGCCAGAGGGGTGGCGTTATCCAACATTGTTATTACAACCCTAGACCGATTCTTTTCTTCCCATTCATTTCATTGAATGCTTCTTCACCTGAGATCAGAAATTGAGGAGGAAGTAGCCATTGTTTCTGTCGGATCCAAGAGATTTCAAATTGAGATTCGAGAAGGTAGTGGTGATGAGTTAACGAAGTTGAAGATGGCGATGCTGGAAGATTTGAGCAGTGAAAGATTGGAGGTGCTGTTACTATGAGATCGAGTAGATGAAGTTGATGGGATTTGATGCTGCTTGAGAGAGACAGAGATGTGAATCAATGTCGTTGTTGGGTCAAGAACCCGAGATGGATTGAGAAGAGCACCAAGAACCGGGTATCGATTGGAAGGTGGAGTTTGTGAAGACTACAAGTCGGAATTGTGAGTCAAGGAATCTAAATGAGATGAAGCTACAAACTAATACAAGAGCTTAAATTACGGTGGTGTTTGCTTGACTAAAGATGCGAGGAATGGAACTAGTGTTGAGACCGAAGAACTGGAGTCATTGCTGTGAATGAAGGGTGATGTATGATTTTGCCAAGAGTTGCAGGTTGCAGGGAATATGGAAGAGATGCTGTAGGCTGGCTTGGGATTGTAATTGAAGCTCAAGTTAGGGATTTTGAGCTCGAGATATGGCAGGTGTTTGATGGTACGCGTGGCAATGGTGTTTGTGTTTTATGTGCAGAATCGTATAATAACCGAGACAGGAGTGAGGCTATGGCCTTTGTCATGTGTTGTTGAAGTGAAGTCAGAGCCGTGGTTGAAGAATATGATATTCATTGGTTCAACTCGTGGCTGGCCATGGATGCAAAGCGAGATGGAACCGATGGTGAGGCTGCGAGAGCGAGAAGAAGTGATGGAGGGTCTAAATAAGGGCTGAAATGGAATTGAGGTGCACACGGTAATGGTGCGAAGTTTCCAAACCATCTTGGCGAAGTGCAATGATTGCTTTACCGCAGATCAGCACAGCAAGTTGGCTCGGCAAAATGGTTTGGCCTCGACAACCAGCTTAGCTCAATGAGAAACCAACGACTCATACCGACTCACATCCGAGTCATGGTCCGACCCGAGTTGACCAACCCCGATTTGACCTGTTTTGACTCAGTGAGTCGACCGACCGATCCGACCGCTCGACCGGTGACCGGGCGGACTTTGCTTGGCCAATGGGAGCCGATTTCCGGCACTTCTCCGGCCGATTTCCGGCCACAATCCCAGTTTTCCGGCGACGACTTTTTGGACATATTTTCTACATGGATTTCTCTCTCTCGTGGGCTTGGTGGATTTACATCTAATGGACTTTGAAGACAAAACCTAGTTTTGGAAGGAGAGAAAGGCTATAAAAAGAGGAATTCTACAACTTTTGGAAATCATCATATCTCATATTTTTTTCCTTGGAACTTTGGAGAGCCGTTTTTGGTTACACAACTAGGGTTTTTTTTTGTTCATCTTCTTCTTTATTCCTTTGATATTTTTGTGATGAACTCCATAGCTATGAGTAGCTAAATTCTCTTTTTATTGGTTAAGGATGTAGTCCGATTTCTAAAACTTGTGTTTGCTTTATGTATTAGTTTTTCTCTTGTTTATCGTTCAATTCTCTGCGGTTTCTATGATCACATGATTGAAGTATTGTGATAGGATTATGGTGTTTGATTAGTTAAGTGGCCAATTAATTGAACTTGCATCTTAGTCCATAGCTATTTTAGGGTTTTTCATCAAGCGATAACCTTGAATACAAGTAGCATGATATGTTTACGGTTTGTAGTAATACACTCTTGTAATCATATGTAGAGTTTGACCATTGTCCGAATTGTTTTGCGCAACGCATGACAATTGCATTGATTAGCCTATTTCTGAAACTTAATGCTCCTAGGAATTGAACTTGATTAGCGCAAGGCGTTAGGTTATTCTTTAGGTAGAATTCACATACGCAGCCCTAATGTGTGTGTTGATAAACTTGAGAAATTAATAGATTATCTTGCTTTCTTGATTCTCTAGGCTTTTGATAACACAAGAGATTAAATCGTAATTCTAATCATATATGCAATCACATGTCTAAGATTGAAGATGAATTCCTTGACCAATATCTCTCTCCATTGATTATTCTCTACAATTTATTTTGCTTTTAATTACTTTTATTTGCTTAGATACAACAAACATACACCGGGGAACTTTAGAAACTGAAAGTTTATAACAACCAACGCCTCTCTGTGGATACGAACTCTTTCTTATCGCTTACTATATTTATATTTAGTGGATTGAGAAAGTGAAATTATATTTGTTGGTTGACAACCGATCAAGATCTTGCCCTGATGGTGGAGTAGCGTCTCTGGTGACGGTTGGAGCTACCATGCTTGAAGAAACGTTGGGGTGGCGGAAGCGGCTCTGGTTCTGGTGATCGTAAGTGTATAGCGCAGATATGGAACGGTTTTGATCACGGAGTCCGGGAGCAGTGGCGCTGAGCCAAGGGGTGAGGATGGCGCCGCTGGCTGTGGTTGTGGAGCGGAGAATACGGGGTTTGCAAGGGCGCAAGATGTTAGCGCTGGAAGGATGCAAGCCATTAGCGCATGGTGTATTATTGTGGCTGGCATGCACGTGTGGCATGTATGCCTGGCATGCGTGGCTGGTAAGCGCGTCTGGCATGCGCGTCTGGTAAGCGCGTATGGTAAGCGCGTCTGGCATGCGCGTCTGGCAAGCGCGTCTGGTAAGCGCGTATGGCTTCCGCGTCTAATAAGCGCGTCTGGCATGTGCATCTGGTAAGGGCGCCTGGCATGCGCGTCTGGCAAGCGCGTCTAGCAAGCACGTCTGGCATGCACGCCATGGCGGCGATGCGCATGCGTCGCCTGGTAAGCGCGCTGTGGAAGCTTTGTCTTCGATTGACGACTTGTGCAACGTGACTGGTCATACTGTTTCTGAAGATGTAATCTCGAGCTGGAGGTTCCATCGTGACATGTGTCTAAACTTTGAATTCAACGTTCTTTGGTTTGTTGAAGGTTTCTCTGAGGTCGAGAAGTTTCTGGTCGAAACATTCAAGGTCCTTCATGGATATGGTGAAGAAGCAGTGGAAGCGGAAATCGAAAAATTGTCCAGGAAGCTGAAGTTGAAAATGGCGGCTCTTCAAAGCAAGAAGGAGGCTCTTGCTAAGAAGAGTAAGCCATTGTTGAAAAACTTTCCTTGAATGCATTTCTGTCTTCTGAACTTCTTATTTTTAGGTTTTTTTTTTTTTTTTTATGAAAGGCAAATGAAACGCCTAGTTCATGGTTTTGATTTTCTGGATTTTTTTGGGTTGATAGACAAGTGTTAGCTATGAGGGTTTTGGATTATTATTCGGGATGAACCGTTTTAGGATGAGGCTGTTTTTGGTTATGATTTAAAGTGTAGCAGGCATCCCAGGAAAACCGTGGAACTATGCGTTTGGTAGATGACATGGGATGAAACATAACATGGCTATTGGTTTTATCATTCCCGTGAAAACTCGAAAAAAGCAAACCACGTATCTTGTCTAGGTAGGACTTACTTGGTTTTTTAGGTCTCCTGATAAAAAGGAAACCTTCCGGGTGTAAAACCGAGTTTTATGGGAAGCACCGCCGTGATTGTGGAAAGTCCCAGTCATTACTGAGTTATCTGATAACCGAGTCGTCGATCCCTCGGTGGATCATTTGCTTTTAACCTCTGGGAAGTCCCCAGTCGCCCCTTGCGGTGTCTTGACTGGTAATCGGGTCGTCTAGTAACTGAGTCGTCGATCCCAGAGCGGATCGTATAGGGTCGTCTGGTAGCTGAGTCGATCCATGAGCGTATTGTTTTCCTCTACCGTCCTGATGTCTGCGTCGAAGTATGAGATCGAGGATTGAAAATTTGACATTGTAACCGAAAGATCAATCTCCCACTGTGGTCGCTAATTGTTTGAGGGTGAAAATGGTTTCTGCCGATTTTGGTAATTTCGCATATGGGGGTAAGAAACGAATTTAGACCCTAAACAATGTACCGCATTGGGAGTACTTTAGATTCGAGAGATCAATCTGTACAAATCCTGCCTAAACCAAGAAATGGTCGTTCAGACTTGCTTCGTTCACAAAGAGGAGGAGAATGGGTTGGTTTTGGGGAGGGAAGCGAAGAAAGTGTTGAGACCAGGTTGATTCTGGAAGAGTAGTGGTTTCACGACTTGTATCAGAAAATGGGAAGCTAACAGATGGGAGAGCTTAGCCAAATATTTTTCTGAGTGTTGTCTGATCCTTGACCGAACTTGTTGTTCGGTGGAAATAGGTAAGACCTATTTATACAAGTCGAAGTGAAACGTACACTGGTCTCATTAAGGAATGGAAAAATGGGTGAATAAATGGGAGGAGGTGGTAACGTTAACGCATGGAATTGATGTTCCATAAAACCGTTAACGCATGGAATTGATGTTCCATAAAAAGAACGTTTCACCATTAACTCCTCGTATTTACTAACCGCCTCATCCTTATGACACTTCCTTATGACGGCGTGAGTGTACGCCGCACGTCGTAAACCGCCAAACCAATACCCAAAGAGGATCCCCAAGTTTGTGATATGTGTTGATGTCTCGAATGTTTTTGTGGAAAACATGTAGCATGTTGTTGTTCGTCTATCAAGTCAAGATTGATAGACTTGCTGGCTTGGTGACCTTCGACGGTCGAGATTTTGCATCTTAAGAGAAGAGGTGGTCGTTGATTGTAGCACGCTTCCGTTGGTTGCATAGGGAAGGCTAGTATGAAGGCACAGCAAGGTTACCATGCGTTTTCTGGTAACCTTGGACGGCTAGGATTTGATCCTGGGATTGAAGGGGGACCGTTGATTGTCACACGCCTTCGTTTTAGTAGCCGCATAGGGAAGGCCAAAGATGGTTGCGCGGCTAGGTTGGCATGCCTTGGCGCGGTTTGGGCGTGGCCAAACTTAGGATTTCCGGCCAAAGGTTACCATGCGTTGTCTGGTAACCTTGGATGGCTAGGATTTGATCCTGGAATTGAAGGGGGACCGTTGATTGTCGCACGCCTTCGTTTTTAGTAGTCTGCATAGGGAAGGCCGGAAGGTGGCGCGGCTAGGTTGGCATGCCGTGGGCATGGCATGCCTTGGCATGGTTTGGGCGTGGCCAAACTTAGGATTTCGAGCCAAAGGTTACCATGCGTTGGTAATTTTCTCACAGACAAATTAAAGGGTTCAATAAATGTGCTTGGTTTGGACATTATTACTCAAGTTCTGTGACGTCACTGTCTGACTAGGGTTTTACGACTTTACCCTAAGTTAAAACCACCATCAACACTAGGTTAAGGATAATCGACTCTAGTCGCAACTAGGATACTGGGGAAAATTTCGGTATTAGGTTTTCTAGTTGTTAGAGTTCTCCCTTATATAGTCTTTCAAATCAGGGTTTGCTTATAATCAAAGCTAAGATACCTTAGTAACAAAGCATTCAATGTTCACCGTTAGATGAAATCCTGATTTAAGATTCAAGCTAAGTTTGCTTAAAATCAAAGCAATATCTCTCCACCGTTAGATGGTCTTAGCTTGTTACACACAAATGAAATATACCTTCATTTAGATATGGGTAACCGTACCTAAACGTGTATATTGAGTTGGCTCAACAATAGTTAACCGAAGTTAGCCATATGAGCACTTTTGTCCTAACCACATTCATCTAACACATCTAGATCAACTATGATGATCAATCAATCATGAAATACAATCAAATGAATCTAATTGTGTTTCAAATAGAGTTGTTCAATTGTTCATTATCTCATAGAAATATATTTGAACAAATTGAAACAAGATCGGATTGATTCGTAATCATACAAAGTACTTATAAAAGAATCAATTCATGAACATTAAGCCACGGTTTAATGGTTAGGGATCAACTACATTCCAGTCAAAACTATATATTTCTATCATAGTTGATCTAGATATGTACCCGTTTGCAAATAGCTGGACAAAACCAAAGTCCGGAAACTATAGTTTGCATACCTGTTTGCAAACTTAATGGTAAAGTTCTAAAATCGGTTAAGTATGATTCTCATACTCATGAACTAAAACATTTATGAATTAAGTATATAGTTTTGATCAACTAAAATTGACAAATAAGCTTGAGATATGGCAACGCTTGAAGTTCGACGGAGAGCAATGCTATAACACTTACATCTTTACGTTTCCACGTTTCTTTTATTTTCTTCGCAACTTGTTTCCCTTCTCATCTCTGCAATTTCAGAATTGCTCTCATCTCTTTTCAATCTCCTTTTCTCTCTACATTAAAAGTAAATACACTTTTACGTTAATGTGATTGGTTTGATCCCATTGATTTGTTCGGTTTGAACTTAAACTATATACCAAGTGTACATCTTGTTTAAGTAATCTCTTTGACAGTTCATGTCTTATTAGATTACACAAGGTGTGTCTTTCATAGGTTGATATCGATAAGATTGTGGTGTACCCTTTACTTTTCACTAAAAACTCCCTAAGCTTGATGGTTTTCCAATAAACATTTGTTTCTCTAAAAAGCGGCATATTTTTGGTCCAAATGTTATATTTATGAAAAAATTTTTTTTTTATGGGTTTTAATAGGGACTTGGATATATATTATCTTTATTATTTTTATTCTTAAAGTTGATAGCCTTACTTTTATAAAATAGAAATATTTAAAAATTGATTAAATATTGCTAAATATATTAGAAATGCATCTTAATAAGTCGATTGAATCAATATTGAATCTCACATATAACGTTAGAACCCTAATATTCTCTCGGCCCTTGCTTGCTTTTTTCTAATCCGATTCCGATCACAGAGTTCAAACTAAAATATATATATATAATTTATTATCAATCGTGACTCTGATAACGGTCCTGAAAATAGGATTCTATTTATCAATTTAGGATTCGTCTCCACCAATGTATCCTCGTATTCTAAATGTTGCAGAAAAGCTGGCTGTTGTGGCCACAATTGTCGAATCTCTATCTGGACAGGTAATTCCAGAAAAAGATGTATCAGGAGGTAGAGTATTTGAATTTGATTATAAAATTAAAGGAATTACTCGTACAATGGTGGTCACATCGTGTGAGCGGACATATAAAGGAGTTGGAATTTAAGGATAAGAAAGAACCCACAATTGGGGGATATGAAAACTAATTGGGGGATATGAATTACTTCCCCCAACCCATGATTTCGGCTAAGGGGTGACCATTGGTTATGAAAATACTAAAATACCCTTCCCACAAAATAAAAATCAAAAACTTAAAATCAAAAAACAAAATCATATCCCCCATTTCCATCTCCACTTCTTATTAATCTTATTTAGGGGTGGAGCTTTGAAACCCAAATATTTCCCATTCCCTTTCAAATTCTAAACTCTCCCCACTCTATATCAAATTCTCTTCTCCTCACTTTGGAAACCAATTTTTTTTTATTCGGAAGTGATGAAGATCATCTTGAAAGTGATGATGACCATCCGGAATTGATGAAGACCATGCCGGTATCATGATACCGCATAGTCTTCATATCAACCGCCATGCCTAAGATGGACTCGATTAATACAAAAAAATTCAAAACGGAAGTGATGAAGACCATGCCGGAATTGATGAAGACCATATGCTTAACATGATAGCTAAAGATGCTCGAGAATTTCCTACCAATGCCGGTAGTCAAGTGAAAAAAAAATCAACATTCGGATACTTTTCATCCTGTTCCGGCATAGAATTTAAGCAAAATACTATGCTTGAACATGTACCTAAGATGCTAAAAAACTAGATTACCATGCCTGGCACTATTTCAAAACCGAAAAAAATCAACATTCAAGATAAAAACCGAATAGTGGCAAACAATTTATGAACATTTCCAACAATTGCCCGCATGGGTTTTTGGTTGAATACCATGCCGGCACCAAGCTTTTTCAGCTGCAACAATGGTGGATTCAAAGAAGAAAAATCAATTTTTCAACCTCTTATTAGCAGTAATTCTCTCATCACAATCATCTTCCATTTTCAAAAAAAATTCCACTCAATTGTGAGTTGTTATCATTAATCGAAGATTGAAGATATGATTGTTGTTGTAATTGAGTTAAAGATTCAGAAGTCGCAAGTCTCTCATCACAATCATCTTCCATTTTCAAAAAAAAAATAAATTCTACTCAAAAATTTTTTCCCTCATTCTACTCTCAACTAACCCACACAAATTCAAACAAACATAAATACACAAATTATATCCCCCAAATCATTAATATTTTACTAATCAGGATTAATTACTAATTATGATTAGGGAGGGTTAGATTAGGAATTAATAATTTAATTATATAAGGGGTAACCCAGCTAGGATATTTGGATCCCTATTTTGTCATTTAGCTATATCCCCCAATTAGTTTTCATATCCCTCAATTACGCGTTCATAAGAAAGCTAGTGATAGGTATTGATTCGACCCTGTATTGCTTTTCAGTGTTGAAGTTCATAAGATTGTTATTCAAAAGCAACAGGAAAAAAAAAAAAAAACTCTCAATATCTTTTGTCCTTGATAGATCAATCTTTGTTGTTTTTGTCCACTATGATGAAATATTTCGCTTTTTCAAACATAAAACTAGAGCCAAAGGTAATATGGCCCTTAAGTTGTATATTTTGATAAAGCAAACGATATGATTCGCAACCTCTGAGTGTAAAGTCATAAGTTGTTTGGGTTTTGTTGAGCATTGACTTTTAAATGGTTTATGAATGCATATCCATTGTGTCTTTCTAGGTATAACTTGATGGGTCCCAAACTAAAAAAAAAAAATCCTTTTTTATAGGAATAATGCAAAGAAAGTGACCCTTTGTTCCCTTATTGGACATAATGTTTATTAACAAGTTTATACCTTTTTTTCCCTTCTAGTACTTCTGTGATGAGGATAACATGGTGTTTTTAAAGGCTTTCCATTTTAATGATATAACATCAGGTGTGTTCTTGATAAATTTTGTGCTTTGCCTGGCCAAGAATATAGCATATAGAACTCAATATTGATAACATATGCAAACTTTAAGAAGAGAGATTTTAATAATTTGTCATAATCTATTAGCGTTGATATAATCCTGAGGTATCCGTGTGTAATAAAGGAAATGAGTTATGAATGTTTCTCTAACATTGTGGACGGGGTTTCAAACAGAATGCATGGATAAAATAATATGCTAACCTTTGTCGGTTAGACTACTTTGTTGAATTCATTCGTTGGCCCTTTATACTCATTAATATCATAAACAATTTTGAGTTTCCTACAAGACTTATTAAAAGTAATAATAAGTTTGGGAGGCAATTTATATTCAATGATGTTAAATAGAATAACATAACCAAATGTGCAAATATGAGAAAATATGCAGTATTTTAGGGGGTCCAAGTATGGTAAAATGGGCTTAAAAACGCAACGTATTAAGAATTTTGGGCTTTAGAACCCTTATGTCTTTTTAAAACCCTAATCCCCCATCTGACCACTATGTAAACCATAACGATTCCATCCTCCGCCCATCCCAAAAATCGGAGGTCGATTTAATCCTTGGCATCCAAGTACGCTCGGACTAGATTTGCTACAATGTCTAGGTTTCAATAATTTTTCTCAAAGGTTTACAACCTTGATATGAGTAAAGTGAGTATTTCATAACTATTTGTGGATTTGTGTAATGTGATTCAGTGATTTCTGCTGATCTTTTGTTGATTATTTTGTTGATATTGTATTTTGTTGATTTTGTGTATTAGGTTATACTTAAGTGGAAAGCTTATTCCAAGAGGATGGAGGATGTGAAAACTAAGTGGAAAGAAACAAGATTTTTTGAAAAGGTGAGAGATCTATTACAGTCAGTATTGCCATGAGTTCTAGTAGACTACGGTGTTTTGGTGCGAGAATTTATTATGTTAGGAATAGAGCATGTGGAATTGTTATTAATGAATACTTTGTGGTCTTTAAAGTTTTAAGAGGAAAATGCATTAACAACTCTCTTTTTTTTTTTTTTGGAGTGTGAAATTAAGAGTAGTTGATCTCACAGTGGGAGTTGCATAATGCGTGATAGGTACCTTATTAGGATCTTGATAACTTGTATACTCGTACACAAGTTAACAAGATTATTTATTATTTTTTCACTACAAATTAATTTTTTTTTTTACAAAATTCATACATGATATGGATAAACACATTTTTATATAAATAAACACATGATTTTCCACGGTCACAATATTGATTTTGTGGGTGCTTCCTACTTTCTTATCTTTATCACTAGCAAAAATTATCGCCTTATGATGGGTGAAATATACTTGTCAGGATAGTTTTTGATAATACCCAGTCTTCTTCCATAACTTTTCGGTGTAGTTTTTACAGTGGTAAATAAGTGTCCGTTTCTCGGACTTGCGAAGATTTTCAGATTTAAAATATACAAAAGGTGATAGCAATATTTAGAGAGACCGGGACTCAGGATTCCACCAAACTTCATATTCATGTGGTTCATATATCAATTCTTAGACAATTATAGCTCTTATGATAAAATTTATTGACTCTGATTCTTGCCAAAATTAGATTTTATAAAACATTAGTTGTATATTGTAAACATGGTGCATCAAGAGTATTTAGAACTAAGAATGCACCATCAAACAAAGTCACAAGTAATTAATAAAAATCATAAACAATTTAAATTAATGCAAAAAGTCATGGAAAGAATTAATAGAATTAGCACACGCATGAAACAAGGCTTCCTCCATTGTTTCAGTGTTTTGAGACTCGCTCGTGTTACTCTGAAGAACCTGAAGACGTATAGACATCAATGAACACATCATCCTTTCTTCGAGGTTGGTAACACAGACTTGACTTGTTCCATTTATGTCTTTGTTTCTTTCAAGTCAGTTCATATTCAAAACATAACATACGAAGTATAGTTTGTTTACTTGTCTCTAGTTATTGTTGACTTGGTCATTGTTTGATCAAAGTGTCAAGGAAATATATACTAGTTTTTTTTATCCAACTTTGGTATATTAGGTTACGAAGTATAGTTTAGCTATTTGAACTTCGTAAAATCGACATAACACTAATTGGTAACTTGTTATTATCAGTCTGAAAGTTCGGAATACAAGACAGTGTTATCAGTCTTGCAAACAAAGAAAATTGTTTTATGTCTGAAACCGTATTACATGTACTTGTACACGTATATCAGAGTAGTTATATATCGACTTTCATATTTGTGTGATAACACTAATTGGTAACGTGTTACTACCCTTCTGATTTGTTCGAATATTCATGGACCATGAAGTGCTGACATTCCTAGAAGCATATTTGATTGAAAGTGATCTCACCTCAAGAGGTTTACACATCCGAATATCGTAACACCTCTCGAATTAAATCCAAGGTGTTTTGAAGACGTCCAAACCGAAAGTTTTCCAACCTTAGTTTACACTTTCTTTGAACATTTCCTTTAGTGTTGCAATAGAAGCACACTTTCGAGTTTCAATGAAATCGAATGGGTAGTCTTAGTTTGTGCGTTGACTAATCACAATAGATAGGCCTGACCTAGTTTGTTGGATAAAATTTGATTCATCCTTGGATATTGGTCTTTGGTACCGTCTAAGAACTTTTTTTGAGATTAGGTTCACAAATTCAATTCTGTAAACTTTCTAATCACAAGAGAGAGAGAGAGAGAGAGAGAGAGAGAGAGATAACTCTAGACACTTTCCTTGATTGAGTTTTCACTCTCGGAGTTGTATTGAGTTTGTCCATACAGATTTTCTACGAAAAAAGTTGGTGGTGTATTTTGGTACCTCCGGTGTTTTCACCCCCCTTCGTCGCTATTGGTTGAATTCTATATCTTCGAAGAAATGCTTGCTCTGGCCGCGACATAGCATGTGCTAAACTCTTATTACTTAATGTTCAAGTATTTTCCTTGATACTCAAGGTGAGATCCTGAAACCGAAATATTCTAAATATCTTTTTGATATTCGGAATTACATGTTTTCCATATCCCAGAGGATTAGCTAGCATATCTCTTGTTTTTATATTAATACAATATATGTTATATGCTAGCTAATATTAGTTGTCCTCCAAGAATGGTTTTGGTACATGAGTTGGATTACAGTTGGAATTTTGACAAAACTGAAAATAAACATTTTATTGAATATCTTTAGTATTTTCGGATTTGGTAATCCTTGTTTTCCAAATTGCCTTGGTCATAATAAATAGTAGAATCTTGTATTCTCACAAACTTATCCATTAGACACACTTCCTAACTGTTTGTGTGGGAAGCCCATTAGGTATATTCTCGTAATACTCATTGGAAAGGAGAGTATCCTAATTAGGTGAAATCTCTTATGTGGCCTTCGTTTAAAATCTTCTATGGGATCAAGAATTGTGGTAGTACCATTGGTGGGAAACTAAATAAGTATTGTTATTTTAGTTTTTGATTATTGATTTGATTGACTAACAGTAAGTTGAACCTTGATAGATTTAGTTTGTTTATTCCGTGAGCCTTCAGTCTGATATAAGGTTACTCGAACTAGTTCAAGGATCGGCGATTTCAGTTCTGCTTTATTGATTCAAGATCTAAGGATATGACTATTGATAATCCATTGTTAACAGACTTCTTTCTGTACGCGATGATCACTAGTTGAATCAAGTTGTTTGTGCAAATACTTTGAAAACTGAAGAGTGAAAAGAATAAGATTTTGTTTTTGGTATTCCGATCTTTGTGATATACTTCGTGCATACGTGATTAACTGGGATCCTACAAGTTGTTTATCTTGACATACACCAAGCTTGTTGTATACATCAACAATCTATCTAGTTGTTTCTCGTTGAGATCTACTTTGATAGTTTTTGAACTAGATTGATAATTCCTTATTTAGTTGATCTGTGGCCGACAAAGAAACATATATTGATTAAAGGGAAGAACCTTTGTACTTAACTATATCTTTGATTAACTTGTTGATCTAGGATATTGAATAGAGAGGTTACTGAAATAGGTTAGTCCTTTATTATTTAGGATGACGATCCAAAGAAGTTGATTAACGGAAGTCTTCACAGCAGGTGAAGCAACTTGAGATGATGGACTCTATCTTGGGATTCACGTGCATAGACCAGATTGGTTGTAGGCGCAGGTATACTGAAGGAACTGAGTAACGAAGCAGTGTTAATTTACTTGGTCTCAACTATATAAAGTTGTTGTAGTCAATTTGTATATATAGTGGCTTAATTCTGAGAGTATTCAAAACTGAACTAAGTCCCGGGTTTTTCTGCCTTGAAGTTTTCCTTGTTAACAAAATCTTGTGTGTCGTTTGATTTACTTTACTTCCCCGTTATATTGCTTTGTCTTTATAATCAAAGTAAATACACTTGTACATTAATCACCACTAGTTTGATCCCATAGATCGGTTCGGGTTCGAACTTATGCTATGTACCAAATGTGCATCTTGTTTTAGTAAATTCCTTGACAGTTCGTGTCTGCATTAGATTACACAAAGTGTCTCTCACATAGGTTGATATCGAAAAAAATTATGGCGTACTTAGTATCCTCGTCATTTCAAAAGGTAAGCGTAACTCTCGACATAAATCACAACAATCACACAGATCACAAAAATCACAAAATGTGATCTGACGGCTGAAATTTAAAGCGTTGAACCAAACATCGCTGGACAGTGGTCCCAGATGACGTGGACTGCTAATCTAACTGCTAGATTAGCACTCCCATAGGACTTAGGAGGTTGCCCTAGCTGACGTGGACCGCTAATCTAGCTGCCAGATTAGACTTAGCCTAAAGGGAGAGAGATGAATTAAATTATTTACGGTATTGGTTGATAGCATTTTGCTTGTGGGTTTGTTTTCCGATGTGTAGCTTAGCTGTCCAAACTACTTGGTCATGAACAAAAAATTAGATGTCCAGAACTCTTTGATGAAATGATATCTAACTAGATAGTAACCCGTGCTTCGCACCAGGCAGTGACTTTCTTTTTTGGTTGTTTGTGCATTTTTGCTAATAATGTACCATTTGTAGAAGAGAAAGAGAAATAGAACTATATAAAGACATAATCGGAACAAAATGACAATTTGAATTTTGTACTGTTAAAGAAAACAAAAATAAAGCAAAAGGCATGATTGAAGCTAAACTAATACACCTCAATGTATTCAAACAGAAAAGAAAACTGTGTATGATAAGTACATAGCTATTGTCATGCTTACATTTTGATAGCAATAATTTCAAGAACAAATTAATTTAACATCACGTACAGAACTTCATGCTAAATCACTTACTGTGTATGCTGTTAATGAGAGGGTCACCATCCACTTTCACTATGGCTCCTAATAGTCTTTTACTTGAAGTTGTGCGTTATTATGAATCCGCGATCAGCTGGTCACATACCTGATCCACCATCCCACTTTCACAACGCCTCATGCTAGTATTATGGTCACGTTTGTTTGTAAAACTTGTCCTCGTTGTGAGCATCATCATGTGCGGTGGGAGTGGTCTTCTAATAATGACATTCCGAGACCCGAGTCCGTTCCTGGTAGAGCTCGATTACTTGTAAAAGGATACCTAAAATTAAAATAGAACACCACCAAAAATAGTGTACATCAAGGTATAAAAATGAATCTACAAAATTGTAACAATCAACAATGAAAGCAAAGAAGCATAACTGTTGAACTCGACATGTTTCAATAACTAAATTGTCAAATCCATACGCAATGGATTTATGGAACTATGAGTTCTTGCGATGCACCTGCCTTCATAGACTTAAGCAGGAAGCATGTCCATCTCCATCTTGAAGTCCAGCGTTCTATTCTCCATGGATTATCATTGCATCTTCTTCTCTTCTTGATCCCTTTTTTCTTCTGGTCCTTGTCCTGTTCCTAATAGAATATGGATGTAGCAGTTAGCAATCAAATTTTGATGTAATTGGTTCCAAAATTATGTCATTATTCTGGTGTTAAGCAAGTCAGAAATTAGAAGACACAATAGAAATGCAAGCATAGGGTTTCGAAGAAAAAAACAAAAATATTCTTCCAAGTTGGGATGCATAGAAGATCTTGCAAAAGCAGCGTAACTTCAGCAACAAATACAACATCTGGCTTTCGAAGATGTTGAGATGCCCTTCACTGTATCAGAGTGGGCACTGAATTTCAAGAGAGCAGAGCCTATGTTGTACCTTGTAACCAGTAAGAAAATTTTATGCACAACAAAATAACTTGAACATCCAGGTGCTAGAAAATGAAGCTTTAGAGAAATATGGATACCATATAATGAGTACTGTATGATAGTATATTTGCTTATCTTACATTGAGATTTTAAGAAAACTAAAGAATGGAAATTTTAGAAAGCTTAATTAAAGAGTCTCAGATATAATGGGAAAGAGATTCTACACCTGCTCCAAAGAACTTCTTCTTTATGACTCTAACCATATCATGACCATGATCTTGATCTTGAATTCCTGCTAGAGTTTTGAGCATATTATTTGACCATCAAACTCATTCGTTGCGGTATTCCTGTTTATGAAGAATTGGTTTTTATCCAACAAAATCTCTGCCATGACACACGAAAAGAAAACTAATTAAGTTATGAACTTCAGTGAAAGAAGTTATCGTGTCAGAATCCATAAAATGGCAGCAAATACGAAGGAAGTTTTACTAAAGAAATTTTCAATGCCTTACCTATACGGGTTGCCGCACTGAACAACATGAACTTCTGGCTCTGTGAATGAGAGGGGTAAAACCATTTGAGTTGGGATTCATCTTAAAGACCTGGAACCATCAATTATATAAATCGCAGCAAAATACTTGCAAAAAGGATTCGAAAGTGATTTCAAAGGGGCTAGCCTAGATACTACAAAGAAGGACAAAATCAAGATAAGCAGGCATGTCAATACTACCAAATCAACACCTTCAGATGAACCCAAATCTAAAGTTCATGAACACATGCCTAGTGTTTCTTACTAAAATCATACTAATGGAATTAAGTTTTCTGCAAGAAATTTTAAAGGTTGTTGTACACGAAATCAAAATCTTGTCAGTGTTTACGGATTGTTGTAAGACTTCTTCATATGCAAGTGCTTCTACAAATCCACAACTAACAACAGAAGATAATTTAACTAAACCTCCATTTAATAGCAGAAGAAACATTAAGAGTAGAAAATTTTGAGAAATTGAAATACTGATAAATATTCAAAATAACATAAAATTAAAAACCGCAACTGACAAATTTAAGAAAAATCGATCCAAAAAAACTATACAGGGAGGGGGAGAAGAGACTTACCATATCATGATCATCGCCGAATAACTTAGGATTTTCTTCAAAGAAAAATTTAGGATATCCTCAACTCTGTTTGTTAGTAAAGTTCCTGAAAGCAAGAAATGCAAAGTTTTTAGTATTCTTAGGCATTTCGACAGACACATAAGACTCTAATCAAATTTAAATGTTCCTCTAACATCCTGAAAACCATAATTGATTGAGGGGAAATTAGCATCACCAGTTAGCTGAATTTTGCAAATACTTACTTTAATATAGTGATGTTTAACATGATTCTGATTAATGATTAAACTCTTGGTATAGTGAATTACCCCTTATACACAAAGACGCCCTAACTTTCGATAAACAAAATTTAAATCATAAAACCAAAAACTGGTTTTTAGTAGTTTGATTCATGGATGAAGAAATATAGAGAATTACCTTTTGTGACTTCGGATTTATCGAGTTGGCAATGTTTGATGAGATTAAAATTCGTAAGCAAATTTTTGGGTACTGAAGAACAGATTTTTGGGAAGAAAATATTCACAGAGATTTGAGCAGTTGCGGACGAAGAACAGAAGTAGGCGAACTTTTTTGTGTTGAAAATTGAAACGGGGGCGGTTAGAGCATCCACAGTCATCGACCAAAACTAAAAATTTGGTCGAAAACACAGACGCAGTGGAGAAGGAGTAAAGATTAAAGACCAGAGTAAAACCAAAAACCAAACCAAATTTGGTCTTTAGTTTGGTTTTAGTCGGGCGTAATTTAAAGTTGCGCCTGATGGAGCGGGTGTTGGGATTGCGCCTGATGATGGGGCATAACAAAAAAAAAAAAAAAAAATTTGGGCGTAGTTTGAAACTACGCTTGATGGAAATGACGAGTTGATTGCGCCGATGATGATGGGGCGTAACTTTGAGTTACGCCCATAAAAAAAAAAAAAAAAAAATGGGGCGTAGTTTGAAACTACGCCCATGAGTTTTAGTCCGCACCATAGTGTTAAAGAAGGAGTAAACCAAATTAATTTGGTTTTTTTTAGTCTTTATTCTTTGGTTTTGCTCTCATGACTGCAGTTGCTCTTAGTCATGAAAAATAAAAGTGGGAGTAGTGGGATGAGGTTTTGCTCGTCTATGGAAGGTGTAATTAGGGTGCAGACATTTTTTCTTAACTAATGTGGGGCATGAGTGAATGAGAATGCTCTATTCTTCAATACTCACACCACAATTGTCCACATCATCATAAAGTGGGGTCAGAATGAATGAGGATTGAGTATTGAGTTTCAATCAAGGTTTGAAAAACACCCGTTTTTACTGAAAAAACGGCTGTTAAAACGGTCACACCCATATACCGTGGCCGTGAATGTCCCTGAACCCCGTACCTTTATAATGCCGATAAATAGGAAATAACGGCAGTTTTTTAGTACTTTTTTTCAGTTTTCATACACGTTATAACCGTTTTTCTAAAATTAGTTTGAATATTTTTTTCTTCTAAATAACATTTTAACGTGCGTTTTTTAGAATCGTTTTCCGTTATCACGCCCAGTTATAACCGTGTAAATAACTTTCTTACCATCTTTTTGATTTTTTCCCTCCGGATTGAAATTTGAAAACTTCGAATTAAATTTTTTAAATGATACAAGGAAAGTAACTACATGATTAAAAACTTCAAATTTAAAAAACATAGGATTGTTAAACTAGTATTCATCATTTAAAAAGCTACGCGAACCAACTACGACCACCACCTTTTTTGATTTATTCATGTATTCTTCATTTTCTCGGCGGTTCCTTTCCACATCATAGTCATCGTTGTCAAGTGCGGCTATCTTCGTTTGCATAAGTATCATCATCATAATAACCATCATTATCGTTATCATAACCTCCTTCAAGATCATCATTATTGTTACCTACTTCATTATTATTATCAATATTAGAATTATATCCTTAGTTCATATGTTGAACACCATGGTCGAAAGCGATCCAAGTGTAACGAGAATCATATGTTGGATTCACATTCTCATAACCTTGTGTATTGTCTCCAAATGAAAGATTACCAAAGTCATAAACAAAGTCACTCACCGGTAACCTTTCATATGGCATTTGAACTTCGTGGATCATGCCGGTTGTATGGTAGAGGGACATGCTCGGATTATTAACGGCCTCCTCTTCCAAAGATATTTAACCTTGTTCTTCTTGAGGTAAAACCGGTGTTTCATCTTCCTCCGCTATCCGGTCAAGCATATTATCATCCCTCATAGACTATGAACGTCCTGAACATCAATGTTATGTCTCCTTGCTTTACCTTTAATTCTTTGTTGCTCCAACTTCAAATTGTAATTGGACATACACCAGATCATTTATTCTCGATGAAAGTAAACGATTGCGTAGTTTGGTGTGGATTCTTTCAAACACACTCCAATTCATCTCTCGATCCGCAGACGATGTATTTGTTTGACTTAATATCTTTACCGCAATCTTTTGGAGGGATGGATCCTCAACACCATAAGATAACCACCAACTTACAGGATCACCATGTTGAGCCGCAATACGTGTTTGATGGTGATGCAAATTGACCTTGCATCATTCGTGATTCTTCCTGCCTACAAAGAAAAGTATAATTGTTACTAGAAATTCAAATTACTTAATTATACATATTTGGAGATAATATTAGTAATTTTGTACCTCTAGCATGCAATTTGCTTGTTCTTGCGGGCCACTAACCATTTTTGATATAACTTCAGTAAGACAAATTTGCAGACTTAGAAATTTCATTATTGATGAGATTAGTTCTTTGGGTTAAAGATGTAATAAGGATTGAGAAAATACGATGCAAACATGAAGAGGAGAACTCAACCGACTTTTCCATCGTTTCTTTATTACACCCACGATAGAAGCA
This sequence comes from Papaver armeniacum, assembly GCA_023531295.1. Lineage (NCBI taxonomy): Eukaryota > Viridiplantae > Streptophyta > Magnoliopsida > Ranunculales > Papaveraceae > Papaver > Papaver armeniacum. The sequence continues at coordinate 61,677 of JAJJWW010017623.1, forward strand.
TTTGTATAGTTTCCACACATGTAGCAAGTGCATGGAACAAATAGCCCATGGTGGGTTTGTTTGAGTCCAAGTGATGTAGTTTTTACAAGTGATAAGTAAAATGCATTCGTTGCTCGGACTCTTTTTAAAGATTTGGTTTTTGATTATTAAAAGAAAATACTAAGATCAACTAATTAAAATTGATTTTTATTACCAAGGAGAGATGAGTCTAGGGCTTTGGATTCCACTACTTCTAATAATGATAAACTCAATAATTAAAACTTTGACATAATACTCCGACTTTACTCAAAACAGTTTCGAACCCAATCTCATGCTTTGGAAAATATAACGTTACAAGCACTTTTTTTTATAACTCTCGTCACTATTCTAAGGCCTAATCCTCCTTCGCTTATAAAAGAACGGTAGAAACTACCCAAAACAATTATTACTTAAGCATGTAAAGAAGAGAGAATTTTTAGACAAATTAAAAACACAAATATGGAGTAAATATGCCAAAGAAATTAATTACTAAATATTACCCATCAAAAATAGTTTCCTCCAAAACCCTAGAAAATAGATTTAGCTACTCATAGAACCAAAATTGAAGAAAATTTCATTAATCATTGTATTAAAAATAATAATAAAAGTGCTTACAATGATTTCCAGGAATAAACGACCGTCTCTGAGGGTCTTTATTTTTCCACTGTTGAAGAACGATAGATGGTTCCCTCTGTCGTTGTATCTAAGATCAAGCTGCATGATCGTTCTCGGCAAGGTTCGTGTTCTTGAGTTTTGCAGCGTGAGTAACTTTTCTAACTTATGATTTTCTCGACTCCTAGCTCTCTATTTCTTCTCCAAGGTATCCGTCCCCTTCTCGCTTCCATACAACCCTTTTTATACTCGACAACTCCAATAAATCTCATGTAATAACTTCAAAAGATTTCTTTCTTTTCACAGGGATATATTTACGTGTATTTGGTATTAATCCGACTCTCCAACTCGATATATTATCTTCCAACGAGATATCCTCTCCATTTTTACACGTAACTTCCATAGAAGGAATCCAAAACTTTCGAATAACTCTACCCCTTGTTTTAACGAAAGTCCGTGTGAACTCCTTCCTTCTTGAATCCAAAGATATTACCATCTTTATTCGAATGTGGCAAGTCATTCTCCAACAAAAACAGCAAGAAAATCTCGAGTAAATCTTTGGTAATCACTTCTGAACCCGATATCTTTCTTCACACTTTGTTTCGCTTCATAGGGCTGTCTAGCCCAATTCTTTCAATTAAAACGACCATAACAACCCTGTTTAGCCTTAACAGGCCCATTGCAAACAAATCCATCGATTGAATCTCATCCTAACTCGCTGAAAAATCGAACCCTAAACCGGTTCGTGAAGAACACTTTTTCCCGCCAAAACCGTGAACACTGATTCACCTTTTCCGGATTTCCTAGCCACTTTTGATCGAAGCAAAGACCATTACCAGCCCTGTTTAGCCCAAAGGAAGATACCCATTTAGTTTCAGCCATTGAATCTCAGTAGAACACCTTCAAATTCTCAACCCTAATTCTGGTCCTCTTTTCCCGCCAAAATTCAAAATTCGAATGGAGAAGATGACCTTCCCCTTATCCAAAACGGTGTCCCTTTAGCAATTTGGGCTATGTTTAGCAATTTCTCGGGGGTGCGAATAACAATTTGTGGGGTACAAAGATAACTTTTGGGCTGTATATAGTGAAAAACTCCGGGTGACTTTATCAACTCTTAGGGACATTTCGGGGGGTGCCTTTAACACTTTTATGGGTGCTTTTAGTAGTTTCTCGAGCGACCATCTCTTACCTCTCATATTCACTTCTTTTCTTCAATTTTTATACATCACTAAATTTGTAACATGCTTTTCAAACATAATCGCATCACTGAAGCCGACATGCCTTTCAAATAGAAAAGAAGTAAATAATGAGAAATAAGTTGCCTCCAACAGTAGTTGCACATGAAATGACACTTTAGCCCCTTTTAAGCGACATTTCCTCTTCTTTTGCTCCAAAGTACCTAAAACTCAAAATCAAATAAAAGATACATAATTTACAAGAAAACATAACAAAGAAAGCATAAACAATAGATAAATATCAAGGTGTTTTAGACACCAATCAAATTCCCCCACACTTAGACTTTGCTAGTCCTCGAGCAAATCAAGCTAAAATAATTTTTAAAACATACAACTCCATCTCGCCGAGGATACGGTCACACTTAGCACGTATAACAAGCCTTTAAACCCCTAGGTGGCCCTAGTGGCCAGGAGTTATAGTCTCGGGAGGGTTTACAAGAGGTGTACCCACAAAACCTTTACTCTGGACTTAGCTATCTATGCGTAACTTTGGAAGGCACTAAAGAATCTCCTTGGTTGGCATACTTATTGACTACAGGAGGAAGTACCCTGATGCGAAATTCCAATTGTTGTACGCGAGTTTGCACTCAAGCATACTAAAATTCATATATAAGTCACAGAGCTCTACTCAGATAGTTTCTGGACATCATAACCGGAGTCAACCAATCACATGGATAGATTAAGAAGATGGATGTAGAGAAAAACATAGATGGTTTTGATGTTGACTAAGGTGATCGGTGTTTCCCATGTCTGTCTGAAGGCCACTGCCAAAACGAACCTATCTTAATGGACTGAGATACTGGTCTTGGACTAATATCAACACACTGGCATATACAAGGGAACTAGTGGTCGATAATCCTAACTCTAGGTCAACTCAGCTGGCATATACAAAGGAACCAGTGGTCGACTTTATTGAATTTATTCCGGTTGGTCTGGTGGTCTGGTCTCAATTTCTTTTCTTTTTTTTCTTTTTTTTGAACTTTTTTTGGTATCTCAATCACTCTATTTCACCCTAGCAGTGGTAATAACTTGAATCGTGAGCCCCACCTAATCACTTAGAGAAACATATTTTAAAGAAAACAAAATAAAATAAGTGAAAAGGATTCAACGAGATATGGCGAAACTACCATGTTTTTTTCTTTAATTCTAACACCGAGCTCGTGCTTTTATGAATAGAATCTTTAGATGTTTCCATCTAATCAGATTGGTTCCTCATCTCCTACAACCAAAATGCTTCCATCCACTTAGATTGGTTAGTGCCATCCTTAATAAGCATAAATTTCTAGGCTCTGGAGGGTTTTTTTTTTTTTTTTTTTTTTGGTATCAACTAAAAGTTTTTCCCTCACCCCCACACTTAAACCTAACATTGTCCTCAATGTTTCAAAATAAAGTGCAGTACCAAAAATATAAGTAACAGGAGGAATAAAGAGGTAAGTCGAAAGATAGTACTGGATGAAACGTAGCAATCCTTCCATGGGAGCAAGAAAGAAAATAAAAACAAAAACAAAACTAATGTACAATGACAGGATCCTCCGTGAGGGACCTTAACATCACCATGTATGGGTTGCCTCCCAATAAGCGCTAAGTTTAGTGTCTTCAGCCAGACATTGTGACCCATTCAAATTAATCCTGGTAGACATGATCTCTCAGCTCCGATTCTTCTATTGCATGACTGGGTAACTCCAAGAATGGTTTCAACCGTTGACCATTAACCTTGAAAGTTTCTCCGTTCTTCGGATTTTCAACTTCAACTGCACCATGAGGAAAAACAATTTTGACAAAATATGGTCCGATCCACCGAGACCTCAATTTACCAGGGAAAAGATGTAAACGAGAATTGTAAAGGAGAACTTTTTGACCTGGTTCAAATGTCTTTCGAATAATCGATTTATCATGAAATATTTTTGTTTGCTCCTTGTAAATTTTCGCACTCTGGTAAGAATCATTACGAATTTCTTCTAACTCATTGAGTTACAGTCTACGGTTATCACCAGCAGTTGGTAGGTCAAAGTTTAGCCGTTTAATGGCCCAATAAGCTCGGTGTTCTAATTCTATAGGCAAATGGCAGGCTTTACCGAAGACAAGTCTATACGGATACATCCCAAGTGGAGTCTTAAAAGTAGTTCGGTAAGCCCACAAAGCTTCTACTAAGCGCAAAGACCAATCTTTTCGGGTAGGGTTTACGGTCTTTTCTAAAATCTGTTTAATTTGCCTATTAGACACTTCAACTTGGCCGCAAGTTTGTGGGTGATAAGGTGTAGAAACCTTATGAGTAATGGAGTATTTCTTCATGAGTGCCTCGAAAGATCGGTTGCAAAAATGGGAACCTCCATCACTAATGATTGCTCTAGGCATACCAAATCGAGAGAAAATATTGTCTCTAACAAACTTGATCACAACGTGGCGATCATTTGTCTTGGTAGCGATTGCTTCAACCCACTTAGACACATAATCAACCGCTAATAAGATGTAAAAGTTGCCATAGGAATTGACAAAAGGACCCATAAAATCTATACCCCACACATCAAATATTTTTATTATTAGTATAGGACTAAGTGGCATCATATTACGTCGGGTCATCTTTCCTAACTTTTGACATCTATCACAACTTTGACAAAATAGGTGGGAGTCCTTAAACAGAGTTGGCCAATAAAGACCTGATTGCAAAACCTTCGCAGTTGTTTTCTTAGAACTAAAGTGACCCCCACAAGCTCCAGAATGACAAAAAGTCAGGACACTGGAGACTTCGTTGTCAGGAATACAACGACGGATGATCTGATCAGGGCAATATTTGAATAAGTACGGATCATCCCAGAAAAAGTATTTTACCTCAGATAAGAATTTAGCTCTATCCTGTTTAGACCAATGGTCGGGCATTTGACCAGTTACCAAATAATTGACAATGTCTGCAAACCAGGGTAACAAAGAGATGGAAAATAATTGTTCATCAGGGAACGTGTTAAGGATCGGTTTCTCATCATCTCTCGTCTCATCAAGGATACGGGATAAATGGTCAGCTACTACATTTTCGGACCCTTTCTTATCACGAATATCTAGAGTAAATTCTTGGAACAATAACACCCATCTAATCAGCCGAGGTTTGGAGTCCTTCTTGGAAAGGAGATATTTGAGTGCGGCATGATCAGAATAGACTATGACCTTAGACCCTAGGAGATATGATCTAAATTTCTCCAAAGCAAAAACGATGGCTAACATTTCTTTCTCAGTGGTTGTGTAGTTCAACTGGGCATCGTTTAGGGTCCTACTAGCATAATAAATCACACTAGGTGCTTTATCACGTCGTTGGCCAAGGACAGCACCAACCGCATAATCGGACGCATCACACATAAGTTCAAATGGGAGGTCCCAATCGGGTGGTTGGATGATAGGGGTAGAAGTCAACAATGATTTTAGCTTCTCAAAAGCTGCAACACAAAGCTTCATCAAATACAAAGGCAGTATCTTTAGCAAGTAGGTTCGACGAGAGGTAAGGCAATCTTGCTAAAGTCTTTGATGAAACGACGATAAAATCCAAGACATGGCCAAGGAAAGATCTAACATCTGTTACATTCTTAGGTGGTCTTAATTTAGAAATTAGTTCAACCTTGGCTTTATCAACTTCTATTCCTTTCGAGGACACCACATGTCCTAACACTATTCAGCATTTAACCATAAAATGACACTTTTCCCAATTAAGGACTAAGTTCTTTTCTTTACAACGTTCTATAACTAGTGTAAGGTGGTGCAAGCATTCATCGAATGAAGATCCGAAAACCGAAAAATCGTCCATAAAAACCTCGAGAAATCTCTCAACCATGTCCGAAAAGATACTTACCATGCAACGTTGGAATGTTGCGGGTGCATTACACAACCCAAAAGGCATACGCCTGTAAGCAAAAGTACCAAATGGACATGTGAAGGTTGTTTTCTCCTGGTCCTCCGGTGCTATAGGGATTTGGTTATAGCCAGAGTATCCATCTAGGAAACAATAATGGATGTGGCCAGATAATCTTTCTAACATCTGGTCGATGAATGGTAGAGGAAAGTGGTCTTTCCTAGTTCTTTGAGTTCAGCCTCTTACGGTAGTCTATACAAACTCTCCACCGGTAGTAACACGGGTAGGGATCAGTTCATTATTCTCATTCGCAACTACAGTAATCCCAGACTTCTTTGGGACAACCTGGACAGGACTTACCCATTTACTGTCAGATATGGGGTATATGATACCCGCATCTAATAACTTAAGCACCTCAGTACGGACAACTTCCTTCATATTAGGATTCAAACGTCTCTGCATTTCTCTAGAGGTTTTGGCACCTTCTTCTAGGTAGATGTGGTGCATACAATCAGCAGGACTAATTCCTTTCAAATCTGTTATAGTCCACCCTATTGCAGTCTTGTGCTTACGGAGAACACTAACTAGTCTACTATCCTGATCGGGCTCTAAGTCAGAGGCAATTATGGCAGGAAGAGTATTCTCATTACCAAGAAATACATATTTCAGTGTATCTGGTAGCGGATTTAATTCAAGGGTGGGGGCCTTAACTGATGATGGGAGGGGTTTATCTATGGTTGGCGGAAGAGGTTCTGGTTTACGCTGCCATTTTCCATAATTCATTACTGGCGCAGAGTCTAACAACGCATTAACTTCTTCAAAATGACTATCCTCATCATAGTAGGCTCCAAAGTGGGCCAAGCACGCCTCTAAAGGATCACTAACACTATTTGTGGTAAAAGTATTCTCAACTAGAGAATCAATCATGCATATAGACTCATAGTGTTCAGGGTTCGGTGGGGCTTGTAATGCCTTAAAAACATTCATGGAGATTTTCTGATTCCCAAAGGAAAATTCTACTAGGCCAGTTTGACAATGTATGACTGTATTTGCAGTGGCTAGGAACGGACGACCTAGGATGATTGGGATATTGATATCTTGACTAGAGACAGGTTGAGTGTCTAAAATCACAAAGTCAACTGGATAGATAAAGTTTTCTACCTGAACCAAAACGTCCTCAATAATTCCACGTGGGATTTTGACTGACCTATCGGCTAACTGTAGTGTTATCCTAGTTGGTTTCATCTCACATAGCCCAAGTTGTTCATATACCGAGAACGGTAAAATATTCACACTAGCCCCAAGATCTAATAGAGCATTTTTTATCGTTTGGGTACCTATGACACATGTGACAGTAGGACAACCAGGATCTTTAAATTTGACCGGGTACTTTTGTGAGATTATGGAACTAACTTGTTGGGTTAAAAATAACTTTTTATGGACACTCGCATCTCTCTTGATAGTGCACATCTCTTTTAGGAACTTGGCCATAGCTAGGTACATGTTTAATTGTATCTAATAAAGGCGGAGTTGATCTTAACTTGCTTAAAGATGTCTAGGATTTCAAAGCATATGTACTAGGCTTTTCTTAGTGAGTCTTTGAGGAAATGGTGCAGGTGGTACATACACTCTCTCGGGGATATCTTCCTCACTTGGACTCTTAGCACACTCGGGCCCATTAGGGTCTTTCGACGAAGTTTGGTCAACCTCGTCTCTCTCACTGGACTACTATCCTTAGGTGATTCTACCGAGTTTTCTAGAGTTTTACCACTCCTAAGGGTGATAAATCGCTTTGACATGTTCATTGTGTCTAAAACCACCCGACCCATTAACCTGGTTTAATCCTTTCGGGTTTGGAGTTGTTTGGCTAGGAATTTCCCATTCTCCCTATCATTCAACCGGTTCGAAAGTTGACTTATTTGAGTCTCTAGGTTGGCAATAGCCCGGTCACTGCTTTGTTGGTTACGCTGACTTGTCAGGACAAAGTCATCGAGCTTTTGACTTATATAGTTGATATTTTGGGTAGTCTTGGCATGGTTTATCACACTACGGTCAACAAAGAGCTTTAGACTTTCTTCTAGAGATGACACCTTTTTATCAACTGGGTTCGGTTCTTGTACTTGAGCTTGGTTCCTAGAAAAACCTGGTGATGGGTTGCTAGATGGGCTACCTTGATGGTTACCTTTAGACCACGAAAAATTAGGGTTATGTCTCCAACCAGGGTTATAGGTATTAGAGTATGGGTCAAACTTGGGTCGACCCTCATATTTAGAGTTCATACCACCGTGTAGGACACTAACCTGGTCTCGGGTAGTTTCACTAGGGTAAAACAGGGGACAGTGAGGTGCTATATGACTTTGATCACCACAAATGGTACATGGGTATGTTCTAGGCTCACTATTACAGCTCATAGTCTGGTTTGACCCTTGGTTCATCTCTAAGGCCTCTAAACGCCTAAGGATATCTGACCCATTATCGACCCTATTGACCCTATGGATAGGGTTCCTAGTTATTTCGGGCTCCCTCATTGAAGCCCATTGACGAGTCTTTTCATCTAACTCGACCAACTCGTCAAAACATTCATCTGGGTCTTGATGGGTAAATTCTCCACCACTCATTGTTTATACCTGCATTCGGGTTTCACTATCAAGGCCCTCATATAATATTTGGGCCATGTGGGCTTTATCAAAGCCGTGATGTGGGCATTTGTATAACAATTCATTAAACCTTTCTACATAATCGTGTAGGTGTTCACCTAATTTCTTCTTAAAGGTTTGGATAGACTGTCGAACAGCAGCGGTCTTATGGTGTGGGTAGAATTTCTTAACGAAAACCTCTACAAGTCCATCCCAGGTAGTGATTGTTTTGGAAGGAATGATATGATACCACTCACCGGCTCTCTCTTCTAGGGAAAAGGGAAACAAATGCAACCTAACATCGTCATTGGTGACATTCGGATAACTCACGGATATGGGTATATGGGTTTTCATTCTCTATCCCCCTAAACTTACATAGCATGCCAAATGTCCCAGGTTTAATATCAAACTTAACAGTAGTGGCCGGTAAAACAACCCCCGGTTCACGTATCACTCTAGATGGATTCAACCGGTTCCTAAGGGTCTTGGTTGGCGGAACTTCACCCTCATCATTTTCATTAGCCATTTTGGCAAAAATCGAAGTATCACCTATATCTGTGTAGCGGGTTGGTGTCAAATTAAAAAGGCCGTTCTCCTCAAGTCTATCTCCTACCCGTTTCCAACGTCGCATACACAAGCAAGAATACTAGTGAAGCAAGAAAATCGTGCACATGCAAATGCAAGGTTTACTAAATTAGGTAAGCTTGGGCTACCTCAGCAAAATATACCTAAAGGTACAAGGCCGAGGCTCGTGGAATTTCGGCTGGTAACTCCCAAATGGCTCAAGGCACGGGTTCAGCGTACTTTTCCACAGGTTTCCTAAATTCGGTAATCTGACGATGCAATTGGTGTGTGCAACGTGTATTTTTTTGAATTTTTTTTTTTTAAATAATAAAAAAAAAATATATACACAAAAAGGAAATAAAACCTAAAAAAAAAAAAAAAAAATTGGGTTTTGTTACTTACCTCTTTTGGTAGGCAATTCCACAATAAATATAGAATATTACCTGCACAATAAAAACAAGAAAAATACCCAAGTAAAATCAAAGAAATTAAATTAAACAAAAACTGAACTAAAAAAAAAAAAAATCTAAAACCTAACCTAAAGGCAAGTCCGCGTCGGCGGCGCCAAAAACTGATGTAGTTTTTACAAGTGATAAGTACAGATTCGTTGCTCGGACTCTTTTTAAAGATTTGGTTTTTGATTATTAAAAGAAAATACTAAGATCAACTAATTAAAATTGGTTTTTATTACCAAGGAGAGATGAGTCTAGGGCTTTGGATTCCACTACTTCTAATAATGATAAACTCAATAATTAAAACTTTGACATAATACTCCGACTTTACTCAAAACAGTTTCGAACCCAATCTCATGCTTTGGAAAATATAACGTTACAAGCTCTTTTTTTTATAACTCTCGTCACTATTCTAAGGCCTAATCATCCTTCGCTTATAAAAGAACGGTAAAAACTACCCAAAACAATTATTACGAAGCATGTAAAGAAGAGAGAATTTTTAGACAAATTAAAAACACAAATATGGAGTAAATATGCCAAAGAAATTAATTACTAAATATTACCCATCAAAAATAGTTTCCTCCAAAACCCTAGAAAATAGATTTAGCTACTCATAGAACCAAAATTGAAGAAAATTTCATTAATCATTGTATTAAAAATAATAATAAAAGTGCTTACAATGATTTCCAGGAATAAACGACCGTCTCTGAGGGTCTTTATTTTTCCACTGTTGAAGAACGATAGATGGTTCCCTCTGTCGTTGTATCTAAGAAGCTTCGTAAGCTGTTCTACGATGTATTGTTCTTCGTGTTCTTGAGTTTTGCAAAGAAGAGGTAACTTTTCTAACTTATGATTTTCTCGACTCCTAGCTCTCTATTTCTTCTCCAAGGTATCCGTCCCCTTCTCTGCTTCCATACAACCCTTTTTATACTCGACAACTCCCATAAATCTCATGTAATAACTTCAAAAGATTTCTTTCTTTTCACAGGGATATATTTACGTGTATTTGGTATTAATCCGACTCTCCAACTCGATATATTATCTTCCAACAGATATCCTCTCCATTTTTACACGTAACTTCCATAGAAGGAATCCAAAACTTCCGAATAACTCTACCCCCTGTTTTAACGAAAGTCCGTGTGAACTTCTTCCTTCTTGAATCCAAAGATATTACCATCTTTATTCGAACGTGACAAGTCATTCTCCAACAAAAACAGCAAGAAAATCTCGAGTAAATCTCTGGTAATCACTTCCAGAACCCGATATCTTTCTTCACACTCTGTTTCGCTTCATAGGGCTGTCTAGCCCAATTCTTTCAATTAAAACGATCATCCCAACCCTGTTTAGCCTTAACAGGCCCATTGCAAACAAATCCATCGATTGAATCTCATCCTAACTCATTTGAAAAATCGAACCCTAAAACCGGTTCGTGAAGAACACTTTTTCCCGCCAAAACCGTGAACACCGATTCACCTTTTCCGGATTTCTAGCCACTTTTGATCGAAGCAAAGACCATTACCAAATTTCGTTTAGCCCAAAGGAAGATACCCATTTTTTTCAGCCATTTAATCTCAGTAGAACACCTTCAAATTCTCAACCCTAATTCTGGTCCTCTTTTCCCGCCAAAATTCAAAATTCGAATGGAGAAGATGACCTTCCCCTTATCCAGCAGCGGTGTCCCTTTAGCAATTTGGGCTACGTTTAGCAATTTCTGGGGGTGCGAATAGCAATTTGTGGGGTACAAAGATAACTTTTGGGTTGTATATAGTGAAAAACTCATGGGTGACTTTATCAACTCTTCCGGGACATTTCTGGGGGTGCCTTTAACACTTTTATGGGTGCTTTTAGTAGTTTCTCGAGCAGCCATCTCTTACCTCTCATATTCACTTCTTTTCTTCAATTTTTATACATCACTAAGGCTGTAACATGCTTTTCAAACATAATCGCATCACTGAAGCCGACATGCCTTTTAAATAGAAAAGAAGTAAATAATGAGAAATAAGTCGCCTCCAACAGTAGTTGCACATGAAATGACACTTTAGCCCCTTTTAAGCGACATTTCCTCTTCTTTTACTCCAAAGTACCTAAAACTCAAAATCAAATAAAAGATACATAATTTACAAGAAAACATAACAAAGAAAGCATAAACAATAGATAAATATCAAGGTGTATTAGACACCTATCACCAAGTAACGAATCATTTTCAATAAAGGACCAACCATTGTGCATGCATTTTGTCTGAGCGTGAAGACAATTCATTAAACTAGTGAATTTTTTCTTATTCACTAGTATTATTTACAGCCTCTATTTAATTTGTGTCCACAAATAGAAAATTCTAGATGTCTATTTTGTAGCTATGTAATCAATATATTCTTGAAACAATAAGAAATTTGGTTGCATGCATAAAGGAACATGGACTAGCTAGATCTTTTAATCATGAAGATAATTATTATTATCTTGTGTCTTGACTAGATTGTTATTTGCATAGATTTTATTGACTAGATTTAATTGTGTCTTGATTTTTTCTTCCATCTTGATTTGAGCTTTTGTTATTTCCTTGAAACTCTATTATAAAGTTATGGCAACATCCTAAATTACAATATATATATGTACAACATGAAGAAAATGATGAAAACATTACAAAAAAAAAAAAAAAACAACAAAAAAAAAGGCAACTACTAACTTAAATGTTCATATAAGAGAGTACCCGTATAGTTAAAATTTATAGTTCAAAGACAACATTCGACGTCCGCATCATCATTCGGTATCATGAAGAAAAAAAAATCAAATTTGATGTAAATAAACTACATAGAAACAAACAATATATTTAGTGGTAAATACTTATTTTAATAAAATATTAAAATTACCTCTTAAACTTGTAGTTGGAAGTTGAAACTTGGAAACTTCAAAACACAGAGGAAGGAAGAATTTCTCCGCGGAAGAAGCAGAGTTATAGAATATTTGTCTACTACAACCATACGCCTTGTTGTGTTTTTAAAGGGTGAACATATAAAGAAGAGAAAGCAAAAAAAATAGTGTGACCATGATTTTGTTTTCTAAAAGAAGGGAAATGAAAGAAAAAAGTGACGCGGCATATTATTCGTTGCCTCCCCCAATTGGACCAACTTGAATCTTCAATTCATGAACCAAGTTCTCTGCTTTAGTTCTTCACTTCTTTGTTAAAACTTAAAATGAAATAAAAAAAAATACTATATATGCATCATCATGCAGTGGTGGTGGGTACATAATTTGGACGTAATAATTATTTCATCTTATACTAGTGCAATTTTAGATCGAATATGATAATGGGTTGATTGACTCTACCCTAACTCACCATGCAATTCCTACTTTAAGGAGTTTTTTAAGCATTCAAGTGATTAACTTTTAGAAACTAGTAGTCTAGTACCATATAGACTTGTTAAAACCCTGCCTACTTCTTGGCATTTGATGGAAATTCTGCAATCTAATAAAGGGACAAGTATACCTAGCTAATTGTTGCCGACGAAATTTTAGTGGCTATAATTTACCGACACGAATTTTATCAAACTTTCGTAAATTGTATAGTGAAAAGAATTTTAAAACACCTATGTAAAGAATATAACATGACTATCGAATTATACACATTTCTTATACTAACAATAATTAAATAAAATGGTAGTATTAGAATTTCTTAATGATATAGGTCATCTATTAGTTGGACAAAATTTAAAAATTAATAGGTCATCTATTTAGGGACGTAGGGAGTTTTAAAAAATAAAAATAGCTAGTAACAACGTTTTTAGACACGTTAAAACATTTTCACGCACGTTATAACCGTTACATAGGAATTTCAAATCATAATTTTTTTTTATTTTCTATTTAACCGTTACAACGCCCGTTATTTTCAAAAAACGTCCAAAAAACGCGTTTTTTTCCTATATAACGCGTTTTTAGCCCGAAACGTGCCCACACCTGTGAAAACGCATTATAACGGTCACGCCTAGTGTCCGTGACCTGAGCCGTGACCCGTTTTTCAAACCTTGGTTTCAATTATCATCTTGTTAGATAAACTAGGTTAAATAGAATTTCCCAGATACGAGTATGATTTTCCCGTCGACAATTTCAAACTTATAATTTCTCTTCATCCCACGTTTGATATAACATGTCTACAACTCCATTTCTCCACGCGTTATTAACACTTCAACAAGATATATACACACTGTACGCAATCCCTTTGTTTACTCTCTATCCTTCTAACGAATCCCCTCTAGATCAGTGTTACTCCCCATGGCGGAGGAAACTGGTACAAGAGGGAATCTCAACATCAAACGCAAAAGAAAACACTCCCGTTTTCTATCTTGTTTCGGTTTTTCACACCGAGATGACAGATATTTGCCGGAGCTAAATGTCTGTGATGACCAAAAAAAGACACGTCGCTGGTTTTCTAGTGCCAAACTTCGTCTGAAGAACTCCGTCAAAGAAACTATTGCAGTTTATAACCCACCGATCTTTAAGAAAATTGATGGCAAGAAGCAGGTTAAAGAAGTGAGGTATGACAACTTCGCGGGAAAAGGCCGGAGTCCGGTGAGTATAGATCGTAAAACGGTTAAGTTTGCTGCGATTGAAACTCTATTATCATATGACCAAACGCTGGGCTTCGATGGAAAACCAGGAAAGGTATGTCTTTGATAAATTTGACCTCAGTTAATTTAAAGTTCATATATTCATTTTAAGCGCCATCCGGTAGAAATTATGGAGTAACTCTTAGATGATTTTTGAAAATTCCAACTTTACTTATACTGGACATCCGGATTTTTACTTTAGGATTTTGCTTTGAAATCAGGATTAGTACTTGGTAAAACCTTCCACATTTTACTTCCTTCGCATTAGTCACAGACTCACAGACACAATTTTCTACTTCCTCCTTTTGTATCGGATTAAAAATAGAGGGACGAATCTGATAATTCTACCATGTCAGAATCAAACAATTGAAATTCCTTACCTGCCTATCTTTTAGAGACGGAGGGAGTATTTTCTTCGTATCAATTACTAAGAGGCATGATTAATATTTTCAAAAAAAAAAAAGAGGCATGATCAATGACTGTACCATGACATTCTCCGGTTTTAGTCGATTATAGGGCTCGCATGAATATGACTACAAGTACAAGGAGATGACTTAGCTCATTTGTACATGATTTTAGGTCTACATTCATGAACTCATTCATCTATAAAATACAACGTTTGCTTCGTATTCATCAACTGAAAAATTAGCTTTTAGTCCTAGCTCGCCAGTCGTGCACCTGATGCACCCGACAGCCTTAATATTACGATTTTGTTCCTTTCGGATTTCTTTGAAATTTTCTTTTGGAGGATGACGTTCCGGATTGTCAACTTACCGGACTGTCATCAATTAATTAGTTCCCTTATACTAATCAGGTAGTGACTCGCATGTACGTAATTGGTTCATATCTGTGTAACTTTGTCAACCAAATCTATATCACAACTGTCTTCTTGACATTCCCTGGTGACAGTGTTGTCCCCTAGGAGGACAAATATTTGTTAAGCACGTTCATCGAATGATATCTGTAGATAGCTGGATTGATACTGGCCGATTTGCACAACATCAAATGAAAACAAAAATAAAAATGTACTGTAGTTTTGATCAACACTTGACTTTGACTTGGTCTCGTGTAGTATAATCACATTATCAAGTTTGTTTTCTCGATAGAGAATGAGCAAATCAGCAAAACACTCAAACTGTTATGTGTTCAATATTTATAAATTACCATGTAATCCTTGACAAAAATTTTAACTTAAAATTTAACTTCGTTGTGTACTTTGTTTAGGAAAAGTATGGACACACTCATAAAAACATCTCCAGGTCGGGTAAACCACAGACGGATATGTCTAAAAGATTAGAAGTGATGGAGGTTGAGACGACACCTGGTTATCAACGTGATTCACCGGTAAAGAAGTCGAGTCGAGAAATGGTCACAATGTCCGCACAGTTACGAAATTCACAGTTACGTAATTCACTAGGCGCGCGTAAGAAATTTTGTGAAGAAAGTACTGGGAAATTTGGCCCGATTGTGGGTATGTCAGTTTTAGTGGTGATAATGGCAATGATGCTTCTTTGGGGTAAGATTTCTGCTATATTCTACACTGCAGCTTGGTTATATTTTCTTCATTACTATAGAATGATGGGTGGAAAAATAGTAAAGGAAATCGAAGTAAAAGGGTCAAATTCAGTTAATATTATGAAAAGCACCGACTCAAAAGATTTTATGAAGAAAGCACTATTGGAAGGACTCATAGAGAAGAAGCATATGTGGTCTCTTAAATGAGAAAGAGTTTTCAAATTGGAAAAGGTTTTTTCTTACACTTTCATCTTTTCCATAATTTGACTTGTTGGTTAGATGATTTGTAATTGTATTACTTCTTCTTTTACTTGTCCTTTTTGAGTTTGTATAAATTATCAAAATTATGTTGGAGTATTTAGATTGTTCAGATTTGTATTCCTTCGGGGAAAGACCCATTTGGTTCATGTGTTGCTTACCTATCAAGAAGGTATCAATTTTGTCGCTCGTTTGTATTGCCTCGCCTGCTCTTGGGTGGCGCGAGATGGTATTCGACATGGGTATCGTACTACCATAGCTCGGTGATATTTTTTATCCATTCTCACAATGCACGAGATTTTTTTTGGATGCCGACGATCCCATTGAGAGCTCGGAGTGTTTTCTGAGCCTCAGAAAAACGATTGATTGTTGTCTTCTACCGCCTAATGTACTCCGACGATAGTCTGGGCTAGAAGATGACATCATTGAGGAATGCAACCTGGTTGATCCTTCTAGTAGTCATACGCTTGTCTCAAAGATTAAGCCACACATGCGTAAGTATGAACTGAAATCTATTTGCTTACTAGGAATCTTCAAGGGTAAAGAAGATATCATGCAAACTTCAACAATAAGGATAACTTATCTTCATCAAAAGGTTATAGAGATGCCTAATTTATTCTTCCTCGCAAGATTAATCTCAAACCAGATTTAAATCTTGTGGAATTACAAAGTCTGAGACAAAGAGAACCTTGTAATTTCTATCAGTCTTATTCCTCAATCAATGATTCTTGAATTGATGTATAACAGAAGCGACGAACGTTAAAATAGAAAAAAACTATGATGATCAAGATAAGGTATCATGTCATGTCCCATTCTTATAGGGCAACCATGTATAAGGGCACCCTAGGTGTAATTAGCTATGTTAGCACATGCGGCTGGCACATGTGCCGTTATCCTCCCTAATATGTACCGAGTGTAATCCTCTTTCAATAATGGAATAGAATTTGTGTTTTGAGTTTCTTCTTCTTTCTCTTTGGGGTTTTACCCTTCAATCTCACAGTGTAGATCCTGTAGATTGAGCCTGATCACTCATTTGTAGTGTAGATCACTACAAGTGGTATCAGAGACGGTCTTTCCTTGGATTGATTATGGATGATGGTAATAGATTTAAGGCTACTATTCTTCAAGTTCAAGAAGTAATTGCAAGGGCTCTAAAAAATACACCATCTCATGTGCTTCTAGCCAGATGCAAGAAAATTTTAGCAAAAGAAACAAAGAACCTGTTGTTGCTGGAGTGTGAGATACATTTGAGTCGATCTGTTAACGGGAACTGGGAATCAAATTCGTCGGAAATTTTTGACGAGAGCTTTGAATTAATTGGATCTGTGTTGAAGAAAGTGACGCTGATTGAGAAAGAAATTGATGAAAAGCTTGAAGGAGCTCCAATTGATTCAGATTCAGAAGGAAATCTCGTTCACAATTCTTTAGATGAAGGTAATTACAGTTCTCAACCCAAATCTGACTTCTCAATTGTTAATGGAGCTGGTGTTACATATGTTCAAGACTACAAATCTCATGCGGTCAATCTAGTTTCTCCTTATTCTAATTTACAAGGGAATGTAGAAACCCAATTTCTGGATTATCAAGAAGGTAAACCTTTCCTTCCTGGTACTGATTTTGTGGTGGATTTTCCAAGTAACAGAGATGCAACACATGAGGTAAATAATTTCAATACAATAAATCTGAGTTCTAAATTTTAGCAGTTGGGAGATCGAAAGTTAATTACTGATGATAACGTTAACCAATTTACTTCTTACATATTCCAAATTCTCAAGGTATTTTCCAGCCAACATGTATCTCCAATTACTTCTATATGTGTTGTATTACATCCTTTTGATTTTACTCGAGCCTTATTTGATCGTGGTAAACAAATGAAATATGTTGTGAGATGTTCATTTAATATGAACTTTAAGGATGAACATCAACATTTTGAAGATTTGCAGTTTATTATGAATAATAACGTAAATCAAATATTATCCTACTTCATCAGTTTTAAGGGGTTGTATTTCTTAGCACATATAACTCAGGTTACTAATACTGGTGATGTTTCAACTAGTGCTAATGATACTCGAATGATTTTTGATAGAGGAAGAGAGTTGGATGGGTCTAATTTAAGGGATAAATACACTAATGACCTTATTTCAAAGTTAAATTCTGCTCAGGAGTATTGTTTGAAACTGTGGAGTGCGATATCAAGTGAATTTTGGTGTGCTATTTCACCTAGTCCTGATTATGGCGGAATGTTTTTTGATCGTGGAAGGGTGTTTGAACTTATTAAAGGATTTACTTATTTCGTCAAGGAATTTTATAAATCTTGTTTCCACATGAATACTTCTTATATGTTTGTGCTTAAGCTGTGTTTGATTTTATTGGATAAACATACTACAGAGTTTGTTCAGGAGCTAATTATTAAGAATGTGTATCAATTTAGAATGTTATTTGAGAATTCAAATGACTTGGTGTTGGATAATACAGGTGATAATTATGACAGTATTAAAGTGTTTGTTCAAATGTGTGAGAGAATCAGACTGGTGATACTTCTGCTAACATGGGTGGTTGGAATTGGTACATCACATAATTTGTTTGAGAAATTGTTGCTTCAGAAGAGGGTTCCATGGACTAAATTCATGACTCACTTTGCGAAGTTATTACACAAAGATAGTATCTCCAGTCATTGTGGCGATCGTATATTGCTGGATAGAGGATTGAATTAATATGGGAAAGGTAATATGGTTGCAATGGGTATTGTAACTGTTTGAGGGTAAAAATGGTTTCTGTTGATTTCGGTAATTTCAGGTGTGTGGGTGAGAAACGAATTTAAACCCTAAACAATGTACTGCAAGGGAGTACTTTAGATTCGAGAAATCAATCTGTACAAATCCGGCCTAAACCAAGAAATGGCCGTTCCAGACTTGCTTCGGTCACAAAAAGGAGGAGAATGGGTTGGTTTTCGGGAGGGAAGCGAAGAAAGTGTTGAGACCAGGTTGATTCTGGAAGAGTAGTGGTTTCACGACTTGTATCAGAAAATAGGAAGCTAACAGATGGAAAGCTAGCAAATGTTTCTGAGTGTTGTATTGCTCCTGACTGAACTTGTTGTTCGGTGGAAATAGGTAAGACCTATTTATACAAGTCGAAGTGAAACGTACTCTGGTCTCATTAAGGAATGGAAAAATGAGTGAGTAAATGGGAGGAGGTGGTAACCGTTAACGCATGGAATTGATGTTCCATAAAAAAAAAGTATTTCACCATTACTCCTTGTATTTACTAACTGCCTCATCCTTATTACACTTCCTTATGACGGGCGTAGTGTACGCCGCACGTCGTAAACCGCCAAACCAATACCCAAATTGGATCCCCAGTTTGTGATATGTATTGATGTCTCGAATGTTTTCGTGGAAAACATGTAGCATGGTTGTTGCCTGGCAAGTCGAGCTTGGGAGACTTGCTATCTTGGTGACCTTCGACGGTCGAGATTTTGCATCTTAAGAGGAAAGGTAGCCGTTGATCGTTGCACGCTTCCGTTTTTGATAGCCGTGTAGGGAAGGCCAGCATGGTGGCGCGGCAGAGTTGGCATGCTATTAGCATGGCATGCCTTGGCGCGGCCAAACTAGGGTTTTGGGTCAAAGGTTACCATGCGTTGTCTGGTAACCTTGGACGGCTAGGATTTGATCCTGGGATTGAAGGGCGACCGTTGATTGTCGCACGCCTTCGTTTTAATAGCTGCATAGGGAAGGCCGGCATGGTGGCGCAGCTAGGTTGGCATGCCATGCCTTGGCGCGGTTTGGCGTGGCCAAACTAGGGTTTCGGGCCAAAGGTTACCTTGCGTTGTCTGGTAACTTTGGACGGCTAGGATTTGCTCCTGAGATTGAAGGGCGACCGTTGATTATCGCACGCCTTCGTTTTAGTAGCCACATAGGGAAGGCCAGCATGGAGGCACGGCTAGGTTGGCATGCCATTGGCGTGGTTTGGCGTGGCAAAACTAGGGTTTCGGGCCAAAGGTTACCTTGCGTTGTCTGGTAACCTTGGACGGCTAGGATTTTCTCCTGATATTGAAGGGCGACTGTTGATTGTCGCACGCCTTCGTTTTAGTAGCCGCATAGGGAAGGCCAGCATGGTGGAGCGGGTAGTTTGGCATGCCATTGGCATGGCATGCCTTGGCGCGGTTTGGCGTGGCCAAACTAGGGTTCGGGCCAAAGGTTACCTTGCGTTGTTTGGTAACCTTGGACGGCTAGGATTTTCTCCTGAGATTGAAGGGCGACCGTTGATTGTTGCACGCCTTCGTTTTAGTAGCCGCATAGGGAAGGCCGGAATGGTATAATGGGGCCGCGGGTTTGGCATGTCGTTGGCACATGGTGCAGCTAGCATGGCTAGGGCCAAGGCAAGGTGCGTTTGGCTTGGCGAGGTGAGGCCAATGGTTTGGCATGCCGTTTGGCACATGGTGCGGCTAGCATGGCTAGGGCCAAGGCAAGGTACGTTTGGCTTGGCGAGGTGGGGCCAATGGTTTGGCGTGCCCTTTGGCACATGATGCGGCTAGCATGGCTAGGGGCCAAGGCAAGGTGCTGTTTGGCTTGGCATGTGGGGCCAAGGGATTGGCATGCCGTTTGGCATATGGTGCGGCTAGCATGGCTAGGGCCAAGGAAAGGTGCGGTTTGGCTTGGCATGGTTTGCTATTGGCGCAGTAGTGCGGCTGGCATGGTTGGCATGCCTTGGCGCGGAGATGTGGCTGGCACGGTTTGTCATTGGCACAGTGGTGCGGCTGGCATTGTTGGCATGCCTTGGCGCGGTAGATGTGGCTGGCACGGTTTGCCATTGGCACAGTGGTGCGGCTGGCATGGTTGGCATGCCTTGGCGCGGTAGCATGAGGGTTTTGTACAGGTGATGTCAATTAATGTTAGGGGTTCTGTCGTGGAACATGATACATAGAAAGAAAAAAGGTACCCAGTTAATTCTTACGTAAGCATGCTGATCGATTCGATAAATGTGCTAATGGTCATAATGACGTCATGCCAGATGTGCGGTTTTACGATTTTAACCCTAGGCTAAAAGCCACCATCAACATTAAGTCCCCTGCTTAGCTCGGAACGGGAGCATCGTTGTAAGGTAAGCATAAGATGGTGTCAGGCTAGGACAAGAAATCGAAACAAGTCGTGATAAGATGGTCAGGAAAGCCCGACTAACCTTTTCGAGAGGTAAAGAGAGTTTGCGCTTCCCGTGTTGGCGGCCTTGCATAAATTGTACTGGTGGTGTGGACCATGATGTGGTGAGATGAAAATTTTCGGCTTAGTCTGGCTATACATCACCTTGGCTGGGTTAGGGAACATCGTGTCGTTGGGTCGGCGAGTTGTTGGTGTCAGTATGGTTTGGAAAGGGGGCGCAGGCGTTGCGCTGGCTTGGACTCGGCGTGGCAAGGCATGGCTTGGACTCGGCGTGGCAAGGCATGGTGCGGACAAGCTTGGCATGTGGGGCCAGGGCAATGGCGCGGTCTTGAAGAGGCAAAGCATGGTGGACGGCTTGGCAGGTAGGGCCAAGGCAATGGCGTGGTATTGGAGAGGCAAGGCATGGCGGACGGCTTGTCAGTTGGGGCCAAGGCAATGGCGCGGACAGTCTTGGCGTGGTGATTTTGTCTTCGCGGGACCGGTTGTCTCTTTTCCTTACTTAGATCAAAATAGGAAATCCTTTCCTTGTTCGGATTCCCAAATATCACACACATAAAAAGAGGGCCGGCCTCTCCTTTTGTTTCATACCTATTTATTGTATTTCGGTGTGGTAACAGTAAAGCAAAGCGGGCAAGCGAATCCCTGGTATGTCTTCCCATACTTCCTCCTTACCTTTCTTTCTTTCCTCTTTTTTTTTTTTTTTTTTTTATTTTAATGCGAACCCTAGCTGTGGGTGTACCTTCTCATGAACTTGTAGAAATATCGTTTTTTTGAGATGGTATGAATCCCAGCCATAGGTATGCTTTGCACGACCTTGTAGTAAAATTTAGGCGTGAGTGCCTTAGTGATGTTGGCCTCCTCAATTACTGTGCGAAGTAGGTGTGCACGAGCATTGTCATTCCCTTCCCACGAAAATTTAGCTTTTAGGGTTCTCTCCGTTTCCTGGTGTGGTCGTGTGCATGGTTCCCGTCGTGGGGCACGCTTATTCGGCTAGGCGCCAATTTCCCGTTGCATGAAGTGGTTATGCGAGTCTCGTGATCCCCTATTTCTTCGCATAAGCGCAAAAATGACTTTGAAACCAATTAAAGTGCATCCAGGATGGCCCTCTTGCGTCTGATAAAATAATTTCTAGGCACTTTCCGTAATAATCTCTCTTCGTATTGTTCCATTGTAGTTATCTCGGAGGTGAAAGCAGCGTAAGGGAATTTTCGTTAGGATGTCAGCAATTTCTGCCGTACCAAAGGATGCTGGCAGTTCCAAGCCAAACGCGTCTGATGAGTTCTTCACAATAGTTTCTGCCAGGAGAAGTCATCTTAAGCATGTGCCGATTCTTCTGACCGGTCTGGAAGGTGAGGGAGGGGATCGGTCGGTTCCGCCTGGGAACGTAATACGGTTTTGTCTTCAGAAGAAAGAGTATTCCGCCTCTCTTATTGATTTCAAGATCTCCGCGAGTCCGTTGCGTTCCTTTGATAAATGGATGCGATTTATGATAAGTCAAGATTATGTAAGAGCTAGTTTAACCAAAGCGCAAATCATTGATCTTTGTCGCGCTTCGCATCACTTCAAATTAGGAAAGACATCCAGGGTTTGGTTGCTTTCATCTCCAGGTGGTGTCCAGATACCCACACAACTATATGCAGGTGGGGAGAAACGACAGTGTAGCCATTCTGCTGAATCTTCCCATAACAGGAAACCTCAACATTAAGCTGTCAGATGATGAAGAAAAAATATGTACCACCCTGGTTGCAAAGTCGAAAGGGTTTGATCGAAAAGAAAACGAGACGAAGTGTTTCTACAGCTGGTGGGTGTCTCAATGGTTTCCTGATGAGCTGGCACCGGATCAAAAGAATAGTACACTCCACGTCGCGGCATTCTTGGCTCTGTGGTTATCCCGGGATATTTTCGATGACGACTCTGGTAAGAAGGAGATAAGGCCGGAACTCCTCAAATTTGCTATAATATTGGCGACATGAGTCGTTCTCCCCATTGGCGGCTTGTTTCTCGGTTCTCCGTACGCGCACTTGGATCATCTAGCTGTGGATATACGCGTTTCAAATGGTTACATGAAAGTGGACTCGTATGTTCACATTGCTTTTCTCCGAGGCGTGGCTATGGGAGCATCTTGAAAAAATACGCTCCTAAACCATTGGTTTCACTTCCCGCGTCTTGGGGTGGTTCGAGAATACTTGGCCTGGTCGAATAGGCGCCCAAGAGCCGACTCAAACCTGGATGATTTCCTCGATAATTCGTGCGCCATTAATTTTCGTCCATGGGCCCAGTGTGTACATCCATAGTCCAGGTCAGTACTTTTGCTTCCGCTCCAAACATGTCTTTGCTTTCTGACGAAGGGAACCTCGGTATCGGCGAGGTTGTATTCATGCGAAGTTGCACGCTGGGTTTACATACCATCTTTATTTCGAGGATCGTGTCAGGCAGTCTCTTACAATATTGATCGGGCGGCTCGGCATATGGGTTTCGACCAAGGGGTCCCTCTTGTTCGTCAGCTGGTATCTCTAGAGAACTCATTACCGACCGTTCTTGATGCTACTGTTCTCGTGCCGGGAAAAATCCTCCCTTTCTTGCTTTCGGAAAGAAATCCTTCGACTACCTCCAAGTATAACACGTTCTGGCAGAGTGAATTCCTTGTCATCCAGGAATTTGTGAAAGTCGTAGTGGAGAACATCTGTGGTAGGCCTTCTGCTGCGATTTTAGCAAAGCATCCGTTGTTGAGGGATACTTCTTCAACCAAAAGAAAATCTGTCGGTCCGGGCGCGGACAGTCCCCAAGCGAAGGAGCGAAGGTCTAAAATCGCGAGGTGGTTTCCAGGTGCAGATTCCACGGCTCTCTACCGACTTTTAGTTCGTCCAACATGCAGGTATGTATTATTTTCCTTTTGACTTCAGTTGGGCCGTGTATATTCTCGTTTCTTTTCTGAGTATCCGTCTTCATATTTTGTCCAGGGTCTCAACAGTGTGAACGCCTTTACCAAACTTGTAAGTGGACAGAAAACATTGCTTCCCGAGACAGAGGATGTCGGTGTTGAGCCTATCCATGGTGATGGGGAACTCGAGAAGGATGACGGTTCGGAGTCCAGGTGATGGCGAGGGTAGTTCTTCTCCCGACAAGCAGTCTTGAATCTTCCTCTAGTCGATCCGAAAGTGAATCGGTGAGTTTTTCCGCATGTTCCCCCCCCCCCTTTTTTTTTTGAAGACGTCTAATCCGCGGTATTACAGGAGGAAGTCGTTTCTGAAGATGGCTCTGAGATAGAGACTGAGGAAGATACAACTTTGTCTCCAACTGTGGCAACCGTACCGGGCGATCTTGAAATGGATGTTGATCAAGATGAAAACGTCATTCTTTGCTCGAGACAAAGGAAAGTACTCCAGTGGCCGCAGTGCGATTGTTGTTAGGAGTCCCTTTCAGGTTGCGGATGTAGTCGCAGCGCCCCTTTAATCCTCCGTACTTGGTTCCTCATCGGGATCATATGCTGATTTAAGGTTTTAGCGTGCCAGCCAAACATGCGGTACTATACACTAAGATCCGGGAAAACTACGGTCATATTGCCACGAACAAACAAATTACTAGTTCGGTACGCGTTGGTTAAGCGTGTGGAGGAAATTCTGTTTTCGATTGATGACATGTGCAACGTGACTGGTCATACTGTTTCTGGGGATGTGGTCACAAGCTGGAGGTTCCATCGTGACATGTGCATGGAGTTTGAGTTCAATGCTCCTTGGTTTGTTAAAGGTTTCTCTGAGGTTGAAAAGATCTTTGGCCGAAACGGTTGAAGGCCCTTCATGCGGATATGGTGAAGAAGGGGAAGTGGAAGTCGAAAAGCTGCACAGGAAACTAAAATTGAAGAGGGTGGCTCTTCAAAGCGCAAAGGAGGCTCTCTCCAAGAAGAGCAAGCCATTGGTTGAAAACTTTCCTTGAACACATTTTTGTTTTTTTTTGATCTTCTTATTTTAGGTTTTTTTTTTGAAAGGCAAATAAAACGCCTAGTTTATGGTTTTGATTTACTGGATTTTTGAGTTGATAGACAAATGCTACCTTGATGGTTTTGGATTGTTCTTTTGGAATGTATTGTTTTGGTTATGATTGCAAGTGGCGCAAACGTTCCAGGCAAACCATGGAACTGCGTGTTGGTAGATGACATGGGATGAAACATAACATGACTTATCGGTTTTATCATTCTCGTGAAAACTTTAAATAGCAAACCATGTATTTTGTCTAGGTAAGACTTACTCGGTTTTTCATCTCTTCCTGTTGAAAAAGGAATCTCCCGGGCGTTAGACCGAGTTTTGTGGGAAACATCGCCATGACTGTGGAAAGTCCCCAGTCATTCCTTGTCATGTTGCCGATCCCTGGGCGGATCGTTCGCTTCTAAACCCCTCGGAAGTCCCCATGGCCGTCCCTTTGCCGTGTAACGACTGGTAATTGAGCCGCCTGGTAACTGATTCGTCGTTTCCTGAGCGGATTGTTTGATTCTACTGTCTTGACGTCCGGGTCGAGGTACGAGATCGAGGATTGAAAATTGACATCATGACCGAAAGATCAACCTCCCACTGTGGTCGCCGATTATTTGAGGGTGAAAATGGTTTCTGCTGATTTGGTAATTTCGGAGTGTGTGGGTGAGAAACGAATTTAAACCCTTGTTGATGGTGGTTTTTAACTTAGGGGTAAAATCGTAAAACCCTAGTCAGACAGTGACGTCACAGAACTTGAGTAATAATGTCCAAACCAAGCACATTTATTGAACCCTTTAATTTGTCTCCGAGATAATTACCAGGGTACCTTTTTTTTTAATACTAAGGTTTCGACAAACCAAAACCCTAATTCAAACACCACATGTGCCAATGACTCATCATGCCAGCCACATCCTACCGCGCCAAGGCATGGCAACCATGCTAGCCGCACCCCCGTGCCAATGACAAATCATGCCAGCCACACCTACCGCGCCAAGGCATGCCAACCATGTTAGCCGCACCCCCGTGCCAATGGCAAATCATGCCAGCCACACATACCGCGCCAAGGCATGCCAATCATGCTAGCCGCACCCTTGTGCCAATGGCAAACCGTGCCAGCCACACCCACCGCGCCAAGGCATGCCAACCATGCTAGCCGCACTCTGGTGCCAATAGAAAACCGTGCCAGCCACACCCACCACGCCAAGGCATGCCAACCATGCTAGCCGCACCCTAGTGCCAACGGAAAACCGTGCCAGCCACACCCACCGCGCCAAGGCATGCCAACCATGCTAGCCGGACCCTTTTGCCAACGGCAAACCGTGCCAGCCACACCCACCGCGCCAAGGCATGCCAACCATGCTAGCCGCACCCTTGTGCCAATGGCAAACCGTGCCAGCCACACCCACCGCGCCAAGGCATACCAACCATGCTAGCCGCACCCTTGTGCCAACGGCAAACCGTGCCAGCCATACCCACTGCGCCAAGGCATGCCAACCATGCCAGCCGCACATACCAATCCCTTGGACCCACATGCCAAGCCAAACCGCACCTTACCTTGGCCCTAGCCATGCTAGACGCGCCATGTGCCAACGGCATACCAAACCCTTGGCCCCACATGCCAAGCAAAACCACACCTTGCCTTGGCCCTAGCCATGCTAGCCGCGTCATGTGCCAACGGAATGCCAAACCCTTGGCCCCACCATCCCAAGCCAAACCGCACCTTTCCTTGGCCCTAGCCATGCTAGCCGCACCATGCGCCCATGGCATGCCAAGACCTTGGCCCCGCCATGCCAAGCCAAACCATTCACGCCAAACCCTTGGCCCCACATGCCAAGCAAAACCGCACCTTGCCTTGGCCCTAGCCGCTAGCCGAGACATGTGCCAACGACATGCTAATCCCTTGGCCCTACATGCCAAACACACCTAGACGTACCACCATGCTTTGGCCTTCCCTACGTGGCTACCAAGAACGAAGGCGTGCGACGATCAATGGTCCCCCTTCAATCCCGGAGAAAATCCTAGCTATCCAAGGTTACTGTGACGACGCATGGTAACCTTTGGCCCGAAAAACCTAAGTTTGGCCACGCCAAACCATGCCATGCCAACAACATGCCAACCTAGCCGCGCCACCATGCTGGCCTTCCCTACGTGGATACCAAAACGAAAGCGTGCAACGATCAATGGCTATCTTTCCTCTTGAGATGCAAAATCTCGACCGTCGAAGATCACCAAGCTAGCAAGTCTCCCCAGTGCGACTTGCTAGGCAATAACAACATGTTACATGTTTTCCACAAAAACATTCGAGACATCAACACATATCACAAACTGGGGGGATCCTCTTTGGGTATTTGGTTTGGCGGTTTACAGCGTGCGGCGTACACTACGCCCGTCATAAGGAAGTGTCATAAGGATGAGGCGGTTAGTAAATAGAGGGAGTTAATGGTGAAACGTTCTTTTTATGGAACATCAATTCCATGCGTTAACGGTTTTATGGAACATCAATTTCATGCGTTAACGGTTTTATGGAACATCAATTCCATGCGTTAACGTTACCACCTCCTCCCATTTATTCACCCATTTTTCCATTCCTTAATGAGACCGGAGTATGTTTCACTTCGACTTGTATAAATAGGTATTACCTATTTCCACCAAACAACGGGTTCGGAGGAGCATACACCACTCAGAAAACATTTGCTAGCTTTTCATACGTTAGCTTCCCACTTTATGATATAAGTCGTAACACAACTACTCTTCCAGAATCGACTATTCTGGTCTCATCACTTTCCTTGCTTCCCTCCCCAAAACCAACCCATTCTCCTCCACTTTGTGACCGAAGCAAGTCTGGAACGGCCATTTCTTGGTTTAGGCCGGACTTGTACGGATTGATCTCTCGAATCTAAAGTACTCCCTTGCATTACATTGTTTAGGGTTTAAATTGATTTCTCACCCGCACACCGAAATTACCGAAATCGCGGAAACCATTTTCACCCTCAAATAATTGGCGACCACAGTGGGAGATTGATCTTTCGGTTACAATGTCAATCTTCGACCATCGATCTCATGCTTCGACCCAGACATCAAGATGGTAGAAGAAGGCGATCCGCTCAAGGATCGACGACTCAGTTACCAGACGGCTCGATTATCAATCATGACACGACAAGGGATGACTGGGGACTTCCCAGAAAATTGAAGCAAACGATCCGCCCGAGAATCAGCAACTTGGTTATCAGGCAACTCAGTAACGACTGGGGACTTTCTACAATCACGGCGGCGCTTCCCATAAAACTCGGTATTACACCGGAAGGTTCCCTTTTCATCAGGAGACCTGAGAAACCGAGTAAGTCTTACCTAGACAAGATACGTGGTTTGCTATTTCAAGTTTCCATGAGAATGAAAAAATCGATAGTCATGTTATGTTTCATCCCCCAATCAACACATGACCCGGATAAGGAACCAGGTATGGAGGAACAAAGGTGGCGCCTGCGACTGCATCAGTAACTGGCGAAGGATTCCTAACGACAATTGCGCCAACATTCACGTGAGCAATATCCATTTGTCTCGAGTCACAACAACGCTTCCATCTTGATCGGCCTCTGTTTCAAATCCACCAGGCTTGGCTGATACGGCTGGAGACAAAACCATGTCTTCACCAGTTTCCATCTCAAGTTCGTTTTCAGGATCGGCTTCGCTCTGTGATATCATGGCTTAGACACTCTTTTAAAAAAAAAAGGAGAGGAAGAAGGAAGGAAGAAGAAGAGCATGGAGAAGACTCACTGATTCGCTTTCAGACCGACTAGAGGAAGATTTAGCACTGCTATCGGAAGAACTACTTTCGCCATCTCGAAATCGAGCTTTCATCCTTCTCGGATTCCCCTTCTCCATGGGTAGGCTCAGCATCGCCGCTTTTCGTCTCAAGAGGTGCGGTTTTTGACGCATGCACCGGAGCCCATGGATGAAAATTAACCGTGTACAAGTTGTCAAGAAATCCAACCAGGTTCGAGCCAATCTTTGGACGCCTATTCGACCAGCGCAAAGATCCCGGAGCCACCCCAAGACTCGGGAAGTACAACCAACGGTTTTGGGGCGTACTTCTCGAAGTGCTCACACAGCCACGCCTGAAGAAAGGCGGCATGAATGTACGAATCCACTTTCATATAGCCGTTTGAAGCACACATATCCGAGACCAGCTGATCCAATTGTGCGTACAGAAAACCAAGAAACAAACCGCCAATAGGGAGAACGACGCCTTTTGCCAGTTTTATAGCAAACTTGATAAGTTCCTGCCTTATCTCCTTCTTACCGGAGACGTCATCAAAAATATCTCTGGATAACCAAAGAGCCAAGAACGCCGCGGCATAAAGCGTATTATTCTTCTGATTCGACTCCAACTCATCAGGAAACCACTGAGACACCCACCAGTCATAAAAGCACTTCGTCTCGTTTCCTTTCCGAACGAATCCTTTGATTTCACAACCAGGGCGGCATGCATTTCTTCTTCATCCACAAACAACCTAACATCAAGGCTTTCAATTACGGGAAGGTTCAGCAATACAACCACGCTCTCTAAGGAGATGGTCATTTCACCCCACCTACATATAGCCGTATGAGTGTCTGGACACCATCTCGGAAATAAAAGTAACCAAGCTCGGAATATCTTTCCTAATTTGAAGAACTGCGAAGCCGCGACAAAGATCAATAACTGTGCCTTGGTCAAGCTGGACTTTACACATTCCGGCTCAACATGAATCGCATCCATTTCTCAAAGGGACTCAACGGGCTTACACTGGTCTTAAAGTCAATGGGAGAAGCATGGTACTCTTTTCTCCGAATACAAAACCTTATTACACTACTAGGACGAACCGACCTGGCCTCTCCTTCACTTT
This sequence comes from Papaver armeniacum, assembly GCA_023531295.1. Lineage (NCBI taxonomy): Eukaryota > Viridiplantae > Streptophyta > Magnoliopsida > Ranunculales > Papaveraceae > Papaver > Papaver armeniacum. The sequence continues at coordinate 91,410 of JAJJWW010017623.1, forward strand.
CCGAACCAGGTCGGGAGGATCGACACATACTTGGGATGATTTTTTCTAATTGTAGCGGATATTGTGAAAAACTCATCATCTATTCTTGGCTTGGAATTACCCACATCCTTCGCACGTCGAAATTGTTGACATCCTAATGAAAATTCTTTTACGCTTCGTTTTCACCGCCGAGATAACCGCAATAGAACAATACGAGCAGAGATTATTACATAAAGCGCATGAGAATATTTTATCGACACAAGAGAGCCATCCCGGACGCAAACCAATTGGTTTCAAAGTCATTTTTGTGCATATGCGAAGAAATGGGACCGACAGACTCGCATCACCACTTCATGCAAATGGAAACTCGCGCCAGCCGAATAGGCGCCCCCAAAGGAAATCATACACACGGCCACACCAGAAAGAGGAGGAAAACCCTAAAAGCTAGTTCTATCATGGGAAGGGAATGACAATCCTCGTGCACGTCTACTTCGCACAATAATCGAGGCAGCCAACATCATTACAAAGATTCGCGCCTAAATTTTATTACAAGTTCAAGCAAAGCATACCTACGCCTACATGTAGGGTTCACGCCAATAATATTTCTACAAGTTCATGAAAAAGTACGCCTACATCTAGGGTTTACACCAACAAAAAAAAGAAGAGAGAAAGCAAGTTAAAGAAGAAGTATTGGAAGGCATACCTGGGATTCGCCTGTCCGCCTTGCTTTACTACTACCACACGCTGGGATAAATAAGTAGGCGTGAAACAAAAGGAGAATCTGTCCCTCCTTTTATATGCGTGGTGCATGGGAGTTTGAACAAGGAAAGGATTTCCCATTTGAGCCAAGTAAGGAAAAGAGGAAATCTGTCCCGCAAAGACCAATTACCACGCCAAAAACGTCCACGACATGCCTTAGCCCTCACACGCCAAGCCATCCACCATGCTTGCCTTCCCAAGACCGCGCCACCCCCTTGTCCCCACGTGTCGAGTCATCCGCTATGCATTGCCTCTCCAAACCGTTCGCACGTGATTTGCCTCTCCAAGTTGTCCGCGCCGTGACTTGCCAGTACCAACAAATTCGCCAAGTCAGCGTCATGATGCTTCCTAACCCAGTCAAGGTGATGTATGACCAGACCAAACCAGCAATCTTCGTCTCACCACTCCACGGTCTGCATCCCCAACACAATTTATGCAGGGCTGCCAATACGGGAAGCAAAAAACTCTCTTCACCTCTCGAAAAAGGTTAGTCGGACTCTCCTGACCATCTTGCATGTCCTACGTTTCGATTCTGCCCTTGTCTGTCACCATCATATGCTTACCTCGCAACAAGGCACCTATTTTGAGCTAAGCAGGGGACTTAATGTTGATGGTGGTTTTTAACTTAGGGGTAAAATCGTAAAACCCTAGTCAGACAGTGACGTCACAGAACTTGAGTAATAATGTCCAAACCAAGCACATTTATTTAACCCTTTAATTTATCTGCGAGATAATTACCAGGGTACCTTTTTTTAATACTAATTAGGGTTTCGACAAACCAAAACCCTAATTCTCACACCGCACGTGTCAATGGGTCATCATGCCAGCCACATCCTACCGCGCCAAGGCATGGAAACCATGCTAGCCGCACCCCCGTGCCAACGGCAAATCATGCCAGCCACACCGTCCGCGCCAAGGCATGCCAACCATGCTAGCCGCACCCCCGTGCCAATGGCAAATCATGCCAGCCACACCCACCGTGCCAAGGCATGCCAACCATGCTAGCCGCACTCTGGTGCCAATGGCAAACCGTGCCAGCCACACCCACCACGCCAAGGCATGCCAACCATGCTAGCCGCACCCTTGTGCCAACGGCAAACCGTGCCGCCCACACCCACGTGGCCAATGCATGCCAACCATGCTAGTCGCACCTCTTGTGCCAACAAAGAACCGTGCCACCACACCCACCGCGCCAAGGCATGCCAACCATGCTAGCCGCACCCTTGTGCCACTGCAAACCGTGCCAGCCACACCCACCGCGCCAAGGCATGCTAACCATGCTAGTCGCACCCTTGTGCCAACATCAAACCGTGCCAGCCACACCCACCGCGCCAAGGCATGTCAACCATGCCAGCCGCACCTACCAAACCCTTAGGCCCATATGCCAAGCCAAACCGCACCTTGCCTTGGCCCTAGCCATGTTAGCCGCGCCATGTGCCAACGACATACCAAACCCTTGGCCCCACATGCCAAGCCAAACCGCACCTTGCCTTGGCCCTATCCATGCTAGCCGCACCATGTGCCAACCCGCATGCCAAACCCTTAGACCCACCATGCCAAGCCAAATCGCACCTTGCTTGGACCTAGCCATGCTAAGCCGCACCTACCAAACCCTTGGCCCCACATGCCAAGCCAAACCGCACCTTGCCTTGGCCATAGCCATACTAGCCGCGCCATGTGCCAACGACATACCAAGCCATTGGCCCCACATGCCACGCCAAACCGCACCTTGCCTTGGCCCTAGCCATGCTAGCCACGCCATGTGCCAACGGAATGCCAAACCCTTGGCCCCACATGCCAAGCCAAACCGCATCTTGCCTTGGCCCTAGCCATGCTAACCGCGCCATGTACCAACGGCATGCCAAACCCTTGGACCCACCATGCCAAGCCAAACCGCACCTTGCCTTGGCCCTAGCCATGCTAGCCGCACCTACCAAACCCTTGGCCCCACATGCCAAGCCAAACCGCACCTTGCCTTGGCCCTAGCCATACTAGCCACGCCATGTGCCAACGGCATGCCAAACCCTTGGGCCCACCATGCCAAGCTAAACCGCACCTTGCCTTGGCCCTAGCCATGCTAGCCGCACCATGCGCCCATGGCATGCCAAGCCCTGCCATGCCAAGCCAAACCATTCACGCCAAACCCTTGGCCACACATGCCAAGCCAAACCGCACCGCACCTTGGCCCTAGTCGTGCTAGCCGCACCATGTGCTAACGGCATGCTAAGACCTTGGCCCCACATGCCAAACACACCTAGCCGCGCTACCATGCTGGCCTTCCATACGCGGCTACCAAAAACGAAGGCATGCGACGATCAACGGTTCCCCTTCAATCCCAGGAGCAAATCCTAGCCATCCAAGGTTACCAGACAACGCATGGTAACCTTTGGCCTGAAAACCTAAGTTTGGCCATGCCAAACCATTCCATGCCAACGGCATGCAAACCTAGCCGCGCCACCATGCTGGCCTTCCCTACACGGCTACCAAAAATGAAGGCGTGCGATTATCCACGGACCCCCTTCAATCCCAGGAGCAAATCCTAGCCATCCAAGGTTACCAGACGACGCATGGTAACCTTTGGCCTCAAAACCTAAGTTTGGCCACGCCAAACCATGCCATGTCAACGGCATGCCAACCTAGCCGTGCCACCATGTTGGCCTTCCCTACGCGGCTACCAAAAACAAAGGCGTGCGACGATCAACGACCCCCCTTCAATCCTGTGAGCAAATCCTAGCCATCCAAGGTTACCAGACGACGCATGGTAACCTTTTGGCCCGAAAACCTAAGTTTGGACACACCAAACCATGCCATGTCAACGGCATGCCAACCTAGCCGCGCCACCATGTTGGCCTTCCTTACGCGGCTACCAAAAACGAAGGCGTGCGACGATCAACGGTCCCCTTCAATCCCGTGAGCAAATCCTAGCCATCTAAGGTTACCAGACGACGCATGGTAACCTTTGGCTCGAAACCTAAGTTTGTCCACGCCAGACTATGTCATGTCAACGGCATGCCAACCTAGCCGCGCCACCATGCCGGCCTTCCCTACGCGGCTACCAAAAACGAAGGCGTGCGACGATCGGGCGGTCCCCCTTCAATCCCAGTGAGCAAATCCTAGCCATCCAAGGTTACCACCGACGCATGGTAACCTTTGGCCCGAAAACCTAAGTTTGGCCACGCCAAACCATGCCATGCCAACGGCATGCCAACCTAGCCGCGCCACCATGATGGTCGTCCCTACACGGCTACCAAAAACGAAGGCGTGCAACGATCAACGGTCCCCCTTCAATCCCACGAGCAAATCCTAGCCATCCAAGGTTACCAGACGACGCATGGTAACCTTTGGCCCGAAAACCTAAGTTTGTCCACGCCAGACTATGTCATGTCAACGGCATGCCAACCTAGGCGCGCCACCATGCTGGCCTTCCCTACGCGGCTACCAAAAACGAAGGCGTCCGACGATCCATGGTCCTCCTTCAATCCCAGGAGCAAATCCTAACCATCCAAGGTTACCAGCCGACGCATGGTAACCTTTGGCCCGAAAACCTAAGTTTGGCCACGCCAAACCATGCCATGCCAACGGCATGCCAACCTAGTCACGCCACCATGCTGGCCTTTCCTATGCGGCTACCAAAAACGAAGGCGTGCGACGATCAACGGCCCCCTTCAATCCTGTGAGCAAATCCTAGCCATCCAAGGTTACCGACGACGCATGGTAACCTTTGGCCCGAAAAAATAAGTTTGGCCACGCCAAACCATGCCATGTCAACGGCATGCCAACCTAGCCGCGCCACCATGCTGGCCTTCCCTACGCGGCTACCAAAAACGAAGGCGTGCGACTCAACGGTCCCCCTTCAATCCCAGGAGCAAATCCTAGCCATCCAAGGTTACCAGACGTTGCATGGTAACCTTTGGCCCGAAAACCTAAGTTTGGCCAAGCCAAACCATGCCATGTCAACGGCATGCCAACCTAGCCGCGCCACCATGGTGGCCTTCCCTATGCGGCTACCAAAAACGAAGGCGTGCGACGATCAGCGGCCCCCCTTCAATCCCAGGAGCAAATCCTATCTATCCAAAGTTACCAGCCGACGCATGGTAACCTTTGGCACGAAAACCTAAGTTTGGCCACGCCAAACCATGCCATGCTAACGGCATGCCAACCTAGCCGCGCCACCATGCTGGCCTTCCCTACGCGGCTACCAAAAACGAAGGCGTGCGACGATCAACGGTTCCCCTTCAATCCCACGAGCAAATCCTAGCCATCCAAGGTTACCAGACGACGCATGGTAACCTTTGGCCTGAAAACCTAAGTTTGGCCACGCCAAACCATGCCATGTCAACGACATGCCAACCTAGCCGCGCCACCATGCTGGCCTTCCCTACGCGGCTACCAAAAACGAAGGCGTGCGACGATCCATGGTCCCACCATCCAAGGTTACCAGACGACGCATGGTAACCTTTGGCCCGAAAACCTAAGTTTGGCCACGCCAAACCATGCCATGCCAACGGCATGCCAACCTAGTCGCGCCACCATGCTGGCCTTTCCTATGCGGCTACCAAAAACGAAGGCGTGCGACGATCAACGGCCCCCCTTCAATCCCACGAGCAAATCCTATCCATCCAAGTTTACCAGACGACGCATGGTAACCTTGGCCCGAAAACCTAAATTTGGCCACGCCAAACCATGCCATGTCAACGGCATGCCAACCTAGCCGCGCCACCATGCTGGCCTTCTTTACGCGGCTACCAAAAACGAAGGCGTGCGACGATCAACGACCCCACTTTAATCCCCGGGAGCAAATCCTAGCCATCCAAGGTTACCATGCGTCGCATGGTAACCTTTGGCCCGAAAACCTAAGTTTGGCCACGCCAAACCATGCCATGTCAACGGCATGCCAACCTAACCGCGCCACCATGTTGGCCTTCCCTACGTGGCTACCAAAAAAGAAGGCGTGCGACGATCACGGTCCCCTTCAATCCTAAGCAAATCCTAGCCATCCAAGGTTACCAGACGACGCATGGTAACCTTTGGCCCGAAAACCTAAGTTTGTCCACGCCAGACTATGTCATGTCAACGGCATGCCAACCTAGCCGCGCCACCATGCTGGCCTTCCCTACGCGGCTACCAAAAACGAAGTCGTGCGACGATCAGCGGTCCCCTTCAATCCCTGTGAGCAAATCCTAGCCATCCAAGGTTACCACCGACGATGATAACCTTTGGCCCGAAACCTAAGTTTGGCCACGCCAAACCATGCCATGCCAACGGCATGCCAACCTAGCCGCGCCACCATGCTGGCCTTCCCTACACGGCTACCAAAAATGAAGGCGTGCGACGATCAACGGTCACCCTTCAATCCCACGAGAAAATCCTAGCCATCCAAGGTTACCAGACGACGCATGGTAACCTTTGGCCCGAAAACCTAAGTTTGTCCACGCCAGACTATGTCATGTCAACGGCATGCCAACCTAGGCGCGCCACCATGCTGGCCTTCCCTACGCGGCTACCAAAAACGAAGGCGTGCGACGATCCATGGTCCCCCTTCAATCCCGTGAGCAAATCCTAACCATCCAAGGTTACCGGACGACGCATGGTAACCTTTGGCGAAAAAAACCTAAGTTTGGCCACGCCAAACCATGCCATGCCAACGGCATGCCAACCTAGTCGCGCCACCATGCTGGCCTTTCCTATGCGGCTACCAAAAACGAAGGCGTCGACGATCAACGGCCCCCTTCAATCCAGTGAGCAAATCCTATCCATCCAAGGTTACCAGACAACGCATGGTAACCTTTGGCCCAAAAACCTAAGTTTGGCCACGCCAAACCATGCCATGCCAACGGCATGCCAACCTAGCCGCGCCACCATGCTGGCCTTCCCTACGCGGCTACCAAAAACGAAGGCGTGCGACGATCATTGGCCCCCCTTCAATCCAGGAGCAAATCCTAGCCATCCAAGGTTACCAGACAATGCATGGTAACCTTTGGCCCGAAAACCTAAGTTTGGCCACGCCAAACCATGCCATGTCAACGGCATGCCAACCTAGCCGCGCCACCATGGTGGCCTTCCCTACGCGGCTACCAAAAACGAAGGCGTGCGACGATCAGCGGTCCCCCTTCAATCCCAGGAGCAAATCCTATCTATCCAAGGTTACCAGCCGACGCATGGTAACCTTTGGCCCGAAACCTAAGTTTGGCCACGCCAAACCATGCCATGCTAACGGCATGCCAACCTAGCAGCGCCACCATACGGCCTTCCCTACTCGGCTACCAAAAACGAATGCGTGCGATGATCAACGGTCCCCCTTCAATCCCACGAGCAAATCCTAGCCATCCAAGGTTACCAGACGACGCATGGTAACCTTTGGCCCGAAAACCTAAGTTTGGCCACGCCAAACCATGCCATGTCAACGGCATGCCAACCTAGCCGCGCCACCATGCTGGCCTTCCCTACGCGGCTACCAAAAACGAAGGCGTGCGACGATCCATGGTCCCCCTTCAATCCCAGGAGCAAATTCTAGCCATCCAAGGTTACCAGATGACGTATGGTAACCTTTGGCTCGAAAACCTAAGTTTGGCCACGCCAAACCATGCCATGCCAACTGACATGCCAACCTAGCCGCGCCACCATGCTGGACTTCCCTACGTGGCTACCAAAATAAAAGCGTGCAACGGTCAACGACTATCTTTCCTCTTGAGATGCAAAATCTCGACCGTCGAAGGTCACCAAGCTAGCAAGTCTTCCCTGTTCGACTTTCCAGGCAACAACAACATGCTACATGTTTTCCACAAAAACATTCGAGACATCAACACATATCACAAACTGGGGGATACTCTTTGGGTATTGGTTTGGCGGTTTACAGCGGGCGGTGTACACTACGCCCGCCATAAGGAAGTGTCATAAGGATGAGGCGGTTAGTAAATACAGGAGTTAATGGTGAAACGTTCTTTTTATGGAACATCAATTCCATGCGTTAACGGTTTTATGGAACATCAATTCCATGCGTTAACGGTATTATGGAACATCAATTCCATGCGTTAACGTTACCACCTCCTCCCATTTTTTCACCCATTTTTCCATCCCTTAATGAGACAGAGTACGTCTCACTTCGACTTGTATAAATAGGTCTTACCTATTTCCACCGAACATGAGGTTGAAGGAGCATACACCACTCGAAAAACGTTTGCTAGCTTTTCATACGTTAGCTTCCCACTTTACGATACAAGTCGTAACACAACTACTCTTCCGTAATCAAATATTCGGTCTCATCACTTTCCTTGCTTCCTCCCCAAAACCAACCCATTCTCCTCCACTTTGTGACCGAAGCAAGTCTGGAACGGCCATTTCTTGGTTTAGGCCGGACTTGTATAGATTGATCTCTCGAATCTAAAGTACTCCCTTACAGTACATTGTTTAGGGTTTAAATCACTCGCACACTTGAAATTACCGAAATCGCCAGAAACCATTTTCACCCTCAAATAACCCTAAACAATGTACCTTAAGGAGTACTTTAGATTTGAGAAATTAATCTGTATAAACCGGCCTAAACCAAGAAATGGTCGTTCCAGCACTTGCTTGGTCACAAAAAGGAGGAGAATGGGTTGGTTTTGGGGAGGGAAGCGAAGAAAGTGTTGAGACCAAAGTTGATTCTAAGAGTAGTGGTTTCACGACTTGTATCGAAAAATGGGAAGCTAACATATGGAAAGCTAGCAAATATTTCGAGTGTTGTATTGCTCCTGACCTGAACTTGTTGTTCGGTGGAAATAGGTAAGACCTATTTATACAAGTCAAAGTGAAACGTACTCTGGTCTCATTAAGGAATGGAAAAATGGGTGAGTAAATGGGAGGAGGTGGTAACCGTTAACGCATGGAATTGATGTTCCATAAAAAAAAAAAAAAAAAAAAAACGTTTCACCATTACTCCTTATATTTACTAACCGCTCATCCTTATTACACTTCCTTATGACGGCGTAGTGTACGCCGCACGCTGTAAACCGCCAAACCAATACCCAAAGTGGATCCCCCAGTTTGTGATATATATTGATGTCTCGAATGTTTTCGTGGAAAACATGTAGCATGGTTGTTGCCTGGAAAGTCGAGCTTTGGAGTTTTGCTAGCTTGGTGACCTTCGACGGTCGAGATTTTGCATCTTAAGAGGAAAGGTAGTCGTTGATCGTTGCACGCTTCCGTTTTGATAGCCGTGTAGCGAAGGCCGCATGGTGGCGCGGGCAGAGTTGGCATGCATTGGCGCGCCAAACTAGGGTTTTGGGTCAAAGGTTACCATGCGTTGTCCGGTAACCTTAGACGGCTAGGGATTTGATCCCGGGGATTGAAGGGAGACTGATGATTGTCGCACGCCTTCTTTTTAGTAGCCGATAGGGAAGGCCGGCATGGTGGCGGGCTAGGTTGGCATGCCTTGGCGTGGCCAAACTAGGGTTTTGAGCCAAAGGTTACCTTTGCGTTGTCTGGGTAACCTTGGACGGCTAGGATTTGTTCCTGAGATTGAAGGGCGACCGTTGACTGTCGCACGCCTTCGTTTTAGTAGCCGCATAGGGAAGGCCAAAGCACGGTGGCGCGGCTAGGTTGGCATGCCTTGGCGCGGTTTGGCGTGGCCAAACTAGGGTTTCGGCCAAAGGTTACCTTGCATTGTCTGTAACCTTGGACGGATAGGATTTGCTCCTCGAGATTCAAGGGCGACCGTTGATTGTCGCACGCCTTCGTTTTAGTAGCCGCATAGGGAAGGCCAGTGTAGTAGCAGGTTTTCCCACACTACACCCCTCACTATATTTTGGTTAATTAGTTCATTGAAAGTTGTATAATTGAGAATGTTTATTGATTAATTTCATGAGTTGTCTACACAGGAAAAGTGGAATTACACTTAGCAAGTAAAACACTCTTAAACTTTCTCTCTCCTAATGACTTGCGCCACAATTCCCCAAAGATCTCTCTCTACAACAGACTCACTTAGCCCTTTATATAGGGTAATACACAGTGGATGACAGCTAATCTATCCTTTTATTTCGGAAATGTTCCGCGAAGTGTCGCAGATGTACAATCATTTATTCTCGCGACACTTCTTAACCCTCGCCAGGTTCCATGTCCTTCTGCTGTTTTGTGTGTCATTATTCATCGCGTCATTTATTTTAGCCGTTTGTGACTGCCTCGCGACGTTGTTATTTATTAACCCCGCGAGCCCTGCACGTTGTGATATTATGATCCTACATCTTGCCTCTTTTTCCTTGAATATTGCTTGAAGAGCGATTTTTAAGGAAAAATCTGTTGTTGTAGTAATCTTTGATCTTTGTTGATGAAGGAACGAGCAGAAGAATACTGTACTTGAAAAGTACGTACTTGCCTCTATTCTTTTGCGATGTTCCGAAGTTTTGCATCTCCTGTCTCTCCTCATACTTTTCTTGCGAAGGGGAGAGTATTATGAGAGCGGTTCTCTTGATTTGCCGCGACTGCTTATCTTTATCTGTTTCAACTCCGTACACAGTTTTTAACCATTAAAGCCCTTTTTCGACACGTCTCTTCCAACCGTTTATTCTTGACCGTTCATGTCTCTTCTCGCATTAAATGACCTCGCTTTTCTCGAGGATCTTTTTTCCTATATATAGTTTTCTTTTCCCCTCCTTTTCATTCTTTAGTTTCTCTCTGCAACTTCTTTGATTTTCTCCTTCCGCAATTTGCGCTCCTGCTACTGCAAATCATCTCTTCGTCTTTTTCTAGCGTCGATCTTAACCTTTAACCTCTCATCCATTCCCATACTGATAATGGCTGCCATTAGTCGTGCATACAAAGCTTCTTTTGATGAAGTTCAACAGAAGTTGCTCGAGAAGGGTTTTACTCTGTCGACCATTCCTGATCAAGAACCCTCATCCATTCTTTTGCAGGTTATTTTCTCGATCATCAATGTGATGATCAAAGGATTATAGTCTCGCTAGGTCACTTCTCGTGGACTTCCCATTCCCTTATACGATCCGAGTTGCCTCTATTTTATGAAATCTTGGCCCATGAAGAATTCTCTCGGGCTGTTTATCGGTTGAGTGGCGATTGCATTCGCCTAATGCTTGAATTCGCGTATCGTGGCGCCGGCAAAGGATCTTTATACTCTACTATGTTAGGACACCCCGATTTCAAAGATTTGGAAATAGTCGCAGAGAAGTATATATGTAGAAAACTTTTTTGAAAATTATTCAGTGATAAAGATGGTTAATGCGAAGTCTCACTTGGGGCATTCATCCCGAAAAAGAAGGATAATGTCCCCGAGGATAAATTGCTCATGCAGGATATTGATTGGCACCCGGTAATAATACTACTCCTCGCCACTCCAAAGATGAGAAATGGTGGGTTGTACCCTTGTTTTTAAATGGTCCTTATATCGCGGGCTCGCACGTTCTTCCCGCGAATCTCGCAGGTATCATCCTTGGGAATTCAAATGGCCTGATAAAGCAAATGAGGTATGTTTCCCATTTTAAACCTTGCTTTTGCAACTTTCTTTTTTTTATATGTTGAGTTTGTATAATTTTTCAGATCGCCAAATTGAGAAAAAAGTACAAGGATAATCCGTTGGAGAGTACTCGACCATACTTGATCGCTTTACGAGTGAAGTAAGAAACACTTCCTTTGTTATTTGAAACAATATTGTTGCCTCTGCTTTCTTATCTTTAATCGTATGCGAAGGTTGGAGTTGAAGAAGTCAGAGCCGCGAAGGATAAAAGTAAGGGCAAACCTGCGCGCCCGCAAGAATAAATCTTTCGCTCCACTAACTAAAAAGCGAAAGATTCAATCTTCTTCTCGCCTTAACTCAAACTCTCGAGTCTTCTTATGAGGATGACCATGATTCGAATCGCTCTCTCGCCACAGTGGGACCCCATTAATCGGTTCTTCTATGGGTCGGGCTTGTCTAGTATCTTCTCCGATTCTTTCCAAGGAATGGGAGATGCTCCCCTAGCCTCTCTCTCGCAGGAACGCTCGCAACGTGTGCAATGCCACTCTACTGGAGGGCAATGATTCTTTCAATGGAGTCTCTAGAACTATGTCTCCTGACTTCTTGAATGCGCTTGGATCCTTGGTATGTATACAATCATATCTCCCCACTGACTTTATGTTGTTGTATATGTATTAACAGCTTTTCTACTTTCTTTCATAGGTTGGGAGGTCTTCTTTTGTAGTTGCCTCAGATCTTGAGAGAAGACGCAACAATCTTGAGAAGAAGAATTCGCAATTGAGCAAGAAGATTCGAGAATTGGAGACTGAAGCTGCGTTATCTCGCGATAAAGACGAGACGATTCAAAAGTTAAATACCGAACTTGATTCCCAAAGGGATAAGGTGTCCACTCTTCAAAACGCTAATCAGCAACTTTATGGTATAAAATTTTTCCTCCTTTCACTATTTTTATTTTATCGGTCGCATATTGCTACCTAACTTATTACTTTCGCAGATGTATATAATCTCTCCGATGAGGCTATCCTTCTCCATACATTTCCCGATCCTATGGATAATAACCTTCTTCTCGCTCACCTCAACGACTCTTTAAGTAGTTCATCAAACAAAATTAACTCCCTTTCATTAAATGAACTTCAGACCAAATATCGTCTTTTAGAAATTGAACATAGATCTGTTTAAGTGTCGCCAACCAATTTAAACAAATGTTTCTCGAGTCCAATAAAGAAATCAAAATTTTGAGGAAGAAAATTAGCGACCTTATAGATGATAAAGATCGCATTGCTAACAATGGTGCACAGGCATTAGCAACATTTCAAAAATCTCTCCTTGAACTACAAATTGAACAGGATGAATTGCTTCGCCGTAACTCCTTGCTTAGTGAGCGAGAAGATCAAATTCGTTCCCTCCTTGTTATAAATAGTGACGATGAATTCGCCCGGGCTGCGAAAGTTTTAGATAATGCCGGGAATAACTTAGGTGTTGATGTTAGTCTTCACGCCGAGCATACTTCCTTGATTAAAGATATGATATCTGATAGAGAAGGTTATTTATTACACCTTACTACTTCTTACTTTTGTAGTATTGCTTGTAAATTATTAACTTGTTGTTACTTATTTGCAGAATCGAGAAGAGACTTCAAAGTTAGAATTAGGGATCTTGAATCGAGAAAGAACAACTCGTGGGAATTTTCCAACGAGAATTGAAGAACTTGAATCGAAAAACAACGGCTTTCCTTGAAAAGAGTCTCTCCTCCGTAATAATAAGTATTCCAAGTTGAAGAAACAATTTGAAACGAAAAGGGAGAACTTTAATAATGATGCCGTTTCGTTTTCGTAATGGAGCCATGGAGTATGTTTGTAAACACCAGAACATCCCTTTGCATACATATCCCTCGGCTTCTTGAAAAGGTTCCCGAGAATCTACCTGTCTCTCGATGTTTTCGATAGTGAAGTCGGCGAAGAAGAGAATTTCGGCGATGAGAATAATGAAACCGAAGAATCGATGAAGAAGAAGAATCACCAAAGATATAATTCTTTTTGTTTTCTTTTGCTGCGTGTAATATCTCGTACATTCTTTGTATCTTTGTTATAGTGAACTCTTTTTTCATGAATTCAATCTTCACTCCCCTTTTTTGGTAGTTCTTCCTTGTAATATAATTGGCTAACATTATTAATGTATAACTCTTTCGTCGAAGATGAATAACAATATTCCATCTTTTCCATTCCCATACTTGCCTCTGATATTTATCTTCTGATGGAAGAAGTTAGTTAACCTCATGTATTTTGTTGGAAAATAATTTTAATGTTGTTGAAATGTATGGTTGCGACGAGGTCGCAGATATCTTTAAGAATTGAGACTGCTATCTCTTTTTTCTGCGACAAGGTCGCAGGCCGCCTCTACACTTTCATGCAAAGGCCCATTGACCTTGCCTTATCATTTTGTGTGGTCTTCCAAGTCAGACCTCCCTAGTTAGAGGTCCTCCTCGCCACCTTTCATTGCGACAAAATCGCAGGACGTCTTTTACACTTGTATGTAAAGACCCATTGATCTTGCCTTATCATTTTTTCAAGTATTTTTGCCTCTGCAGGATGTTTTGGTTGCAACAATATGACAGGCCTAGATATCCTTGCGAATATAAAGTCCTATGACATTGCCGTCTTGCGACGAAATCGCAGGACGTCCGTACACTTTCGTGCAAAGACCCATTGATCTCGCCTTACCCTCGCGTTAGTATTATTGCCTCTGCAGGATCATTGCACAAATATGACAAGCCTAAGTCTCCTTGCGAAAACAAAGCCTCATGACATTTGCGTCTGTTTTGGCACTCCCATAATGGAGAGCACCGCCTTATCATCTCTCAGGTTGCTCCTTCAAGGAGGCGAAACATCGGCCATACAAGACTAGCTCCTCCCATCCGGTCTTAACAACAACAGTTGTTTTCGCAGCCTCTTATCCCTTTATACCTATATGGTTTATGGTTACGAGACTCGCACCCTAAGTGGAGTTTTCTTCGAGCGAGTGCAACGCATGCCAAGACTTGCCAAGAATGGCCAGTGGTAGGTTCATCCATCCCGGCACTCTGGCTCAACAGGTGTACCTCGGCGCCTTGAGCATACACCGAATCAGGAAGAGACCCTCGGTCGCCCAACCAGGGTATAACCTACATATATAGTTGGGAATCCAAGGTACCTCTTCCGGATAGGCTTTCATGGGCCCCAAATTTTCATGGTTCAGGCTTCAGGAGCGGTGTAACCTTCCCCTGAACCACGGCGAGAGATACCCCCTTATATGACGCACTTTAGGTCTTACATTTGCCTCTTACGAAATGTTATTCGCGAACTAGGGTGTACGCCATAAAGGTTCGTCCCATTCATTTGCGCATTTATATTTGTTAAATCATTCAATCATTCATGTTTCATTATTTTTGATATTTGTTTTGCGAAGTATTCGCAAAGTTACATTTCACTTGTTGTATTTCACTTTTCTTTCTTAGTCGAATTCTCATTTTACTCTTCTGCGAGATTCTCGCATATCATTACTTCAATGCTATTTTTCCTCCTGCTTTTGTTGATTATTCACTTCTTATGCCTTTTACTCCTCATATCTTTTGCTTCTTTATTACCATAATATTCGCCTGTCTCCAGGCATTCACCTCGCGAGGTATGTTCAGTCCTTATTTCTATGGCATCCACCATCAATTTTTCCTTTTTCTGCTCATCTCTCACATGTTGTTTCCAACCTTTTCTTTTGGCATTCCTTTCTTCGCAGCTTTCTACATCTACTTCATGACATTGTTGCGACTCCTTCAGTCCTCCTCGTATAATACCAATGCCATTTGGATGTGGGAATTTGATACATTGATGATATGTTGACGCGACTCCTAAGATTTCATGAAGCCATGGCCTCCCAATCAGCGCATTGTATGGAGATTCCACGTCAACCACACAGAATAAAATATCAGTTGATAATCCTTGTAGAGGTATTCTCATGTGAACCTCTCCCTTTGGTTTGTTTGCAGTGCCATTAAAGCCATATATCTTGTATGTCGAGGGAATTAAATCCTCATCTTTTCCGCGCCCATCGTCTTGTAAGTATGGTAGAAGAGAATATTCACCGAACTTAGGTGTCGATTAGAATTCGGTTGATCGCCCAACAAACCCTCGCCTCATCATCTTCTCCATCGATTGGTTTAGGGTTAATCTCTAGTTTCACAACCACCGGGCTATCATGTGTTTCTCTTCCTTTTGCCACTTCATCTGCAGAGAAAGAAATGATCTTCAAGCGCCATGTTTAATGCGTTGATCTCGCCAGACTCATTATTTCTTTATCATTAGCATCTCTCGCAAAGACTCTACTGAGCACGTTGTCATGAAAATCTTCGATGGTGCGATAGGAGTGGACAATGGAGTTGCAGTTCAAATTCTTGGCTTTTGTTCCTACTTCTATCACAAATGTTTCCTTTCCTTCGCCGACACTTATTCGTGCATCTCTGGTGGTGGTGGTAATGTCTCGACTGTTTTCTTCTCCCCTTAGAAAGTGATTCGGCTTCCCCGATCAATCATCCCGAGAATAATTCTCTTTATGTTTCTACAATCGTTTGTTTGATGCCCATGGAAGCGATGGTAAGAACAAAACTCATGGCTTCTATCGCCCGGTGGTGGTTCCATTCCAACATTCCAAGGTCTTTGGTACATTTTCCATCACAAGTATAGCTTCCCAAATCTTTTCAACGCTAGCATTCGGTGGAGGCATCTTAATCTGTTCCCATCTTGTTCTATGACTTCTCTCGCCTCCACGGTTATTTTGCCTTCGTCCACCATAAGTTTCTTGCATGTGATCTAACCTCTCGAATCTTATTATTCTTTGTTACGGTTGTAGTAGTTTTCTCTCGCTCAAATTCTTCTTGATCGTGGCTTCCCATGGCTACTATCTTTCTTTGTCCCTCATGCCTCTCCTTGCTCGCTGTCCTTGCGAAGTGCTCGCCATCTGTATTTATGAATTGAGGTAACAAGCTTGCGTTGCGCATTCGAGTTTGTATTCGCGACCGGATAAGAATTCATTTCATTCGCTCTTTCTTCTAAAGCGATGTATTCTTCCTGTAATTCTCATGAGTTCGCCATCGTGATTGTATTTTTGATTCTAAAATTTGAATATATAACAAGTTGGTCGCGAAGAGAGCATTCACAAATGAGAGTATGAGATATCTCTCCTCAACCCGTCCCGCCATTTCGCTACACATGGTCCTCCACCTCCATCGTCAATTGTCTTAAGCTCTCGCCAATCCTTTGTTTCAACCCGAATACATCTTCAATACCCTGGTCGCGAAGAGTTGTTACTTATGTATGCTCCCGGAATGTGGCTTGCAAATGATTGAATGATGTGATTGTGTTCCTGGCAGACCTTCAAACCATTTTAGTGCTTCTCCTATTAAGCTTGACGCGAAATATTTGCACAATATGGCATCATGATTCTCCCATTGTAACATACATCTCATGTAAGCCTTAATATGTTGTATCGCACAGGGTTGTTCCATCAAAGATGTTGGTTAATGCAGGTAGATTGCACTTAGGAGGTATTCCTCCCATCTGTACTTCTAGCGTGAAGGGATTCTTCGCGGCTTCTGCGATGGCTTCGTCCAGTTGTCTCCTTCCTCCTTCCCTTCTATTGTTCAGTAATCCTCTCATTTCGGCTAGTTCTCTTAAGATTTGTTCATTTGCCTCAGAATTTGATTCTACTGGTCTTTTTAGCTCGCTTCTCTCCTTCTTCGCTCGTGCCTATTTTGACCTTCCGCTCATTATCTTCTCCTCTTCTTTCCTCGCGACGTTCTTCTTCGCCTCTTTCGTTAATTCGCACGCCATTATATCGGTTGTTCTCTCTTCTTGGCTGCCTCTCAGCTCTCATCATTTGCACCCTCTCATACTCTTCGTTAATATTTCTATTGGTACGATTTTGTTCCCTCCTTCTCTCGCGGTTGTCATGGTTATTCTCCGGATTGCCTCCTCCATCTCTTGATTTTCCATTTCTTCTCTTAGCCTTTCTCTCTCGCGAGCTAGTCGCGCTTGTTCAATGTAGTGTCTCTCAATGTCATCCTCGATCTCTCGGTTTCTTCTCAATTCTTCTCTCCGCTGCAGATTATTCTTCCTTCAAAGAACTGGGTCATTCGGCCCTTGGAGTTGCATGTTTTCCGATTTTCCCTATTTCGCTCATTTTGAAGATTTTCTGGCCGAGGAATATAACGATCTTCTATTTCTCCTCTTCTCTCGCCATGCTCTGCGTCCGGATCTTGTGTCTCTTCCTCGGTATTCTCTCGTTGGTAAAACTCTTCTTCTTTCTTCTCTGTTCGATCTAGAACTTGATCTCACGCTACTTCTAGATCTCCTACTTTGCAACCTCATGTTCTCCATCCTCAATTCATGGTTCTGTCTTGTCAAGTTTGCTCGTTCCTCTGCTTCTAGCCGTCTCTCCTCGTGTATTGTTTGTCTCAATCTTTCTAACGCTGCCATTTCTTCGTTTCCGGATTCATTTCTCCATTCATCCCTTGTTCTCCTTGTCCATTGTTCACCAGCTGCTGCTCCTCTTCTCTCGTCTTCGAATCGGATCTCCAAGTATGTACACTCACTCTATCATAATCCACACAAACGCGTTTGCTACTGGGAGATCGGTAGTTGATTTTGATCTTCTCCGTCATTTCTCATATTCATCCTTGACGATTCTCCTGTTTCATTCCTCCTTTCTCCGGCAAGTCTCCCACTTCTTCTCACAACCGTTGGTTGCTCTTGTACATTCCTTCTTCTAGCCATCTTTCTTTTCAATGAATTCTTGAGTATCTTTTCCGAATCTCTTCTCTGTTAATCCAAACTCTTTCCAATTTCTTCGTCAATCATTCCCTTGTTTCTAGCGCATATGTAGTAGCAGGTTTTCCCACACTACACCCCTCACTATATTTTGGTTAATTAGTTCATTGAAAGTTGTATAATTGAGAATGTTTATTGATTAATTTCATGAGTTGTCTACACAGGAAAAGTGGAATTACACTTAGCAAGTAAAACACTCTTAAACTTTCTCTCTCCTAATGACTTGCGCCACAATTCCCCAAAGATCTCTCTACAATGAGACTCACTTAGCCCTTTATATAGGGTAATACACAAGTGGATAATGACTAATCTATCCTTTTATTTCGGAAATGTTCCATGAAGTGTATGAGATGTACAATCATTTATTCTCGCGACACTTCTTAACCTCGCCCGGGTTCCATGTCCTTCTGCTGTTTTGTGTGTCATTATTCATCGCGTCATTTATTTTAGCCGTTTGCGACTGCCTCGCGACGTTGTTATTTATTAACCCCGCGAGCCCTGCACGTTGTGATATTATGATCCTACAGCCAGCATGGTGGCGCGGCTTGGTTGGCATGCCATTGGCATGGCATGCCTTGGCGCGGTTTGGCGTGGCCAAACTAGGGTTTCGGGCCAGAGGTTACCTTGCGTTGTCTGGTAACCTTGGACGGCTAGGATTTGCTCCTGAGATTGAAGGGCGACCGTTGATTGTTGCACGCCTTCGTTTTAGTAGCCGCATAGGGAAGGTTGGCGTGGTATAGTGGGGCCGCAGTTTTGGAATGTCGTTGGCACATGGTGCGGCTAGCATGGCTAGGGCCAAAGCAAGGTGCGTTTGGCTTGGCGAGGTGGGGCCAATGGTTTGGCATGCTATTTGGCACATGGTGCGGCTAGCATGGCTAGGGCCAAGGCAAGGTGGGGCCAATGGTTTGGCGTGCCGTTTGGCACATGATGAGGCTAGCATGGCTAGGGGCCAAGGAAAGGTGCGGTTTGGCTTGGCATGTGGGGCCAAGGGCTTGCATGCCGTTTGGCATATAGTGCGGCTAGATGGCTAGGGACAAGGCAAGGTGCGGTTTGGCTTGGCATGGTTTGCTATTGGCGCGAGTAGTGCGTGGCATGGTTGGCATGCCTTGACGCTGGAGATGTGGTCGGCACGGTTTGCCATTGGCACGTGGTGTGGCCGGGCATGGTTGGCATGCCTTGGCGCGGTAGCATGAGGATTTTGTACAGGTGATGTCAATCAATGTTAGGGGTTGTCGTGGAACATAATACATAAAAAGAAAAAAGGTACCTGGTAATTCTTATGTAAGCATCTCGATCGATTCGATAAATATACTAATGGTCATAATGACGTCATGCCAGATGTGCGGTTTTACGATTTTAACCCTAGGCTAAAAGCCACCATCAAAAGTAACATATTCATTACTGGAATGGCGGAACTGTCTATCAGCGAGAAGACACTTGAACTATTGGATCAATTACGCCATGCTGGTAAATGGAGTGGTAGTGGTGGTAGAGGTTTTGTAATCTTTTACCTGATACGCTGGTTACTTAACAACTTGGTCACTCATTTTATAGTGCAGGGGAGTGAAAAGGAACAAAAACTTTCCGCAAAATTGCTGATTTTTATATTTCAGAAATCAGGTTCTTGCACGTTTTCTTACTCACATCTAAAATTTATGAGAGTCCTTGGATTCGTGAGAGAGACATAATGCAAATTGTTTCCTACACTTGGAGTTGTTTGTACTTGTTTCCTTGTGCTTAGTATTTTACTTCTCGTCACAACCTTATGGTGGGAATGAACACCTATTATTCCATTCAACGCTTACTCCTTGCTACAGTTCCTTCGGGGTTGGGGTGTCACGAAACAACACAAACTTATAGCTGGAACAGATTTCTTACAAGGTTAGTGGGAACTCTGGTGTTATTTCTGGTGATTCAATTTCCAAATGTTCTAATGTTGGTGGATTTCTTGAGGTGGATATTCAAATTGCTTTCAACCAGTTATAGTTATGGTCGAAGGTTGTGTGACCGTGGTAAAAATTTTGACGTACTTAAAAGTAAGAATTTTGTACATGATATAATTCTGGAATTGGTGTACTGCTTTGAATTGTTAATCGAGTATTTGTGTGCCTTTTTGTTGGGTATAAAAGGTGATTGTCGTAATGCTAGTATGTTGGGTGGTGAAATAACGCAGCTAAGCGATGCTCACAGGGATAAATTGAGATTCCAATTGACAAGGGACAACAAGTTTGGTAATGGATGGAGTTTAAATGGAAATACTTATGAATGGATTGTCACTGAGTTACACCCTAGAGTACCTAGTTATCTGGTTTGTGATAATAATCTTTGGTGTTCAGGCTGGAAGAAAGCCATTGAAAGAATGGTGGGAAATAAGAAGATACTTGTGGTGGTTAATTGTTCTTGTACTCACCTAGAAGTTACAATTTTCAAGGGAACTATCTTGGTTACTCAATTAGGGAGTCCTATAAAGGCCACCAGAGTTATCCGTGAAGAAGAGTGTATTACAGGTTTGTATCTTGAAGATTGCTCATCTGATGATGTTTTGGTAACAAACTCTTCCCTAGCCTTGCAGTACTTCTGGAGTCGTGGTTGGCAGCAGTTATTCTTGGTTGCAAGACACAAGAGCTGTAACAAGTACTTTATAAAGACAGCTGGATATTTTATAGTCGATATGCAACATCTTTTTAAGCAACTACAGACCTCCATATCAAATGGAACAATAACACAAGGAGGAGATGAGCTTATCAACTCCAGGTTATCGATAAGTGCCGCTGATAAATCAATTAAGGGTCACATCACTAGGATTGCGTTGCACAAATTTGAAGGTTGCATCACTATCACCCTACAAGTGGGTTTATCTGTAGGAGCCAACATTTTAGACTTGAAATTGGCAAAGGGCTACCACCTGGTGACATATAACTGCAAGCAACTGAGCACTAGTACTGCTGACAAAGGTATGGAGCTTGAGCTACATCACAGCAGTATACTCGAGGGGATTTATACAGTGAATTGGATTGCTCATTTTGAAGTTGTTATTCTTGGTTTCTATGGAACCACTGCTAAGATCGACCCCCGGTTATTCTTCAATTAGCACCTGCCAGAGCATGATTTTTAAAGATGGTTATGGCGGATACATCTCTGGCATTGTTCGAGAAGCAAAGCAACTATGAATTCCTCTAGCCTAGTTCATTCTAACTTCATATCAAGATCACATTCACATCTCATTCTTGCATTTGAGTAATTGGAGAAGGAGTTGCATCACCATGGCTCGGGGTCCAACTCATTTAACATCCTTGAGGACAAGGATGATTTGGAGGGGTGGGTATTTGTCATGTCCCATTCTTATATGGCAACCATGTATAAGGGCACCCTAGGTGTAATTAGCTATGTTAGCACATGCGGCTGGCACATGCCGATCCTCCCTAATATGTACCAAGTCGTAATCCTCTTTCAATAATGGAATAGAATATGTGTTTTGAGTTTCTTCTTCTTTCTCTTTGGGGTTTTACCCTTCAATCTCATGTGTAGATCCTGTAGATTGAGCCGATCACTCATTTGTAGTGTAGATCACACATATCAAATATCAATACTATTAGGTGAACGATAGTCTGGTCGGGCTTAATGAATCCCTTAGTGAAGACTTTAAAAGTCGTAACCTAATTATGTTTCTCGAGGAAACCTTAGTCTTTAGAGGACGACTTAAGCTGTAAATAGGATACAATGTGCCATGATTACGATTCTAGGTTGCCGATGATCGTCTATTTGTAATGATGAATATGGCTAGGTTGCAAATAAACAAAGCAAAGTTTGGAAACTAGTTTCCATGTTTACAGATTGCTTCTCAATATAGATTGATTCACATAAGCTTGTGAGAAGTTTCCTTGAGTTACAAAAAGAATATGCACATATGATTTTAGTTCTACAACCGTGCACAATATTGTAGCCCAAAATCCTTGTGAATCGTCAAGCAATGTTGGAGTTCGGAAAACCCTAAAACAGCTTGGTCACTAACCCTTAATAGCTAGATTCGAGTACAAGATATTTAAAAAGTTTCCTAAAACATATTCAAAAGTGCATAATTCTCTAACCCTTAAGTAGGTTCATGTTACAAGAGAAATTCTAAAAGGTTCTAAGAACATAACCAAAAGTACATAGTTCGCGAACCCTTAAGTAGGTTCGTGAATACATGAGTAAATTTAAAAGTGTCTTTTGTAACATCTTGAAATTCCGTAGTTTGCAAATTTATAATAGGGATGTGATCTCTTGTACACTTTGGAGTTCGGAATATCAAGTTTTACGTAGTTTTCGAACCCCGATTAGTTCATGAACAACTTGATGTTTTTAGGTTCATATAAATTCATGATTATAGTTTCTTGAACAATAAATTGTTCTCAACCTCAAAAGAGATAAACCTATGAATATCAATTGCTTGAAATTATTTTTTGAGAATAATCAAGTATAGCAGATGTGTAGAGATGGAAAGAGAACGAGCGAAAAACTCGCTCACTCTCGTATCTCGGCGTAAAAATTTCAATCTTTCATTGGAAACTCTAGGGAATGTTCAGGGAATTAGATTAGAAGAGAAGAAGCGAGGAGGTTTCAATTCATGGATCCACTTTCCTGCAGAAGTGGCGATTTGGGTTGTTGAGGTTTTGAATGAATCAAGGGATTTAAGGCGTGGGAGAAGAAAATGGCCAAGAAGAGAAGGAGAATCATCTTTTCTTTGTGAAACTAAAGAAAACGAAGGAGGAGTGTATTTGAGAATATCAAGAGTAAGGAGAGGTGATGAAGTCAGAACATATATGTGTACCATGTGGTGATAGCTGTTACTACTGGTATATTTTGGCCAAGGAAATGCGAAAGTTGATGCAGGAGAACAACTTGATCAAGAAGATACCTCAAAAGCTACCATCTAAGGGTGATTTTGCTGTCTCGCTTCCTAAGCAGGTTAACAACAAATCTTTTATAGGTTTAATTAGAGTTGAAGGTTTTGTGAGATGGAAAAGAGTAGCAAGGAGATCAAATTGCAGATGCAATGGGATTTTTATTGACATGGAGATTATAGATGAACGAACAACCAAAATCAAGTACTCATGATTATTGGTTAGATTTATGGAGGCCAAGAAAGATCACAATGGACAATGATGGTGTTCATCTATCTCAATTTCGAGAGGAACTTTTGTCTCGAAGATAAGGGATAATGTTGTTAACGATCTAGACAGATTAATTCCAATTGAGCGATGTCAAAATATGGCAAATGGATTAAAGTCGGGGGCATTCCTCGTTGAAATTGGAGTTATAACCTTTCAGAACCGTGGGTGAATCACTAGGAGGTTTAGTAGACATTGCATCAAGCACACTGCACCGCAAACCAGAAATTTTCAGAATCTCCGTCAAAAGAGATTTCTCGATGATTCCGGCTTTGGTGGTTGAAGAAGGAGACTCAAGATAGCCGTTACTATTGAATGGGACTTCAATTTTAATCGAAGAAGAAGGCTACATTGGAGGAGTTTCAAAGGATAATTAATGAGTTTGAAAATAAAACAGAAACATTCAAATTCAAATCTTTCTCCTCCCGCTTTTAAGGTGTATTAAATCGGTTTTGCTTGGAACGGAATCAATCGAGTCAAATCATGACAATTGGTTGTTCCAACCAAAGTCACGGTCGATACCGAAACCGATAACCTTGAGCGGCTCTCCTTCTGGTAGTGTTGGTCATGAGGTTGATCATACCTACGTCTGATCTGCGTGGCTTATGTGGAAAGAATAAAGGTGATTTCACTAAGGCTAACGAGATCGAGATTGTTAATTCAGAGAAGATACATGGAAGTGTAAGTGTTGTTCCCATATCTCAACTTCGAGTTTCAGTAACACTACTAATAGATTCCTTCCTTTAGATGACAAGGTTTCATCTAAATTTGGAAATAATTGATAGTGTTTTGGCTACCAAGTATCGTGTACTCGAGAATGTGGTTGGATGTGAAGGTGAAGTTCCTAAACAATCGAATTACCGATTATTTTAGGTAGCCCCTGGAGTTCTCTCCTCTGGAGTTGGTAGAAGTGAAGGTGGTGTTCCTACGTCTTTACGTTTAGAGAATATCCTAAAGAACTTTCATGCAGACATAAGGTTTTCTTCCTCAGGTTATGCACCTGACGACCTTCAAATGGTTATGCATGAAAATTTTGGTGCAGACAGAGTTGTTGCTCATACACCTGAAGTGGTTCAGGACAGCTTGCCAATTGCTTTAGAATCTGATAATCTCTTTTCATTGGTTGTAGACAATATTATTATTAAGATAGGTGACATCCAGAACAAAAACATAGACTCAAACGAAGTGATTTTATCTACTTCGAAATTGGTCGTTGAGATATGCAACAGGTTGGGTGGTATCACAACCAAGGATGAACATCAGGCAAAGGAGATCATTGCAGAAATCTTATTCAAGTATAGAGATAGATATAAAGCAATTGAAGCTGGCAAAAAGGTGCAGGATAGCTGCGACTCAATCAACTCAAATGAAGATATTGAGGTGGATAAAGTCAATTTCAGGGAGAAGGTGGTAGATGATGGAGAATAAGTTTCTAAATTGGAACATTAGAGGGTTGAACGCTTATGATAAGCAGATAGTTGTGAAAGACTTAATTGCTGCTCATAAATGTCTAGTCTGTGCACTGCAGGAAACTAAAATGAGTAACTTTTCTTCTTGGTTTATTAGACAACTCTGGTTTGATGCAGATTTTGGTTTCGAGTTCATATCTTCACAAGGCGCAGTTGGAAACAGTGGTGGTTTACTTACAATTTGGGATAATGCGGCGTTGGAGTTTATAGATAAGAGAATTGGTTATAATTCCATTTCCATTTTATTTAGATTCCGGAGCAATGGTTTCAAATTTATCATGACCAACCCATATTCTCCATGTGATTATAACCTGAGAGAAGACTTTTGGAATGACTTAGCTGAGATAAGAAATTGGTGCACGGAAGCTTGGTGTCTAATGGGTGATTTAAACGCAGTTTGAACTGACGCTGAGAGAAACAAATCTGGAGGATATTTAAGGAACATGGCTTTCTTAAACAATTTCATTGCTACACAGGAATTAGTGGACTTACCTTTTGACCGGTTGTCAGCCGACACAAATATAAATTACACTTTCTTACTACTCAAAATATAAATATAGCAAGGGAAAGAAAGGATCGATCCCACAGAGAGGTCTAGGTTGTCAAATTGTTATGGTTTCCTATATAAAACACCGAGGATTTTCTGATTGTGTAAATAAAAATAAACAAAAAGCAAATAAAGTACGCAAATCAAGGATGTGAAATATTGGATAAAGGTTTCATCTTCAATTGTAAACAAGTTTATGAATATATGAATAGAATTCGTATTTAATCTCTCTATCATCAAAAGCCATAGAATACCTTATTGCAAGAATACTCCGTAAATTCTTAAGTCATCAACACACACATTAGAGTTGCGTATGTGAATTCTACCTAAAGAATAACCTAACGCCTTGCGCTAATCAAGTTCAATTCCTAGGAGCATTAAGTTTCAGAAATAAGCTAATCAATGCAATTGTAATACATTGCGCAAACAATTCGAACAAAGGTCAATTTCTACATATGACTACGAGGATGTATCACTACAACCTAGAATCATATCATGCTACTCGTATTCAAGGTTTGTCGATGAAAACCCTAAAATAGCTATAGATATGGATGTGAGTTCAATCAATTCTAGACTCGACTAAACAAACATTCAATCATATTGCAATACTTCAATCATGCAATTATTATAACCCGTAGAAATCAAACGATAATATTGAGAGAAAACTAATTCATAAAAATCATAACTTGGTTGCAAAATCCAACTACATCTTCAACCAATAATAAAAACTTAGTTACTTGTGTTTGAAATCATCATAGAAAGCAAAGAAGAAAACTATCATGTGAAACCCTAGAACAAAAGTAGAAGTCTCCCTAATGGAGATATATCTAGGTTTAGAGAAAAAGTTCTATTTATATGCCCCCAAAAGGATACCCAAAAGTAGGTTAAGTCTTCTCCAAACTCGTCTCAAATTAGTCCACCAAGCCCATGTGTGAAAATAAGTCTCTGGAATTTTTGGGTCCAAAAGCGTTGCTTGGAATTGATGACGTCATCACCGAAATCCGCCACCGGCGCTGAATCCGATCATTTGGAAAATATCTCCGGCACCGAACCATCGGAAACTATCACCAAGTAATTCCGCACTTCCAGAGCTCACACTTTGCTTCTCTCGCAGTCCACACATTCACAAAAACCATTTTAGCTAATTCCTTGTTTCTTGCGAAAACGTACCCAAAAGCGTGGTCCGTAGCTCATATGTCCGGCCATCAATTCTTGCATCCGACTCATACCCTCGCGATTCACTGAAATATTGCGAACGACACTTTAACCTCTCAAATCCGGCTACGGAACTATGCTTACCGGTGCGCCATTTTCACCGTTTAAGACTATTTCTGCGGCTTCAAAAATCCATTCCCTGCTTGGAATTCCCTGTGTTAAGCCTTCAGTATCCTCTATTTCAGCTGCAACTTCAATTCTCATTTAACCGCAACACAGCTTCAACTAAAGCAACCACCACACTGACTTCCGGACTCTTAACCACTGCAGTATTTCATTTCCGCAAAGAATTACTCATCCGTAACCACCAAAGAGCACCAACACATACTCCATTGCGTCGTTACTCCTAGCCAAAGTGAAGTCGCACCATCTCCGCAGGAGCAGCACATCATAACCATTATCTCCTTCACTGCAATACCTCCCAAACTCAGTAAACCTTCTTCAAACCAGAACCTCGGCATCAAATACCCATTCACAATTCCATGGCACAACAGCTTGCGAGTGCAACATCACACCAGTTGCAGCGGCACACAACCACAACAACTGTATTTCATCTCACACAGCCAACAAGCAGCTCGAGCTCAAAGCATCATCGCTGCCATCTTCTGGAGCTCCTTCTCTCGACAAATTCCATCACAGTTCCAACCTGTAAAACCTATAGCAGCAACTTACTTGCTCTTCCTTGTAATCT
The DNA here is from genome assembly GCA_023531295.1 of Papaver armeniacum. Classification (NCBI taxonomy): domain Eukaryota; kingdom Viridiplantae; phylum Streptophyta; class Magnoliopsida; order Ranunculales; family Papaveraceae; genus Papaver; species Papaver armeniacum. The sequence continues at coordinate 118,518 of JAJJWW010017623.1, forward strand.
CTGGCAGAACCCATGACCTGCAATGTCTCAACTCCATCCTGCCATCTGCATAAACCAAATCCAGTTCATAGCTCAAACACAACCAGCAGATCCATCTTACATAGTTCACCACAGATTTTCTATACCAGCAGCAGATTTTATTTCTTCTCTGCATTGTGAGTTCACCTCCACCAGGCCATACTCCTTGCTGTCTTGCACACAAATAGCTTGATAACTGTAGCCGCAACCATCCCTGCGTCTAGCCTGTAACACCATTCTCACCATCAGTCTTAACAACCGCAACTCCACCAGTTCACCTAACAAACTCGAGCTACAGATTAGCCCAAACAGTCAACGATTCTCATGGCATCAACAGCTTTTCTCCGTCTGAATTTCAGCTCAAGGGTTCGCCTAAACTCCCAGTAGTTCAGCCACAATTGCAAATGCCACACACAATCCCTGCTCAATACATCAGCTGCCACTGCCAACAGCTTGCACTTCTCATACTTCCTTGTAACTTTCAACAGCTTGAGTTCTCATCTATTCCAACCTCAGCTGTAACTCCTATGAACAATTATTCCAGTGCACCAGTACCTGCTCCACAGCCTTAAAAAAAACCAATTAGAGCACCAGTTACAACTTCAAACAAAACCCTTCTGCCTTGTTCACAACTCGTGTCTTTTGTAGCTTCAATTTAACTTGAGCTTCAACCTCAAACTACAGCAGCAGTTTCCATTTACGCACTTCACCAAGCTCTACCTTCCATGACCTTCTCATTAGCAGCAGAATGGTTCAGGCATTCTCACAGACACCTTGTATGCCAGAAGCTGGTGAAACAATTTGAACTTGTTGTTGATTCTTAAACCATTCCATCTCCTTCCCTGTAAGCATACACACCTTTAACACACACCCATTCATTCATTGTTCGAAATTTCCTCTCAAGCACGGCCAATGAGCCATACTTCAATGGCAGAGAACTTTGTTTATTTTCCCTGTTTTCTCTCAGCCAAGACCCTCAAACTTCGAACACAGACTCTGTAGTCTCTCACCAGTACGAGCTTGCCCTAACTCACTGTGTAACACCCTTGATCCGTGGCTAGAACTGACGGCAACGAATCTGCAGGCTCGGTCGACGGGCAGAGGGCAAAGACAAACCGCTTTTTCTTTCTCACTTTTGGGGAAAATGATTGAGATGAATGAGTCTCTCAATTTCTGTGGTATGGTTGGCTTAGGGTGCTAACAACATACCCATCTTCTGGATAAGGGATATAAGTTGGGACGGTTATTGACAGCCGGTTGCTTCTGATAAGGGGTGGCCAAATTGGCAGCCCCTTGAAATGACGACTTTGTCCTTTTCGCTCTAAATGGCTGGTTTCTTCTTCTTTTCCTCCGTGTGACTCCAGAGCACCTAATAGACTCAAACTCACACATAAGATACATAATTTACTTGAAAACTCGCAAAGAAAGCATAAATACTAGATATAAAATTAGGTGTTTATCACACCTATCACCTTTGAATGGTGGTTCATATACGTGGAGCAATAAACATGATGATCCACTGCTTTGCAGATTGGATAGAACACTGGTTTGTGCTTCTTTTGATATTAAGTTCTGTAATGCAACTCAAACAGCGCTAGTCAGAACAATTTCTGACCACAACCCAATTTTGTTGGAGTTAACTACTTGTATTCAGAATTCTTCTAGCTTCAAGATTAAGAATCACTGGCTTAAGCACCCTTATTTTATTAAGCTAGTTGAATTGTGGTGGTCTGCTATGAGCTTTTCTGGAACACCTGGGTACATTCTCTTTAGAAATCTACAGAACTTTAAGTTCTTCATAAAGCCTTGGAGCAAAGCTACTTTCAGTGTGAGTTAAAATTCAAGAGGAAGAACCAACAAAGACAAAATCAGTGCATTGAATTTGTTGGAGGAGTCTGCTGCATTGTCTAGTCACCAGAATGAAGAAAGAGCTAACCTGTTGGTCAAGCTCAATAATGTCAAAGTAACTAGAGCAAGGATGTCGTATCAAAGGGATAAAGTAAGGGGTTTTCAAGAGGCAGATAAAAATACTCATTATTTCCACAGAATAACAAATGCAAAGAGAAGGAGAAACTGTATCACCAAACTGGAAATTGATGGAGTTGATGTTTTCAACCAGGATTCTATTAAAAATGAAATACAATAGTTTTATTCTAAACTGTTTACTTCCAATAATGCAGTTTCACCCACTTTTAATGGCATGAATTTCAGGAGATTAGATAACACGCAATCGGATTGGCTGGAGAGATCGTTTGAGGAGGAGGAAGTGATGAAGGCAATCAAGAGTTGCGGTTCTAATAAGGAACCAGGGTAGGATGGTTTCAACATATAATTCTTTAAAGCTTGCTGGGGTTTTATGCGTATCATGATGTGATGGCAAAGAAGTTAATGAATTTTACTCAAAAGGTAAGTTAGATTGGAGGTTAAACATGGCCTTTCTTAAACTTATCCCAAAGAAAGAAGATTCGGCAACACCTAAGGACTTCAGACCTTTGAGCCTTATAAGCGACTTCTACAAGATAATCTCAAAGTGCTATGGAGATAATGAAGATGGTGATGCCAAGCCTTATTTCTAATACTGAGAGCTTTCATTCATAGGAAACAGATTTTAGATGGCATTTTGATAGCGAATGAGTGTATTGATGGCAGATTGAAGCAAAAGAAACATGGTATTCTATGCAAAATAGATATGGAGAAAGCATTCGATAATGTCACCTGGAAATCTTTGTTTTCTATTTTGAGAAAAATGGCTTTGGATCAAGTGGATTCATTGGTGTGTTACAAGTGCACAGTTCTCAATTCTAGTTAATGGGGCTGCTACTTCTAGAATTAAACCATATAAAGGAATTCGTCAAGGAGATCCGCTGTCACCTTTTTTGTTCTTGCTAGTGGTGGAGGTTTTATCAAATTTAATGAATGAAGTCACGAGTCGAACATACCGAGTGGTTTTCAGTGGTAAAAGGAGGTACTCCAATTTCGCATTTACAATTTGTGACGATACACTAATATTTCTCAATGCTTCTAAGGTGGAGGTACTGAAGATTATTCATAATACTTTTGATGTTTGAGCATGTCTTAAGTTGAACTTAGAGAAAAGTTCAATGACTAGTATAGGTGCTGATGATTTGGTGCAAGACTTGGCTGTGGAACTAGGATGTAAAATCGATAGTCTACCTATCACTTATCTTGGTATACCTATAGGTGCGAATAGAAGAAGTGTAGTAATTTGGGAGACTGTCATTCAAAAGATGCAAAAGAAATTGGCTCCTTGGAAAAGAAAGTATCTAAACAAGGCTGGTAGAATCACTTTGATTAAGAGTTCTTTAGAAAGTGTGGCTGCTTATATTCTTTCTTTGTATTATTTGCCAGTTTCGGTGGAGAAAAGACTCAATAGTATTATGAGGAAATTCTTATGGGAGAAGATGAAAATAAAAAGAAGATGAGCTGGTTAGCATGGAAGAAAGTGTGTAAGCCAAAAAATAGAGGAGGGTTGGGGATCCGGAACATTAGATTAGTAAATAGATCTTTGCTAGCTAAGTGGCATGGAAGATTTTGTACTGAGAAGACAGCTTGGTGGAGGAAAATTATGTGTGAAAAATCTAATGCTGATGAGACTTGTTTGGTTCCACTTCAAGTCAATGAGGTAACTGGTAAAAGCATGTGGTTTGAGATTCTTAAATCTAAAAAAGATTTTTATGATTCTGTCACTATACAGGTTAATAATGGAAGAACAGTGAGATTTTGGCATGGCCGGTGGATTCATAAGACGCCTCCGAAGGACAAATATCCAAGGCTTTGCTGCACTAGTCGTCAAAAGAACGACACTATAGCTAACTTGTGGTTGTAGACACATGATGGAATTTGATCTTTTCTAGAGTTTTAGACCCTATTTGAAAGAATTGATTTGTAGGAATTAAAACACGATATAAGAAATGTAGTTCGCATCAAGCAGAAGGAAGATTGTATTGAGGGGGATTATACGTCTAAAGCTACTTACAAAAGATTAGCTAAAGTGGAGGAAGAATGGGAGTTTTATAGAGTAGCAGAAAGCAAACTAGCACCTCCAAAGGTTTTGTTCATTATTTGGGCTGCGCTTTACATGAATCTGTACCTACAAGAAGTATGTTACAAAGTAGAAGGGTTGATATTTTCGTCGAATATTTGTCCACTCTCAGAATCCTTCCGTAGAAACAATGGACCATATTTTTCTTAGTTGCAGCTGGGCTCTTTTCCTATGGAACTTCTTTACTGCTTCTCTACATGTTAACTTGGTGAGGGATGGATATTTTATCTCACTATTGAAAGGAAGGAGATTGGATACCAGCTTGAAGAAAAAGAAAACTATTTGGCATCTTCTGCCATTTGCAATTACTTGGGAGATATGGTTGGAACGGAACAGTAGGGTGCATGGAGGAAGGAGTAAATCGACGGATGAGTTGGTACAAGCTGTTATTTTAGATATCTGTTTATGTAGTACTTCTACAGAGATATTCAAAGACTATTCTATTAATCAAATCTTATATCAGTGGGAGGATATTGTGAACTTGTAAATATTTTCTCTTTTTTCACGGGGATCTTTTGATCCAAATCTTGTACATATTCTTTTCCCCCTTTAATATATATCCTTTCTTATTCAAAAAAAAAAATAAAAAAATAATCAAGCATAAACCAACTCGAAATTTCTTCTTTCTCATTCATCAATTATACTAAAGCCATACGACATTGTCTCAGTAGATAAAATGGTATGAATAATGAGTAAATAATATAATCAGTCTTTACATACCTTTGTTGATGAAGTCCTCATAGATTTCTTTGTTGTTTTTCATCTTCAATCTTCAATAGTCATTTGGTGAATTCAGATACTTAACTACCATACTCTAGTCCTAGTCCAAGACTGACTTTTTAGTAGACTACAAGATAACTAACATTGACAACAAGTTTGATATACCAAAACTTGTGAGTTTGACCGGATGATTCTCTAAAAAATAAAATTTCATCTCAATACCCATAATGCTTTTTGATTTATTGAATATTGAAAGCTCTTCAATTTCTTATATGGTTCTGCATGTGTTTGTTCAGCATCTTGTTGTTGAAGATCCGTAGCAAGTGCGTAGTATTTTTACATGCTTTAAAGTCTATTGTACCAAAATTTTAAATCAATGCTACGGTGATATGTTTTCCCCCTTAGAGCTTCTCCAGTGGTTGTTGTATGTACTTCCTAGGTGGCAACACAAACAAAACATCCCCATTACAATTTTTCCTCAAGTTTAGATGAGAAAAGTTATTCATCTCCAGCGGTGTTGTTTGTGATCATTTTTTTTATTAAATGTAAATTTAATTTTTAGTGATTTTAAGATTTTATTAGAGCTAAAAATGGTTATTTATTATATTGGAATTAATTTTAGTTAAGTAAAAGATTATTAGGATAGCTTTGACATTGTCAAGGTGAATGTCTAGTTTTAGACATTCACCTTGACAATATCAAACAAAAAAGTAAGCCATGTCATTTTGACATTTATTTACGAAGTTGGGTTGGAGAAGAATTTCAGGAAAAATGAATGTCCATCCTACGTGGATTTAGACATTTATCTTGACATACATTCCATTTGAGAAGCTCTTAGAATTTATTTGTCTCTCTTTACTAAATTTAACGCTTACACACACAAGTAATTCACTCCACCCTAGACAATGCTTCGAGAAGCCTTATGTTTTAGTAGATTACTACTAAATAATTCTTCCCTTTTTTGTCATAAATTGGCAAATGTTTTGAATAAGGACTGTATGATCTATGCCTTAAGAGATTATCAAGACTAAAGATAACATACAGACTTTTTCAGATGATTCCACTAAGTTTCATAACTTTAGCATCTTCACCAATTAGAGATTTATATAGGTGCAGTTCCCTTTTGAAATTCCACAACCACACTCTCCACAAAAATATAACTACTAAGCACAAGTTCAAAATTTAACTCCTCCCCATTTGATGTCATTCCTAAAGAGAATAACATGGGAGACGTTTCTCTATTCAAGAGAAGGATTTTCCTGGATATTAACAAATGAGGGAGGATCCATGGACACTCTTATATGCACACTATCCTACATGATTTGTTGCTATTTTTTTCCCGAAAAACACCAATGACAATGAATTTAAACCTAATATTTTGATGATGTGTGTTTGGACCATATAAATATAAAATGGGCTTAACGGGATCTTCAACCCATTAGCCTAAAAACAAAAGAACCGTTTTTTGTGGATTACTCAAAAAATGGGGGGGACTACTCTCAAGTTTTTGGGGTGGTTATTGGTAGTAATTTCCAATCACCCCTTATCTGAATTTTTTTGAAATACCTACTTTACCCTTAATGATAAACTTAATTAGTGTGATGATTAATTAGTGTTAGTGTTATGATTAGTAACTGATAAGTTAGTGATTAGTGAGTTATATTAGTGGGATTGTTTTGTTATAACATTATTATTGAGAGATAATATAAGAAGAAGAAGATGGGTGATATGAAGAAGAAGATGGGTGTACCCAAAAAATCTTTTTTTGAGTTTAGTAATTATGATTTGAGTGATTCATGTGATGATACCTCATCCTCAGAATCAGAACCCCCTTCACCTCATAGTGTATTTGTCAATACTTCTAATGATCCGGAAATGAGTTATTTGTTAGATGATGAAAGCTTTTTGCACCAAACTCAAGCTAACCAAACAAATGATGGATTTTATCACCTGAAGATGAAGCTATGGGTACTCAGGTATGCCTCATATTTAGTTAATGTAGCTTGAATTGTGCAAAAATTTGGCCAAACTCAAAATTTTTGGAAAAAATTCGGTTAGGTCAACCTAGTTCGGCTACCAAATTTAGCTTGCGAGGTAACTGAACCGTTCTTAATGTGTAGTTCGTTTACTAAATTTAGCAAACTCAGGTAACCAAACTACATGTTAATGGTGGTTTTTTAGAGTTCGGTTATGTTTTTTCCAGAACATGTAACCGAACTATTTTTATAGAGTTTACAGTGCATTGTTTGGTTGAGTCGATATCAACACTTTTGTTACCGAAATTTATGTTCGGTAATGTCGCAGAAAATATAAATACAAGTGTTTCTAACCGAACCTTCAAGTTTGGTTTAGTCGATTTTTCAGTTTCATTCCGAACTTATACATAGAAAATCTAAAGATCGAGTTCGGTAAGGCCCCAATTTATTTCTGGAAACTACATAACCGAACTGTGTATTCTGTGAGGGTCGATAAGAAATTTACATTACCGAACTTGTAAGAAATTTTTTTATGGTATTAACGTTGTGCTATTACTTGTAGGTTCCATGTGATCCAATAGAACCAATGGAAAACTAACCTTCCCCAGTTAGTATTTTGTACGATGACACATCCCTTCACTACATGAATGACTTGGTATTCGAAAATCCGGAAGATGCAAAGAGTTGGGCTAGACAACATGCACAAAAAGATATGTGCGTATTAGTATTGAATGGGAGAGAAAGCAAAACTCGCTTTGAAATGGTTTGTGAGAGAAGCGGTGATCCCCATAAAAGCCACAAGAGGAAGGGTTATTTTTATAAAGGAAAGACAAATAGGAAGAACAAAACTTTCTCAAGAAGATTCATTGCCCATTCAAACTTGCATTTAATTTGAACGAAGATTTGGGTGGATGGGTTACCTATAGGGTTATGCAAGGTTGTCATAATCGTCCTCGTCCGGAGCATCTTGAAGGACATTTCATGGCGGCAAAGCTAACTCCTAAAGAGATGGACAAGGTAGCTAAAATGATAACAATGGGTATTTCACCGGTTCAAATGCTCCAAATACTAAAGGAGGATAACAAGGATAACCACTCATCTCTGTCCACAATTTACAATGCAATTGAGACAATTAGAAGGAAGGAATAGAGAGATAGACAAGTAATGCAACAATTATTTTTTTGGCCCAAGAGAAAAACTACGCGGTTCAAAAGGATGTGGATTCAGAAGGAGAGATAACACAACTTTTTATTGCGCATCCGACGAGTGTTCAATTGGCTCAATGCTTTCATGAAGTTCTAATAATGGATTGCACTTATAAGACGGACAAGTACGAGATGCCATTGTTGAATATTGTTGGGCGTACTTCGACGAAGTCACCGTTTACCGTGGCGTTTTGTTTCTTAAGAGATGAGCAAGAACCTAGTTACATTTGGGCACTAAACCAAGTTAAGGCAATCTTCCGAGGTGATGATATTCTCGGGGTTATAGTGACGGATAATGATGTCGCATTGATGAATGCAATAGAGGAAGTGTTCCCACAAGCACATAATATGCTTTGTACGTTCCATATATGGTGTAATTTGATAAATAGGTGCAAGCCAATAATTTGTCCACCCAAGAAAAAGGGATATGAAGAGATTAAGATGCTACCGGAACATGAACGAGCGGATGCAAAAGAGGAAGTTGAAAAACAATACGAAGCAAATTACGCTAAATGGGTTGCTTTCAACGGTGAATGGGAATCATTGTGTTGGTCTCTTACCGAGGAAGAGTATCATCTAAATCTTGCGGAGTTCATCGCCCATTGGGATACTCCAGATTACCCCGGTGTTGTGTTGTATGTTCTTCGCAAATGGTTGGAACCATACAAAGAGAGGTTTTTTAATGCTTATACTAACCAATATAAACACTTGGGAAATCAAGCGAAAAGTTTAGTAGAGTCGGCTCACCATCGGTTGAAGAAGAATCTCTTTGGATGTGTTGATAATTTCGTAACCGTGTGGAATACTATGGAAAGTTACTTCAAGCGCGACATTGATAGAATTAAAGAGAAGTTCCAAAAAAGACGTATATTCAAAATGAACGGAAAATATGCCGACAACCCATTGTTCAAGGGAATCCATTACAACGTATCTCGGCAATGTATGAAGTTGTTGATTATAGAAGTCGAGTTGATTGAGAAGTGGGAAACCAAGTCGGATGAGGTGTGTGTATGTAACATGAAGAAGTCTATGGGACTACCTTGTCGCCATATGATAATCAACTACGAGCATGGCGTAATCCCTTTAAGCGAAATTGATCCATTTTGGAAGCATCTAAGTTTCATCCCTCCTCCAAAGGGAGAAGAATCCGGGGAAGAGTTTGGTGACAACGAAATGGGTAGAACCGTACTAGATATGTATTGTGGCATGAACAAGCTCCAAAAACAAATCTTTTGGGATGACATGAGGAAAATCATATATCCACAAACTTCGGAGAATGTTTATGAACCGTCAAAAGGCAAACACAAAGGTAGACCAAGCAAAAAAGAAACAAAAAAGCAACTAAGAGAATATGCAAAGGTGTTACGTAAGAAGAAAAGTGAGCAAACCGCAAATACTAGAGATCCTTGTGGCCATGAGTATACCCAGGTAATGTACTTGGAGAAGACCAAGAAATGGGGTAGGAGTATTGAGGAGAAAGGCGAAACAAGTGAGCGAGATTTGAAGAAAAAAGGTCCGATGTATCCTTCACAACCAAGCCAAACATCTTCCGTCGACGTGAAGCTTAAGTCTCCAATGTGCCCCATCAAACCATCTTCCCTAGACATGAAGGTTGAGGCTCCAAATAAAGACTATTTGAATGAGCTACCTCTATACATTAGAGAATACGTTATTTCCACCGACGACGTTCCTCCGGATGGTAATTGTGGTTTTCATGTTGTGAATCAACAACTTGGGCCTTTCATCAAAGGTGTGAAGCGAAATAATGGGTGTGCAATCACTCATATAAGGCAAAGGTTGTTGTTCAAACTAAAGGAGAATCCGGCATTTTACAAGACAATGTTGTGCGATGGGGAAGGTAGTCTCAATGAGCAATTTGTTAGGTATCAACGTCGTCTTCATGGGGGCCATCCGATGACATCGGATTATTGGATGCGCATGCCTATATTTGGACACTCAATCGTCGAGGCATTCAATTGTGTGGTTCATTATTTCACAAAATATGTTAGTTTCACCTTCACCCCGAAAACAACCGTATGTGTCGAGCAACTCAAACGAAGGAGATGTGTGATGGCATTGATTAACAACAACCACTTTATAGGCCTCCGGTTAAAACCCGATTGTCCATTGCCTCCAATATGTGGAACCTCTTATTGGCCTGCATTTAACCCAGAGAGAATGTTAGGTTGGTGTATCATGTATGAGCCTAACATGGAGATGTGGAATGCTTTGAAGAACTCGGAAAAAATTGTACATGAAGGTCAAATTTCACTTGAGGATGATTAAATGACACATGTAAGGGTGGGATAATTGGTGGTTAATACTCAAGTTTTGACCAACATTAGGCTTTGGTCTAACATTTGTCCAACGTTAGGGCTTGGTACCTGGACCCAACGTTGACCCGTGTTGACTCGGTTAAATTTTGACTTCCGTTAAGAAATTATTTGAAACTTCATATAAAATCTAATTAATAAACGAATTTACTATCACACCCTTCACTTTACTAACATTTACATAATAATAACCTATATCCCCAAAATTAGATCATGAAACCCTAATCTCTTCGTCTTTGCATCGACCATAGCCGCCACTGCAAAATCCAGCATCGACAATGAAAGTATTAGCACAATCCACAAAGCTTGAAAATCTCCATTAATCTGCATATTACTTCTTCTTCTCCTATATTTCCAACCATTTCACAGTGTTCATAGGTCAAAGAGAATTTCATAATTTCTTTAAATTTTCCCAAAATCCTTAAATTGGAACTTGATTCCTTCAATTTTTAGAACCCATTAACAATTGTAAGAAACCCTTCAACAAACAATTTGTTCTTCACTGTCGTCTTTCATCTCATTTCTTCACTTCTTTAAATTGATGCTCAAACTAAAACCCCCAAATCCCCAATCAAAACTCCCGAATCAAATTAATCTGACTAAAACACCTCAAATCTCACCAAATATCAACCTCAAACCTATGTTGTACCCTTGAGCACTTCATTTCTGATAACAAAGAAATGGACATACTGTCAAGGCTAAATGTGCTCTAACTTTAACGAATTACGCGAGAGATTTGAATTGATGGGAAAAAAAGATCTTCATCAAAGTTACTCTCGAATAGTAACTTCTGTTGAGGTAAAAATGATCAAGACTTAGCTTTTAAACTCCTCTTACGCTTCTATTAATTCTAATAGTTAGAATAGGATTTTAGGTGAATTCTTCCACACCTTAACTGTGGAGACTTGAATGATATTTATACTAGAGATTCATACAAGCAGTTACAGAGATTATAGGAAACAGTTCAAACAGCCTAACAAGTTATTAGCTAAACTAGAAGACCGAGTTACTTGGTAGTAGACTTGTTCAGCTAACAATATCTGCCGACTGACTTGACTGTGCACAACTAGAAATTGTTTGGCTAACACCTCCCCTCAAGTTGTACTGGAGTTTACGAACGTGCAACTTGTCTCTAATGAACTGAAATCTAGGTGCAGACAGACCTTTGGTGAAAATATCGGCTAGTTGATCTCTGGAACTTATGAAGCGTACGTGCAATTGTTTGCTTGCAACTCTTTCACTGACAAAGTGGTAGTCAATCTCTATATGTTTAGTCCGAGCATGAAAAACCGGATTCGCAGTGAGATAAGTAGCCCCCAAGTTATCACACCATAGGATAGGCGGTGAGACTGCAATTCCAAGCTCTTGGAGCAGTGATTGAACCCAAATTATCTCAGACGTGGCAATAGCTATACCCCTGTATTCAACTTCTGTTGAGGATTTTGAGACAGTCTTCTGTTTCTTGGCACTCCATGAGATCAGATTACCTCCAAAGTACACGCAATAGCCACTAGTGGATCTGCAATCATCGAGGTTGCCAGCCCAATCTGCATCGCAGTATGCATGAAGAGTAGAATCTCTACCTGACCGAAGATGAAGCCCATAATCTATTGTGCTCTTCAGATATCGAATTATGCGCTTAACAAGCTCCCAATGCTCTATGTAAGGTTCATGCATGTATTGATAGACTTTGTTAACTGCTACAGATATGTCAGGTCGTGTCAGATGAAGGTATTGAAGAGCACCTACCACACTCCTGTACAAAGTTGGATCTGTGAACTTTTCTATGCCTTGCTTGCGAAGCTTCAGATTAGGAGGTAACGGACTACAAACCGGCTTAGCACCATCCAGTTTAGTCTTCTTCAGGAGATCAGTGATATACTTACGCTGAGTAAGTATCAATTCCTGGTCTTTCCTCAGTACTTCAACACCCAAGAAAAAAGATAGATCACCCATATCTTTTAATGCAAAAGCCTCGCCAAGATCTGCAATAAGCTTGGTAATCTGAGCAGAGCTCGAGCCTGTGACAATTATGTCATCAACATAGACCAATACATACGTCACTGTTGATGGGGTTTGTAGAATGAAGAGTGAAGTGTCTGCAATTGAGGCTTTGAAACCTAGCTGAATCAAGTAAGTACTGAGCTTCGAATACCATGCACGTGGGGCTTGTTTTAGTCCATATAAGGACTTGTGCAGTTTACAGACATGATCTGGATAGTTAGGATCCACATACCCTGCAGGTTGTTTCATGTAAACATCTTCATCCAATGTTCCATGAAGAAAAGCATTCTCCACATCAAGTTGTTTTAGCTCCCAATTATTCATGACTGCAATGGACAAGACAAGACGAATAGTGCAAGGTTTGATTACAGGACTGAAAGTTTCTCCATAATCTACTTCCTCCTATTGATTGAATCCCTTTGCTACCAAGCGAGCTTTATGTTTCGTAATTGTTCCATCCGGATTTTGTTTTACTCTGAAAACCCATTTAGAACCTACAATATTCATTCCCTTCTCATATTTGACCAATGAGTAAGTGCCATTACTTATAAGCGCATTGATTTGCATATCCATAGCAGTCCTCCATTTGGGATTCTTGACAGCATCGGTGAAGCATGTAGGTTCCATAAAGTCTGATTCTGGCAAGGCATGCTTAGAGGCAGTTAAACACAACCGCTGAACTAGCTTACTTATACCAGACTTTGCACGCGTGACCATAGGGTGAGATACAACATCTGACGGAGTTGATGTTAGTTCATTTTGAGTCGCACTTGGTGCAGCAGATGACTGATCTGAGTTCTGAACAACAGGCAATGATTCCTGAGAACGTTCACCACCAGGAGACGTAGCTGAAATATCTGGTAAGTCCGGAGATGCTGACAACATTGGAGACGATTTCCCAGATGATAGAGAAGCAGAAGATGACGGCTGAACACCCTGAGGCTGAGAAGATGACATTGTAGCATGCCTAAAAGGTGGTGATAGTAAGGTACTAGTATCAGATGGAACCATACCTTGACTGCATGAAGGATTTTGATGATGCGCTGACAAAAACGGGAATGAGCTTTCTTCGAAACGAACATGACGAGAGATGTAGACTCGATTAGTTTGTCCGTGGAGGCATATGTAACCTTTATGAGCACTGCTATATCCTAGAAAAACACATGGCAATGACCTCGGTTCTAACTTATTCGAGTTATACTGCCTAAGACACGGATAAGTTAAGCATCCAAAGACCTTTAGGAATTTGTAATCTGGTTGCTTATTGAAAAGCAGCTGAAGAGGAGTTCTGCTTTCAGAGTCTGATTTTGGTAGTCTGTTAATGAGATAACAGGCTGTGGTGAAAGCATCTGACCAAAAAGATACTGGCATATTTGCATGGTAAAGAAGAGCTAAACCAGATTCTGTAACATGACGTATTCTACGTTCAGCCAAACCATTTTGAGGTGATGTATGAGGACAGGAAAATCTATGCTGGATTCCTGAATTATTAAGATAGGCAGTGATTTTCTTAAATTCTAATGCATTGTCACTTTGGAATACTTTGATTTTATGCTCAGTAAGGTTTTCAACTTGCTTATGAAAGTGTATGAACGTCTGGAGAGCATCTGAGCGTTGCACAAGGGGAAAAATCCAGGTGAAATGAGAATACACATCCATGATAAGTAAATAATATTTATAGCCATTCCTAGATAGTTTAGGAGAGATCCAAATGTCAAAAACAACTAAGCTCAAAGGCTTATTATAAACAGTATTGCTAACAGGGAATGAAAGTTTCTTACTCTTGCTTATGTGACAAGAGTGGAAAAAATCAAATTGCTTATTGGAAACAGGAAGTGAAAATTGACGACAAACTTTCGAAACAGTACTTAACATAGGATGACCTAATCTCTGGTTCCACAGCGGAAAGGAAGATGAGACGTAGGATTGTGGGAATGTTGGTGAGCTGATCATTTCTACTCCATCAAATAAATAAAGCCCATTCCTATTCTGTCCTCGTAGCAGTATGATCCCCGTGCACTTGTCCTTCACAACAAAGTAAGTAGTGTGAAATTCAAAGTAAACGTTATTATCCTTACAAAACTGTGAGACTGACAACAGGTTTGTTTTTATTTGAGGGACATGATAAATGTTCTTTAAATGGTAATTTCTGTTCTTATATTGAAAAGAAGAGTTTCCAATGTTTGCAATGTTGAGAGCAGTACAATTACCAACATGAACCTGTTCAGTACCATCATACTCATGCGGTATTGTTAAGTTCCTCATGTCTGCAGTCATGTGGTCCGTGGCCCCAGTGTCAGTCACCCATTGATTACCCCGATATCCTCCAGGGAAGGCAATGTAAGCCGCAGGTGGTTTCCCCTTGTTGTTATTTGGTTTCTCATAATAAACCAAAGATCTATCACCAAGATAACCTTTCTTATTACAAATCTGGCACTTTTCTACAACCGATCCAGTCCTTTGAGGTTGATTGCCACGGTTGGAATTGTTGTTGTATAACTGAATGGATCCTCTTTGTTGGTTGTTGAATCTCCTTGGATTAACTTTGCCTGATGAAGATGATGATCCTGCAGCTACATTAGCAATGGGTGTCTCTAACAACTTGATTGATGCTCGAGCCGCAAATCAAAGGTAAGGAGATGAGTGTAGAAGGTGTCGATGTCCATCTCTTCTGCAGTGCTTAATGTGGTCACAATAGGATCATAACTCTGATTCAACCCGTTGCTGATAGCCTGCTTCTTTTCATCGGCGGGGACTGTGTAACCTGTTTCTGCCAACTGAGCAAATAAACTCTTAGCATCAGTTAAATATTGCTTCAATGTCTTATTACCTTTGGACAAACTGTGAAGCTGCTTCTTCAAGTTCATCTGATGAGCAAAGGTTTTGGTGCATATTCTCGCTCCAATTTGTCCTGCATTTCTTTGGTCGTGTCAAGACTTGCAACTGTGCTCAACACTTCTGGTGTTAAAGTTGAGTTTAACCACCCAACGATCAAGGAATCTTGTTGTTCATACGCAGTGAAGTCAGGGTTTACAGCTTCACTGTTTGGTAGGGTTCTTGTTGGCTTCACTTTACTTCCATCTATGAAGCCTGCGAGATCGTGACCCTTTAGAATGGGTTTAAATTGAGCCTTCCAGAGAAGATGATTCGTCTCTGTATGTTTTAGGGTAACTAAGTGATGGATCTGTACTTGGCGAAGAGTGTTGGTAACGTCTGCCATTTTTGGTTTAGAGTTAGGGGTTTTTTTTTTTTTTGAGATGTATTTGCGGAAGGTGGCTTGGATCAAGGCTGATACCAAGTTAGAATAGGATTTTAGGTGAATTCTTCCACACCTTAACTGTGGAGACTTGAATGATATTTATACTAGAGATTCATACAAGCAGTTACAGAGATTATAGGAAACAGTTCAAACAGCCTAACAAGTAAATAGCTAAACTAGAAGACCGAGTTACTTGGTAGTAGACTTGTTCAGCTAACAATATCTGCCGACTGACTTGACTGTGCACAACTAGAAACTGTTTGGCTAACACTAATGAACCAAGAAACATACCGTAACAAAACATATGGGCTATTAATTCTGAGCAATATCAATTGAAATGTAATGGAGAAACAGTGTTTGATGATACTGTAAATGGGTTTTTTAAAGAAGGGATTGACAAAGTATTTAATTTAATCATTGTGAAATTAATTAATTTGATATTTTTGTTGGGCATCGAAATGAAGTGCTCAAGGAAATTTTCTTCCATCGGAAACCTCTGTCATGCCCTCGATGACAAAGAAATGTATCAAATTGATTTCTTGGAGGTAAGAGCAAGAGAAGAAAAAACGGCACCCAAATCTCAAATTAGATTTATAATGATGGGTTTGTGTTGGATTTTATATATTGGAGTGGATTTGAGATTTGGGTTTGTTATTTTCTTTTTTTCAGTTAGGGGTGTGTTCTGTTTGTTAATAGGGAAGGAAGATTGGGTTTGAAATCGAATCATGGATACGGAGGAAGAAGAAGAAGTGGAGTATAAAAATTAGGTTTTATTTTATTTTTTCAGATCAATGGACGTTTAGTCTCACAAAGAGGATATATGTTTTTGTTAAAGCCATTGGATCCTTGGGCAGTTCAAGCGTACATTTGTAATCTGGTTATTTTTATTCTCATACAATTAATTAAAGACCGGTCAAATAATGTCAACAATAGTCAACGTCGGGTCCAGGTACCAAGCCCTAACGTTGGACAAATGTTAGACCAAAGCCTAGTATTGGTCAAAATGTGAGTATTAAACACCAATTATCCCAACTAAGTATGCTTATCAATGGAATACTATGTCTTTTGAAGAGTGGTATTAATTATTGAGTAAATATTAGTATTTTATGGATTTTCCAGATACTAGTTCGGTTAGGAAATATTTTTATCGAGATTGCTGAAATACTGTTCGGTTAGCTGCCCAAATATCTCAGGTAACCGAACAACGTGTTCGGTTAGGTTGATGAATAATACCAGGTTACCGAACTGTAGTTCAAAAGTCTAAAATATTAACTGCTGAATTTGACATTGAAGTTCGGTAAGGAAAATAAATTACAGGACAATGCCGAACTGTACGAGACAGAAGTTCGGTTAGGGAATAACATTACAAGACCATACCGAACTAATACAGGACTTTCGAAAATAAAATTACATAACATATAATATCCGAAATGCGTTATGAAAAAGTCTTTAAGGAGGCGGAAATGATATTCATATTTGAAATCCTTTCTCTTCCATCTTCGCCATTCGTTTTTTTATGTTAAAATGATTTCGTCGAATCCTTCACCCCTAAGTCGATACCGCCTTACAATACGAAATAAAGCCATAAATTCCACAACCCTATCTCTAATATTTTCAAATCGAATGAACAAAGATATATGATCACGGTTATATGGGTTTGTTGTGTCGGAGCAGAATTTCTCATGAATTTTTCCCCAATAACTTTGACTCATAATACCATTCATTCGTCGTTCTTCACCCCTCTTTGGATAGTATAATATGTAGTTTCTGCAAAGAGAAAGATCTTCATTTAGAGTAAATTTAGGACTAGTAGCTGCCATTTTTTGAAAATTTTGTAACAAAAATGTTAACTATGAGACACATATATATATACCACTTAGGTGTATAACGGCTACAAATTTAGCCGTTACTTGTTATTACATTCTAATTTAAAAATTATGTACTATATTTGTGTCAGATTTAGTAGATTAAAATTTCAAAATTACAAGTTCGGTTAGGAATTAAAAACTTGCGACCAAACCGAACCACGTGTTCGGTTACATGTCAAATGCATGTTTTCACCGAACTTTCTTGTGAAGGCTAAGAGTTAGTTTATGTGATTTCTGCATCAAGAGAATGAGTTTTCCAGCATGTGCAATAGGAAAAATTTGAGTCTTTATAGAATATTTCGGTTACCTAATATATTATACTCTGATAACCGAACAATATATACGATTCCAAAAAAACTCCAAAACAAATCTAAGAGTTGGTTTATGTGATTTCTGCATCAAGAGAATGAGTTTTCCAACATGTGCAAAAGGAAAAATTTGAGTCTCTAGAGAATATTTCGGTTACCTAATATATTATACTCTGATAACCAAACAATAAGTTCGGTTGGGTGATAAATACATGTCTTCACCGAATTTTTTTGTGAAGGCTCACACTCAAACTGAGCATATATACGATTCCAAAAACACTCCAAAACAAACCTAAGAGTTGGTTTATGTGATTTGTGCATCAAGAGAATGAGTTTTCCAACATGTGCAATAGGAAAATTTGAGTCTCCAGAGAATATTTCGGTTACCTAACATATTATGTTTTGGTAACCGAACTAATATCTTATGGATGAAGGCTAACTGCTTCAGCGTACAGAGTAGTTCGGTAACCATTGAAAATGTTGCGAGGTTACCGAACTATGACTTCGGTTACCTGGTAGAATTTTACAGGTTACCGAACTATGACTTCGGTGACCATGAATTTGTCACAAGTTACCGAACTACTAGTTCGGTTACAAGTTTAAAAATCGCAGGTCACCGAAAACCATACTATATTTCAACATTTCAATCTTATAACATTGAAAACAAAAACCCAATAAAAATTGAAAACACAAACAAGGTTCTAAAACAAATATAAAACTGTTATACATACCAAACTACGAAATCCTTAAGTAATTGTTTAAAACACACAAACATACCAAATTAAACCATACGAAATCCGTAACTAAGATGTCTTTTGAAACTAAAAGCACACGAAATCACTAACGACCACTTTTACGACCCCTCTTACCACCTCCTTGTTTACCATGAGTTTTAGGTGGAACTTCCTCATCCCTTGTGGTATCATATCCTTAACCAGTTTCCTCCACAGCACGACTTGAACCTTCTCCTCGACCCCTTTTACCACCACCTTGTTTAGCACGAGTTTTAGGTCGAACTTCCTCATCACTTGGGGTATCATCTCCTCGACCGATTCCCTCCACATCGCGACTTGAACCTTCTCATGGTTGTCGACCCCTCTTCAGTTGCTTAGACCTACTTGGCTCCACCATTCTTTTAGTTATAAGACCCTCCCACTGCTTGTAGTAGGCGGTTTGTTCCTTAGTCTCCATCGGCTCTCCACTTTTGATTTTAGCCATCCATTTTTTCAACAATTTTGAACCCTTCAACACCTAATTCCAATTTTAAGCATAAGTAAATATGTTTTCAATAGTTTGAAAAACCAAAAAGTATAAGACAAAGAAATTTTCTTACCACATTATCCCATAACCTTTTTGCTTCTTCTCCACAAATAGGCATCTCCTTCTGAGCTCTCTTAGCCTCCCTCTCCTTTGCCTTTGCCTTTTCCGCATCAGCCTTAGCTTGTTGTTCTTTATTTATCACAAAAGGATGACTAATTTCTTCATAATACTCCTTATAATCTTCCTCACATGCATTTACATCTTCCCCACAAGGTACACAATCAGTTCTTTGGTATGTGGTAGTTAGTAAGTGCATTCCAATGTCTTCGCAGAGTTGGTTAATGTTTTGCCTCAAAATACTTCTCGGTGTTCTTTGTTCCTTGAACCAACAAATTGAAATTTTCATTCTCCACGTCGGGATCCATTTGGACACAACAAAGTTGTCTTAGTACTCTCCTTGGATTATATATTGCTGATAGACACATTTTTGTGTCTAATTTGTCTCGATTCTTTATATTGATAGTGCTCATTTTTGTACTTATTATGGTGTTTTATGTGTGTGTAGGTATTTTTGGCCAATAAACATTTTTGGAAAAATCGGCTCGAAAAGTTGGGCCCGGAGGACACCTACTATTCGGACTCTCACTACGGATAAGGGGTACCCAAATTACTAAGGGGCACCCTCAGGACACCCCAAGGCAGCTGCTAAAGGCACCCCTACTCTGGATAGGGGGTGCCTCATCTTCAACAATTCAAAAATCAGAAATTGGCGGGAAAAATGGCAGCAGCGTACAAGCAGAGTTGGAGTTGGATTTTTTTCGGCGGATTGAGTGAGATTCAATGGCCTATTTTCGTTGGGCTGGACTTCCTAGAGCATAACAGGGTTCGTATGGGTGTTTAGATCGATCAACTTGGGTTGGAACTCGAGTTGGAGCGAAACAGGGAGAAAAAAAAGTTACGGGTTTCCTGTTGGGATAAATTTGGAAGATTTGTGGAAGATAAGTGATGATATGATTCGCATCTATCAAATATAGAAGTTGGAGTAATTTAGGAAGGATTTTGACTGTAACCGCGTAAGAAGATTTGGAGAGAAGAAAATTCCGGGACTTGTGTCGAAGAAAAAAGAGATATTCTCGAGATTTCATCGAGTTATAATCGTTGGGCTATAAATAGGTTGCTGAGAGGTCTAGCAGAAAGTTACGCAAACTTTGGGAGGTTTAGAACAACACAGAGAACAAAATCAAGAGTTTTTTAAAATCGAGTTCGCTGGTGTAGCTGAAGAACACGAAGAACAAAGGGCCATCAAAGACAGTCGTTTTCGGGGTCTTAGATTCAGCGACAAATCAACAGTGCATAAGACGGTTTCTGTAACAGTCCCTTGTAACAGCTTCTTTGTAATGGCATTACAAATGTTGCAAAGAGCCTGATTTATTGTTTCTCATCCTTTTAATCAAATTTTGAACCATAAAATAATATTTTGAGATCATGATTAATATGAGGAGCTAAACCCCATTGCTGAGGCGATAGAGGAAGCTATTTTTCCAACAAGAAGTGGTATATTCTTATTTATCTATTTATTGCAATTATTTTTATGATTATTTTGCCTTGATCGATAATTGTTTGAATGATTTTTATTAAACAATTGTGATTTCTTTTGATAGAGCATACTTGGACCTAGGTTTTTGATGTTCTATGCTTCGGATTTACACTTGTTATTTTGAGAATCTACTTGTTGCAATAGTTTAGAATCAAATTGAACGAGAAAATTGCATGAATATAAATATTGGGTTAAATCACTTTGAACTTGGAAAATATTGGAATCTTAGCCTCGTTGTTCTTTTAATATTGATAACATCTTTGTCGAGTTTCCTATAATTTTCAGTGAGTTTTCTATTTTTGTTTTGAATTTAAGTCAAAAAATCCTTCACAAGTTCGAGAGAACGACATCTTTCTTACCACTTTCTACAACAATTTAAAAACACATCAAATTTTTGGCGCCGCCGACGCGGACTTGTTTTTAGGGTTTTAGATTTCTTTTTCTTTTTATTTTTTTTTATTTTTTTTTTATTTTTGTTCTTTTTTACGTTTTTGGGTATTTATCTTTTGTCTACTGTGTTCGGATTATAAAAAAATTGAGCCAAGGAGTTTGGTGATTTCGTAAAGACTTGGAGCGAAAGATTAAAGCAAAAAGAACTTGAAAGAAGACGATTTTATTTTAGTTATTTTGTTTTTAGGGTTTGTTTATTTTTAGAAAAAAAAAAAAATTGTATTAGGGTTTATTATTTTTGTAATTTTTTCTTTTCTTTTTGGACTTTTTGGACATTTGGACATTCTGGACATTATTTTTTTACCCTACGGAAGGGTACCTTTAAATATAAACTGTTTGCAGAGAAGGAGGACAATTACGATATTGTCTCTGCACCTTGGGTTCGTACACTGACATAGGAGTCAGTGGCCCGAGTCGACTACAACCGATTCATCCCCCGTCTGGAATGGGAGGTAAGATTCTGAACACTCGTGAATCCCCTGTCAGCGAGTTACTGGACTCCTTTGTTTGCATATATGCTGAGGACTTGAATATGGTTGCTTTAATTTTCTAGTAAAGGTCAAGGCCTGGCCATACAAGATAAGGGTTCGATTTCA
Organism: Papaver armeniacum; assembly: GCA_023531295.1. Lineage (NCBI taxonomy): Eukaryota > Viridiplantae > Streptophyta > Magnoliopsida > Ranunculales > Papaveraceae > Papaver > Papaver armeniacum. The sequence goes on from JAJJWW010017623.1 coordinate 140,175, forward strand.
TCATGTTTTCTCTCTTCTTGCCCGCCTTAGGAACACGTAACCTACGCGAACCTAAGCCTTAAAATTTTGACTAGAACAAGACCGATAAGGTAACGAGCTTAATAGGAAAGTCATTCGAAAAATAATGGTTACTCTTTTAAGCACACTTCGAAGTTCATAAAGGTTTCTGTGAGTTGAATGCGTGATCGCGCCGCATTGTAATTCAGTGAGGCCTTGGGTATCAAAGCTCCACCGAGCTTCCTCGCCTCTATTCAACTTACTTTGACTCGGATTGATTCCAGAGGGGTTTGCTTAAATTGTAACGAATTCCCTTTCGAAGGATTAGAAGCTGGTCTAGAAACAATCTAAGTGGAGCCATCATGCTTTTTGTTTGCTAGAAATCAATAGGTTTGATTTGGTTGAGTCTGCCTTGATTTGTGATTGCGTAGAATCCCCTTCCTTATTCTTTTGCATGCCTGAACGTAAAAGAGACGCCCTAGGTAGATTTGTTAAAGAGAAACCTAGTAGTTCTAAGCGTCTCGATTACCTCAATTTAGAAAGTCCGATTTTTGAAGAGTCCGTTTTTGAACCTCAGTTTAAGGAGACAATCCCTAATATTCCGATAGTGCCAGAAATGGCAACTTTGAAAGCCTTGTTGAACCCGACTAGGGCTACTCGTCCCTCGTGTATCAAAGAATAAACGGAAGCAACTTATGAACTTAAACCTCGGGACCTTACAAATGCTCCCAATCTTCTTAGGGAAAGAAAATGAAAACCCCTATTTCCATGTTAGGGACTTTGAGGAAATTTGTAGTACCCTAAAGATTAGAAACCTTGATGATGATGCTTTGAAACTCATGTTATTCCCTTTTTCCTTGAAAGATAAAGCCAAATCGTGGCTATATAGTTTGGCTTCTGGTTCAATAGAAACATATGAACAACTTACATCCGCCTTTTGAACAAGTTTTTCCCTAGGCACAAAACATCGTCTATTAGGACGCAAATTGCACGTTTTCTCAACAAGAGGGAGAATCTTTGTATAGGTATTTGGAAAGGTTCAATGATTTATTAGCCCAATGTCCTCATCATGGTCTCGAAAAGGTTAGGTTAGTTCAGATCCTTTATGAGGGTTTAGATTATTCCACTACAAACCACAAAGTGAGAATCTATGTGTACAGGTGGGTTTGAAAACCAAACAGTTGATGAGGCGATGACATATTTGCATGAAATCGCCGAAAAGACCCAACAATGGGAAAATAATAGGGAACCCAGAAAACAATTCTTCTAGGCAGAGGAAACGTTAACAGGTAGAAGGAGGCTATGAATCAGATGCCAAAATTGCTGTTATAGCGAAAAGGTTAGAAGCTTTAGAAGTGGGTCACACTAGTGGTAGATTGGAGCCTTTTGGGAAGGCCAGAATAATGAAGAGCAAGCCAATGCTCTCTATAATAACACTAGATTTGATAACCGTCAAAAGTTTGACCCATATTCAGAAACCTATAATCCAGGTTGGAGAAACCATCCGAACTTTTCGTGGTCTAAGGGCCAAAGTCAAGGTCAGTTTAGTAATTCTAATGCTCCCAGTGTTTTGGTTACACTAAGAATTCTTCAGGCCTTAAAATAAAACGACTAGCTTAGAGGACTCTATTAAGATGTTAGCAAAAACTCGGGATATGTTAGCATTTAACCAACTTAGTTTTCAACAGAAACCAAGCGTAACTTTCAAACTAATGCTCGAGAGCCTTGCTAAGTTAGAACTTCAAGTGGGCCAAATAGCTAAGACCTTAAGTGAGAGAGATAATGGAAGGTTCCCTAGTCGACTAATCCCAATCCTAGAGGAGTTCATGAAGTAGGTGCAAAAACATCGAATCGGTTGAATGCTATTAGAACCCTTAGGAGTGGTAGAGTAGTAGACAATCGTGTAACCATGCCCGATAGTGAACATACCGTAGTTCACCCTCGGGATCTCACCCTCAGACCACCACTAGCTGAGGGACCGATAAAATTTCGATGATGTCAATAATGTTCCCGAGAGGTCCGATTTCGTGCCTAGAGCCCCGTTTCCCCAACTATTAGTACCAACAAAGAAGGAATCGAACTTTAATGACATATTGGAGGTTTTTAAGCAAGTTACCATAAACCTTCCTTTATTAGATGCAATTAGGCAAATTCTCGCTTATGCCAAGTTCCTTAAGGATATGTGTACGCGAAAGCGAAAACTTAGCGTCCATAAGAAAGCCTTTTTAGCTAGTCACGTAAGTTCCATCATTCGTAACACCACAACTCCAAAGTACAAAGACCTGTGTTCCCCTACCATTGCTTGTACAATAGGTAAACACCGGGTAGAAAAAGCTTTACTTGACTTAGGAGCCGGTGGAACTTACCGCCGTACCATGTGTACTTAAACTAGGACTTGGTGAAATGAAACCTACTCGATGACATTGCGCTTAGTCGATAGGTCCGTTAAAATTCCTCGAGGTGTTATTGAGGATGTTCTTATTGAGGTCGACAAGTTTATTTATCCAAGTGGATTTCATGGTCCTAGATACCCAACTTGTCCCCGACCCGCAGAACCAGATATACCCGTGATTTTAGGTCGCCCATTTTTAGCTACGTCTAATGCGATCATTAACTCGGTCGAAATGGTGTGATGAATTTATCTTTTGGTAATATGACTATGGAGATGAACATTTTTAATGTCAAGTAAGCTACCATATGAGCTAGATGACACATGTGTTGAAGAGGTGAACATGATAGAAGCCTTAGTTCAGAGTCATTACCAAACATCTTGTCCGAAGACCCATTAGAAAGTTGTCTATCCCATTTTGGTTTAGATTTTGATGACGATAGCACTATTGAACAAGTGAATGCTCTATTAGATTCTACCCCGTGTTAGACACTCGATAGATGGAAAGCTAGGTTCGAACCATTACCAGCTTCGAGAATACCTTAATTTCTTCTTTAGAAGAGCCTCCTAAGTTGGACCTAAAACCACTACCCGACACTCTAAAGTATGTGTTTTTAGGCCCATCTCGAGACTTTACCGTGATTGTAGCTTCCGATTTGGATAGTGATCAGAAAGTAGGCTAGTAAAAGTACTTCAAGACAATAAGGAAGCTTTAGGGTGGACTATAGCAGACATTAAGGGTATAAGTCCTACCGTGTGTATGCATCGATTCATTTAGAAGAAGACTCCAAACCTTCTAGGGAGATGCAACGTCGACTGAACCCTAACATGAAAGAGGTAGTTTGAAAAGAGGTGCTTAAGTTGTTAGATGCGGGTATTATCTACCCAATTTCAGATAGTAAGTGGGTCAGCCCCGCTCTGTGTTGTCCCCAAGAAGGTATCACCGTAGTCCGTAATGATAATAATGAGTTAATCCCAACCCGAGTGACCACGGATGGCGTGTCAGACGACTATAGGAAATTGAACAAGGTCACAAGGAAGGATCACTTTCCCTTCCTTTTATCGACCAAATGCTAGAGAGATTAGTCGGACATAGTCATTATTGCTTCTTAGATGGCTACTCCGGTTATAATCGATCGTTATTGCCCCTGTAAGACCAAGAGAAAACCACTTTTACCTGTCCCTTTGGTACCTTTGCGTATAGACGCATGCCTTTCGGGCTATGTAATGCCCCCGCGACTTTTCGGCGTTGTATGATGAGCATATTTTCCGATATGGTAGAACGGTTTCTAGAGGTCTTTATGGATGATTTTTCGTGTGTTTGGTTCATCTTTTGATGAGTGCTTGCATCATTTGACATTAGTGTTGACTAGGTGTAAGGAAAAGAATTTAGTGCTTAATTGGGAAAAATGCCATTTCATGGTTAAATCAGAATTGTGTTAGGGCACATCGTTTCTTCTAAGGGTATAGAGGTAGATAAAGCCAAAGTTGACCTTATTAAGACTTTACAGATCCCAAAAACCGTAAAAGATATTAGGTCATTCCTAGGGCATGCAGGTTTTTACCGTCGATTCATTAAGGATTTTAGCTTGATTTCTAGACCTCTTTGCAATTTACTTGCAAAAGATGTTAAGTTTGTCTTTGATGATGCTTGTTTAGTGAGGCTTTTGAGAAGCTTAAGAATTTACTCACTATCGCCCGATATTCCGTGCACCTAACGGAACCTACCCTTTGAAATTATGTGTGATGCTTCGATTATGCTATAGGTGTTGTGCTAGGTCAACGAGAAAACAAATTACTTCATGTGATTTACTATGCTAGCAAAACTCGAATGATGCCCAAATGAACTATACAACTACCGAGAAGGAACCGTTAGCCATCGTGTTTGCCTTGGATAAGTTTAGATCCTACCTATTAGGTTCTAAGATCGTAATCTATACCGATCATGCCGCTTTGAAATACCTTTTGTCTAAGAAGGATACCAAACCTAGATTGATTAGGTGGATCCTTTTGTTACAAGAATTTTGTCCGCACATTAGAGACAAAAAGGGTGCCGAAAATGTAGTAGAGCACCACTTGTCTAGGCTAGTTGTTAGTTCCCCTAATGATTCCCTTCCTATAAGGGATAGCTTTCCGATGAACAATTGTTCTCTGTTTCCCAATCACCTTGGTATGCGAATATAGTGAAGTATCTTGTTACCGGGTCGAATGCCTCAACATTGGGGTAAGCAAGATCGTTCTAGGTTTTTAGCCGAGGTTAAGCATTTCTTTTGGGACGATCCTTATCTTTTTAAGTATTGTCCGCACCAGATTATTAGGAGATGTATACCCGAGAGTGACCAGTCAAAGATTATCTCCTTTTGTCATGAACATGCATGTGGGGGTCATTTTAGTGCTAAGAAGACGCCGCTAAGATATTGCAGTGTGGTTTTTACTGGCCTTCGTTGTTTAAAGACTCCCATAGTCATTGTGTTTCTTGTGAGCGTTGCCAGAGGTTAGGAACCATTTCCCGTAGAAATATGATGCCTTTGAACCCTATTTTAGTGATTGAGGTCTTTGATGTGTGGGGCATTGATTTTATGGGTCCATTTCCTAATTCTTTTGGTTATCTTTACATACTTGTCGTTGTAGACTATGTGTCTAAGTGGGTTGAGGCGGTTCCGTGTAAAACAAATGACCACAGGGTCGTAGTCCAGTTTTTGAAAGAGAACATACTTACACGTTTTGGTACACCGCGAGCTATAATTAGTGATGGAGGTTCACACTTTTGTAATAGACCGTTTGCACTTTTAATGAAACAATATGGTATTACCCATAAAGTAGCAACCCCATATCACCCACAAACTAGTGGTCGCAGAGGTCTCCAATAGGGAAATTAAGCGTATTTTAGAGAAAACAGTTAATCCTAATAGGAAAGACTGGTCGTCGAGGCTTACTGATGCCTTATGGGCTTACCGTACTACGTTTAAGACACCCATTGGAATGTCACCTTATCGTTTAGTGTTTGGCAAGGCATGTCACCTTCCTGTCGAGTTAGAGCATAGAGCCTATTGGGCTATTAAGAACTTAAACTTTTCACTTGACAAGGCAGGAGCTCACAGAAAGCTCCAGCTCAATGAGTTGGACGAGATTCGTAGAGATGCATACGATAGTGCTAAGGAGTATAAGAACAAAATGAAACTTGTGCATGATAAGAATATTTTACGAAAGTCATTTTCTCCAGTGTCAAAAAGTTCTTCGTATGACACTCGTTTGCATCTATTCCCTGGGAAGTTGCGCTCTCGGTGGACCGGTCCTTTTGTGGTCCGTACTGTTTTTTCCTCATGGCGCTATTGAGATTGAGACACCAGATGGTAGTAGTTCTTCAAAGGTTAACGGTCAGCGATTGAAGCCCTTTTTAGAGCCTTTTCCTACAGGTGATGTTGAGGAGGTCCCTCTGGAGGACCCTGTTTACCTTGATTGACCATCGAGGCGGTTTGTATGTTGTATATTATTTTTGTAGGTTTTTGGTTATACTTCACCTGTGTACTATCTTTCCGACTTTTCTCTTTACTATTTCCTCATATTACTTATATTTTTGGTATTTTTCTTTAATTAGAAACATTGAGGACAATGTTAGATTTAAGTTTGGGGGTGGGGTAGAAACTTTTGTTACCTTTTTGTTACAATAAATAAACTCCAGAGCCTAGAAATTTATGCTTATTAAGGATGACACTAACCAATCTAAGTGGATGGAAGCATTTTGGTTGTAGGAGTTGAGGAACCAATCCGATTAGATGGCAACATCTAAAGAGTCTATTCATAAAAGCATAGAGCTCGTGTGTTAGAAGAAATAACATGATAGTTTCACCATATCTCGTTGAGTCCTTTTCACTTCTGTTTTTATTTTTATTTTGTTTTTAAACTATGTTTCTCTAAGTGATTAGGTGGGGCCCATGAATCAAGTTGTTACCGATGCTAGGGTGAATTAGAGTGATTGAGATAAAAAAAAAAAAAAAAAAAAAAAAAAAAGGTGAGACAGACCATTTGACCAACCTAATAAATTCAATAAAGTCGACCACCGGAACCCTTGTATATGCCGGTTGTGTTGACCTAGAGTTAGGATTATCGACCACCGGGTTCCCTTGTATATGCCAAAGTGTGTTGATATTAGTCGACTAGTATCTCAGTCCATTAGGATAGGTTCATTTTGGCGGAGGCCTTCGAGAGATATGGGAAACACCAATCACTTAGTAAACATCAAAACCATCTATGTTTTTCTCTATATCCATCTTCTTGATCTATCCATGTGATTAGTTTTGACTCAGGATATTGATGTCCATAGTGCGACTATCCGAGTAGAGCTGTGACTTATATATGAATTTTAGTATGCTTGAGTGCAAACTCGTGTACAACAATTGGAATTTCGCATCGGGGTACTTCCTCCCGTAGTCAATAAGTATGCCAACCAAGGAGATTTTTAGTGCCTTCCAAGGTTTTCGTAGATAGTTAGGTCTGGAGTAAAGGTTTTGTGGGTACACCTCTGTAAACCCTCCCGAGACTATAACTCGGCCACTAGGGCCACCTAGGGGTTTAAAGGCTTATTGCATACGCTAAATGCAATCGACGATGCCTCTGCATAAAGTGAGTTAGGATTTTATATTATTTTTGCTCGAGGACTAGCAAATAATAGGTTTGGGGGTATTTGATAGACACATTTTTGTGTCTAATTTGTCTCGATTCTTTATATTGATAGTGCTCATTTTTGTACTTATTATGGTGTTTTATGTGTGTGTAGGTATTTTTGGCCAATAAACATTTTTGGAAAAATCAGCTCGAAAAGTTGCGCACCCTCACTACGGATAAGGGGTACCCAAATTACTAAGGGGCACCCTCATGACACCCCAAGGCAGCTGCTAAAGGCACCCCTACTCGGATAGGCGGCGCCTCATCTTCAACAATTCAAAAATCGAAGAAATTGGCGGGAAAAATGGCAGCAGCGTACAAGCGAGTTGGAGTTGGATTTTTCGGCGGATTGAGTGAGATTCAATGGCCTATTTTCGTTGGTTTGGACTTCCAAGATTTTAGAGCATAACAGGTTCGTATGGGTGTTTAGATCGATCAACTTGGGCTGGAACTCGAGTTGGAGCGAAAACAGGGAGAAAAAAAGTTACGGGTTTCTTGTTGGGATAAATTTGGAAGATTTGTGGAAGATAAGTGCTGATATGATTCGTATCTATCAAATATAGAAGTTGGAGTAATTTAGGAAGGATTTTACAGCCTGTAACCGCGTAAGAAGATTGGCGAGAGAAGAAAATTCCGGGACTTGCTGTCGAAGAAAAAAGAGATATTCTCGAGATTTCATCGAGTTATAATCAACTCCGTGGGCTATAAATAGGTTGCTAAGAGGTCACAAGTGGTTACGCAAACTTTGGGGAGGTTTAGAACAACACGAGAGAACAAAATCAAGAGTTTCGAGAAAATCGAGATAGGTGAGGTGTAGTGAAGAACACGAGGAACAAAGGGCCATCAAAGACTATTCGTTTTTGGGGTCTTAGATTCAGCGACAAATCAATAAAGTGCATAAGACGGTTTTGTTAGGTCCTTGTAATAACTTCTTTGTAACGCCATTATAATATTGCAAACACGCGATTTATTGTTTCTCATCCTTTTAATCAACTTTTGAACCATAAAATAATATTTTGAGATCATGATTAATATGAGGAGCTAAACCCCATTGCTGAGGCGATAGAGGAAGCTATTTTTCCAACAAGAAGTGGTATATTCTTATTTATCTATTTATTGCAATTATTTTTATGATTATTTTGCCTTGATCGATAATTGTTTGAATGATTTTTGTTAAACAATTGTGATTTGTTTTGATAGAGCATACTTGGACCTAGGTTTTTGATGTTCTATGCTTCGGATTTACACTTGTTATTTTGAGAATCTACTTGTTGCAATAGTTTAGAATCAAATTGAACGAGAAAATTGCATGAATATAAATATTGGGTTAAATCGCTTTGAACATGGAAAATAGTGGAATCTTAGCCTCAGTGTTCTTTTAATACTGATAACATCTTTGTCAGAGTTTCCTATAATTTTCAGTGAGTTTTCTATTTTTGTTTTGAATTTAAGTATAAAAAATCCTTCACAAGTTCGAGAGAACGACATCTTTCTTACCACTTTCTACAACAATTTAAAAACACATCAATTGCGTAGCCATCAGGATACCAAATTGGTCCATAGTAAGGCGAGACAATAGAGAAACCATTCAAGTCTTCTTCATCTACAGAGACATCATCGGGTACGGCGTATGGGTGAAATACCACATCGTTCACCGTAAGTACATCCAATCTCTCCCACAACGAAGTCAACTGCTCTTATTTAGACTTCTTTTGTGCATCCAAAAACATCCATTTTCCTGCTGTAGGTTGGTCATAAGGATAAGGGTCTTTTTCCCTAGCCAATCCCAATTTAGGGAAGTGGTCGTAAATCCAAACCTATGCGAAAATATGAAAATATCCACGTACATGAAAATTGAATTGGAAGCAGAAAAATTTAGCGAATAATTTGCTAATTAACAATGTAGAAAAACTCACCTGAACAAGAGTTAAGTAACCTCCAATTTGATTACACTTAATCCTCGACCCTTTGTTCATCTCTTCTAAAACAAAAGCAAGCACACCAGTGGCCTAAGAGTAATTGTTCATCTCATCGAGATTATCCAAAAGCTGTAGATAATGTGCATCCACCCTATTTCCAGAAGTGTCGGGGAAAATGACAGTTCCTAGCATATATAACCAATAAGCGGTGACATGATGCCTAAGGGTCTCCCTGTCCATCACCAACTTTCCTTTCTCCACCTTCTTTTTTGTCTCTCCAAATGTTGCCTTCAACTTTACCAACTTGAATTTCTTGACCTTCTTCTTCAATGATCCATCTGCCTCTCTTGGATTATACTCATCTCCACGTTTAGGGGACCTCACAGCACGTCTAAACTCACATTGAGACTTTCTTGCATCCCATCCTAGACATTTTAGAGCCAAATCTTCAAGAGCTTCATAACTCATTGAGGGGTTGTAGCCTTCTCGAAGACATTTACCTTCCCATTGGTAAGCCGGTGATATTATGGCAATCATCTGGAGTAATTCCCATCTCGCCGAATGGAAGATGCATAGTATATGTCTCGGGATAATGCCTCTCGAGAAATGCGGATACGGCAACAGTGTCAAATTCCACATGTGCTAACTCAATAGCTCTCCATAACAAACATTCTTTAACCTTGGCTAAAAACTCGTCACACTCCAAAGAAAGATCCCATGTGGACGTCTTTTGACGTTTAATAAGACGAACAACATCGTTATGATCCTACGAAAATAACATAACACTATTAATACTTGACGAAACACTATTAATACGAAAAGAACGTAATACTATGAACTTAAAGAATACCTTTATCGCATAGATCTTCGCAGCCCATGAGTGTTTGTAGCCAAGCAATGTTTCCCCTCCATCATTTGGAGTACCATAAGTTGGGTTCACTGGTGGCAAACACAAATCAGCATGGGGAATGTGTGAGTATCTTTTGCTAGGCGGCTTCGGCTTCTTTTTTTCTTTAGCAGGAACAATTTCTTGCTCTTCTTCATCATCATCCTCTCCGTCTTCTCCATCCTCTCCCTCTTCTCCATCCTCTTCCTCTTCTTCTTCATCATCATCCTCTCCCTCTTCTCCATCCTCTTCCTCCTCTTCATCGTCTCCCTCCTCTCCCTCCTCTTGTCCTTCTCCTTCTTTGTCGGGTTCTAGTTCTTCTTCTTTTACATTTTCAACATGTTGTTGTTCAACCTCTTCATTTCCTTGGTCTTCATTTCCTTTCTCTTCTTCATCATCATTCTCTTCTTCAATAACATTATCAATTGTATTCTCCATCACATTTTCATTGACATCTTGGATTACATCACGAACATTCTCTTGGTTGAATTCCGGTAACGAGCCCCCTCCATGTTTAGCATTTGTGGCACCCCGTTTTCGGAAATCTAAATGTTTTTGCTCCACGAGGGTGGGAGTTTTCAAATCCCCATCTAGTTGTAGTCTCAATCTTTTTCCTTTGTTCCTAAGGAACAAAAAACCAAAGTATTAGCTAAACATAAGAGAATATTATGTTATCAAATCAAATAGAACTAAAGAATAAAGTAAACACGACACTTGAAGTTAACAGGCTATTGTTCGGTTACCAAAAAAAATTGCGAGGTAACCGAACTACATATTTCAAAAGTTCGGTTAGCCATAAAAATTATCGACAAAACCGAACTCATTCTTAACTTTTGAAAAATTTAGTTCGGTTACGAGAGTTTTTTTTTGCGAGCACACCGAACTAAATATTTCAAAAGTTCGGTTAGCAAGAGAAATTATCGACAAAACCGAACTCATTCTTTCAAAGGAAAATTGAGTTCGGTTACGAGGGATTTTTTTGCGAGCAGATCGAACTATGTAGTTCGGTCACCAGATATTAGTCTATTTTTGCGAGCACACCGAATCTGTTCTTATTTTTGGAAGTTCGGTTAGCAATTCTAGGGTTACACAAAAATTCTCTAGCCGAAATATCTATTGTAACTACTATTTTCAATGGTTTTGATGATTTCTAATCGATTTCTTCAACAAATAACGAATTAAAAAGAATGGGTATGAAGGAAATTACCCGGATTTGCATTTCACTCGAATCGGACTTCTTTTTCCCTGTTGGATGCTTGATTTGGTCTCTCAACTTTGCTTGAAGTTGTTTATCAATTTGAAATTGACTTGGGAGATTCGCTATGCTTGCAAGTCAGGACTCAATCCTGGAATTCTTGGTGTGTCACGCTTAGAACGCATTGTTTATAAAGATTGATTAATCGTCGATGAAATTTTTTCAAATCGACGATTAACGTTGATGTCTACGAAGAAGAAGATGAAGAAGAAGAAAAGAAAATAATCAGTTTCAAAACTGATTTTAAGTTTTTATTTAGGTTTTAATTAGTGGGTTATATTAGTGGGTAGTGGGTTAGATTAGTGGGTTATTAGGATTAGTTATAACCTTAATTAGAATAAGGGCAGATTAGTCTTCCCTAATCTTTTAGGACACCCCTTATAATGTAGGGTGGACATTTGTATCTGTGACGCCCCAACTCTTAAACCTACTTAGCAAATAGGATTACAACCTAATTGAGGAATCAATTCCAGATTGACGATTTTAAGAATCAAAATTTCATGATGCAAACTAAAACCAACTTGAACCCAACACTCTGATATTTATAATTGAAGAACTCTTAAATGTTATTAACCTATTAATATGTTATTTTACATTAAATAAAGAATACACATATACAAAAGATACATAAATGTAACACAATTCGGTAACGCCTTAAACTAAGAAGACGAATATCTTCACGTGCGCCATTTCTTCGGCAACTGAAAATGAAGTGGGAACGAGTGAGCACATCATCCCAAAAGGGTGCTCAATGAAAACATATAACTCTCAAGTAATCACTAATATGCTTCACAGTTCTAAGGAATGGTAACAAAACATGTCATCGTGCATAATATGCATAAGAATGATTTCCCCAAGTACCTCGATATAATATTTCCTCATCTGGGTCTTAACGACATAAATTAGGTTATAAAATAAAAAGTAATACTATTTCGCTTTACGCGCTAGATAGCTAATATATGCACTTATCGTGCTATGTATTGCCTCATCTGGGCTATAAGACTTAGCAAGGAGCTGTGGGGAAATCACAGTCACTCCTCGCGGGGATTTCACTCAAACACACATCAAATTATTCACTCAGCAATCAGCAAGCATCGTAATATATCATTCATGAAAGAATGTTATTCTAATTCCACTTCCTTAGGTATTGCGTACCATAATAACAATATCCGTGAAAGACCACCACCGGATGAATCTACAAAAGTGAAACTAGAGCAACTAAGATATATCATTCAGACCTCGCCAAACTCATTGGAGAAAGCGAAAGAAGAATAACTCCAGACTCTAATAATAGCCCATCCACACCGAGTGCCCGTACAAACCATGATTCAAGAATCTACCATCATAAGTCCCGAAGATTTTGCAATCAAGTATAATATGCAAACGATTGGATTCTCACAAGAAATTGTAAAAGGTAATATTCCCCTATATAACGATATTGCCTCATCTGGGCTATAATAAGCATAAAAATAGATACATGCATATTACACAACATACCCAATCATTTACACTCAATTATGCTCATAAGAAGTAATGACTCATCATGCTCGCATATGAAAAGGAACTTAATGATTACAAGAAGGTTACAGAGTTCCCACCTATTTTGATGACAAGCCACGCCTACTTTGAAACCCCAATCCACTGGTACATCCTTTGAATCGATCGTTGTTAATAAAGAGTAATTGTTAAACACACAAGTACTCTAAGAATTTAGCCAAAAGGTTCATAAAAGGCTCATAACATAATCTTATACAAGTCTCTAATTATAGGTTAAGTGAGCTAACTAATGGTTCTAAGCCCATTCATAGATTTATACCTCTCCATTCTCTATTTTTAACATGGCTAAGGTTTACTAATTCAATTAGGTCTGGTTCTATAGTCCATTAGAATAATCTTAAGAGTATCTACAACTTTGTAGAAAGAACCAAAGGCTAATTCGGACCATAAGGGTCCAATTCATGTTCAATGGGAAAACTGTCTATAAATCCAAGTCCATCAAACAGACCATTAACAAAAGGTCCGAGTCATCCGAGTCAACTAATGGTCAATAAGTCTCTGTCAGTCGAAAGGTCATCTAACGATCAACGTTTTAGTTAAGGTCAAGGTCCAGTCAAATCGGGTCAACTCTCGGTGACAGTGGTCAACTCGATCAGAGACCGATTGAAATGAGATAAACCGACTCAGGCGAGTCGACTAGATTATTAATTGGCCGAGGCTAAAACACAAGGCCCGAGCCATTAGCTCATGTCACAAACTAATGCATTAAAACACACAAACACACACAAATCATACTAATACTACATTCCTTCATTGATTCAGTTCAATTGATTCTAAACACATCCCAAATTCATCTATCTTCAGATCATATATAACTCAACACTACACCACCGAGACTTCACTTAAGATTCAAACCACCATAATCCAGATTAACTATTTCGGCTCCCACACCACACTATTAAGCCTCGACTAAAAGCGCCAATTCAACTCATCCTGCATAGTTTCATTATTACAACCATTCTATGTTCCATTTCCATTCTGCGTTGCACTTCAACTAAGACTACCGAGATATACCTCTTCAAAGATTCTTCCTGTCTAACATTCGTCTAGTTCCATATTAACTAAACTCGAACTTCACAAGCATCGTCACTTCTCATTTGCCTCTATTCATCTCGGTTCAACATGAATCGACTTCCTCCATTAGCTTCATTAGCTACAACTTTAACTTTAGTATAACTATACACAGTTCTATAAGCTACATCAAACTTCCAACTTCATATCAACTAAAATGTTAACAATAACATCATTAGCTTCATTTGTTCTCGACATATTCACAACCTCGAGTTAAGGCCACCTCCATCAACACAAAAACCTAACATCCATTTAACTCTTCAATTCATTTAAAACTTCACAATATTCCCACCAATTGCAACTTGAGTTCATTCATCTTAATCAAATCTTCAATCTCGGAACCACCAACCTATTCCCACTCCTGAATACCCACATTGTAACATCATCACCACATCTTGCAACAATTCTAGATTCAAACAACTCTTCTCCCATCTGTTATTTCTATTCAATTCAACTATCTCAACTGAGACCATTCCCAAATCCATATATCATCAATACAAGTCATTGAGAAGAACAACATCAATCCCCCTTTAATTCAGTCTACACCCCTTCCTTAAAATTGAATTTAATCCTCTAGTATCAACAAAATCCTAATTTCTCGATTTGGGAAAACAGGGAAACCCCTAATTTATAATTCCTAAAGAAACTCAAATTAACCGTGCAATCGACTCCACCTCAAATTAAAGACAAACCCATTCTATAATCAATCAAATCATAACGATTTCATAAAGAAATCTCATTAGATTAGAAACCCTAAATTACCTTGCCCGAGATTCTTCTGGAATAGATTCATATCATCAATAAGTAATAACTCCTTGATTCTTCATCCATTAACAACACTATACATCGACCGCTTTATGCGAAACCTAATTTCAGAAGCCCTAACTTCAAATCAACATCAACATCACCTTCTTCTTCTTCTGGAGCTCAAACAACCTCAGTTGTAACTTCATCTCCTTCGATTCACTAAGCTAACTAAGTTTCTATGAAAATCTTTTACAGAAAATAACTCAATTCATATGAACTGAGATCGACAGAGAGAAGTAAAAGAGGAACAGAGAAGAAGAGTAAGGAAGAAAGAAAGAGAAGAAGAAAAGAGAATATGGTTTTCTCTTCGACACGTTTGGTGATAAGGCCAAACAATTTTACTACGACACCCACGTTTTGGATATGGGTAGCCCTGAGATCGGTCTAACGCAAAATTATTATCTCCTTCGTCCGGTATCCGAATGACACGTTCGAGTAGCCCATTTCGCCTAACCTTTCGAGACCTATCCAATGATACTAGTTTTCGTATCTATATAGTTTTTAGATTGATTTCTAATAATTAATGTTCGTTTCTAATTAGTCGAGTCATTAACGGCTTAGTCGTCTCTTGATCGGGTCTAATAGCGTTGACGAGCTTGAGCATCCTTACATTCTCCCCACCTTATTCATTTTCGCCCTCGAAAATCGGTCCACCATCAAGTCTTCAAAAACTCCCCACCTTATAGAGAATTATTATCTCTCAACTAAATGCAGGCATTGCTCATACTTATAAACATGCGAAAACTAACTTATTTTAAATGAGTTCGAAGCAACAAGAAAAGAATAACAAACCTATATTATTTTCAACAACTAGAATCTATAATTTGTAGCTCTAAGTTTCAATAGATTTTTTTTTTTTTGACGGCCCTACATAATTGCAAAGGTATTCTATGAGTGTCTAAACAACTCTGGGGTTTATCAATTTTACTAACCTCGTATTTTTTCCCTTCTACGTGTTCATAATTTTCAACTATCTATTCTCTAGTCTATATCAGTTGTCTAAATATAAAGTCGCTGGTTAGCCTACAATTTTTACTTCATAATATTTACACACAACCAGGAAAACAAAACAATCAACCAATAAATATTTTAGTTCTTGATAGCTTTTAGTAATTAAGATTTATCTCACACCAATCCGGTTTCTAACTAATCTAGCTATCTATCGGACACTAAAAATTTATCTACCATTTTCCATGTAAGATCTAATAGTGAGCTCTGATACCAACTTGTGACGCCCCAACTCTTAAACCTACTTAGCTAATAGGATTACAACCTAATTGAGGAATCAATTCCAGATTGACGATTTTAAGAATCAAAATTTCATGATGCGAACTAAAACCAACTTGAACCCAACACTCTGATATTTATAATTGAAGAACTCTTAAATGTTATTAACCTATTAATATGTTATTTTACATTAAATAAAGAATACACATATACAAAAGATACATAAATGTAACACAATTCGGTAACGCCTTAAACTAAGAAGACGAATATCTTCACGTGCGCCATTTCTTCGGCAAGAATCGAAAATGAAGTGGGAACGAGTGAGCACATCATCCCAAAAGGGTGCTCAATGAAAACATATAACTCTCAAGTAATCACTAATATGCTTCACAGTTCTAAGGAATGGTAACAAAACATGTCATCGTGCATAATTTGCATAAGAATGATTTTCCCAAATACCTCGATATAATATTTCCTCATCTGGGTCTTAACGACATAAATTAGGTTATAAAATAAAAAGTAATACTATTTCGCTTTACGCGCTAGATAGCTAATATATGCACTTCTCGTGCTATGTATTGCCTCATCTGGGCTATAAGACTTAGCAAGGAGCTGTGGGGAAATCACAGTCACTCCTCGCGGGGATTTCACTCAAACACACATCAAATTATTCACTCAGCAATCAGCAAGCATCGTAATATATCATTCATGAAAGAATGTTATTCTAATTCCACTTCCTCAGGTATTGCGTACCATAATAACAATATCCGTGAAAGACCACCACCAGATGAATCTACAAAAGTGAAACTAGAGAAACTAAGATATATCATTCAGACCTCGCCAAACTCATTGGAGAAAGCGAAAGAAGAATAACTCCAGACTCTAATAATAGCCCATCCACACTGAGTGCCCGTACAAACCATGATTCAAGAATCTACCATCATAAGTCCCGAAGATTTTGCAATCAAGCATAATATGCAAACGATTGGATTCTCACAAGAAATTGTAAAGGTAATATTCCCTATATAACGATATTGCCTCATACGGGGCTATAATAAGCATAAAAATAGATACATGCATATTACACAACATACCCAATCATTTACACTCAATTATGCTCATAAGAAGTAATGACTCATCATGCTCGCATATGAAAAGGAACTTAATGATTACAAGAAGGTTACAGAGTTCCCACCTATTTTGATGACAAGCCACGCCTACTTTGAAACCCCAATCCACTGGTACATCCTTTGAATCGATCGTTGTTAATAAAGAGTAATTGTTAAACACACAAGTACTCTAAGAATTTAGCCAAAAGGTTCATAAAAGGCTCATAACATAATCTTATACAAGTCTCTAATTATAGGTTAATGAGCTAACTAATGGTTCTAAGCCCATTCATAGATTTATACCTCTCCATTCTCTATTTTTAACATAGCTAAGGTTTACCAATTCAATTAGATCTGGTTCTATAGTCCATTAGAATAATCTTAAGAATATCTACAACTTTGTAGAAAGAACCAAAGGCTAATTAGGACCACAAGGGTCCAATTCATGTTCAATGGGAAAACTGTCTCTAAATCCAAGTCCATCAAAACCAGCCCATCTCGAAATAATGGGAAAAGGTCCAAGTCATACGAGTCAACTAACGGTTAATAATGGGGTCTCACAAGTCATAAAGGTCATCTAACAATCCAACGTTTTAGTTAAGGTCAAGGTCCAAATCAAATGGGTCAACTCTCGGTGACGAGAGTCAACTCGGTCCGGAGACCGATTCAGCGAGATAAACCGACTCAAAGCGAGTCGACTAGATTATTAATTGGCCAAAGGCTAAAACACAAGGCCCGAGCCATTAGCTCATGTCACAAACTAATGCATTAAAACACACAAACACACACAAATCATACTAATACTACATTCCTTCATTGATTCAGTTCAATTGATTCTAAACACATCCCATATTCATCTATCTTCAGATCATTTATAACTCAACACTACACTACCAGACTTCACTTAAGATTCAAACCACCATAATCCATTAACTATTTCATTTCTCACCCACACCACACTATTAAGCCTCGACTAAAGCGCCAATTCAACTCATCTGCAGTTTCATTATTACAACCATTCTATGTTCCATTTCCATTCTCAAGTAGTTGCACTTCAACTAAGACTACCGTGATATACCTCTTCAAAGATTCTTCCCTGTCTAACATTGCCTAGTTCCATATTAACTAAACTCGAACTTCACAAGCATCACCACTTCTCATTTTCCTCTATTCATCTCGATTAACATGAATGCAACTTCCTCCATTAGCTTCATTAGCTACAACTTTAACTTCAGTATAACTATACACAGTTCTATAAGATACATCAAACTTCCAACTTCATATCAACTAAAATGTTAACAATAACATCATTAGCTTCATTTGTTCTCGTGATTCACAACCTCGAGTTAAGGCCACCTCCATCACACAAAAAACCTAACATCCATTTAACTCTTCAATTCATTTTAAAACTTCACAATATTCCCACCAATTTGCAACTTAGGTTCATTCATCTTAATCAAATCTTCAATCTCGGAACCACCAACCTATTTCTGCACTCCACAATACCCACGGTAGCAACATCATCACCACCTCTTGCAACAATTCTAGTTTCAAACATCTTTTCTCCCATCATTATTTCTCTTCAATTCAACTATCTCAACTGAGACCATTCCCAAATCCATATATCATCAATACAAGTCATTGGAGAGAACAACATCAATCCCCTTTAATTCAGGTCTACACCCCTTCCTTAAAATTGAATTTAATCCTCCTAGTATCAACAAAACCCTAATTTCTCGATTTGGGGAAAAACAGGGGAAACCCCTAATTTCTAATTCCTAAAGAAACTCAAATTAACTTCATGCAATCGACTCCACCTCAAATTAAAGACAAACCTATTCTATAATCAATCAAATCATAATAGTTTCATAAAGAAATCTCATTAGATTAGAAACCCTAAATTACCTTGCCTGAGATTCTTCACCGGAATAGATTCATATCATCAATAAGTAATAACTCCTCGATTCTTCATCCATTAACAACACTATACATCAACCGCTTTACGCGAAACCTAATTTCAGAAGCCCTAGCTTCAAATCAACATCAACAACACCTTCTTCTTCTTCTGGAGCTCAAACAATCCCAGTTGTAACTTCATCTCCTTCGATTCACTAAGCTAACTAAGTTTCTATGAAAATCGATCATAAAATAACTCAATTCATCTCGAACCGAGATCGGAGAAGTAAAGAGGAATAGAGAAGAAGAGTAAGAAGAAAGAAAGAGAAGAAGAAAATAGAAAATGGTTTTCTCTTCGACACGTTTGGTGATAAGGCCAAACAATTTTACTACGACACCCACATGTTGGATATGGGCAGCCCCGTGCCTCCCTAACGCCAAAATTATTATCTCCTTGGTAGGTATCCGAATGACACGTTCGAGTATCCCATTTCGCCTAACCTTTCGAGACCTATCCAATGATACTAGTTTCGTATCTCTATAGTTGTTAGATTGATTTCTAATAATTAACGTTCGTTTCTAATTAGTCGAGTCATTAACGGCTTAGTCGTCTCTTGACTGGTCTAATAGCGTTGACGAGCTTGAGGGTCCTTACAGTATCACAAAGTAGTCTCCCACCTTTTTTGAGTAGTCCCCAAAAAATCGTTCATACAAAATATTGGGTCATGGTTTGAATCCTAAGCCCATAAAAGGTTAAAAACCAAGTTTGTTAGCCTTTATTAAAGGTGACTACATTCATTGAATCTTGAAAGGGGATGAATTGTTTCAACCCAAGAAGTTAGAATTAATCTAAATATATATTTGGTCCAAGTACATTATTAACCCTGGTCACCCTAAAAGGAGGGAATGGATAAAGGTTAATTATTGGGCCAAATACATTTCCCAATGTCTAGATACATAATTCTAATAAAGCATCGTCATCAAATTAATTGACTGGATGCTTGCCCTCTATTACCTATAAATATATGAGGGATTTCAGCAGTAAAGGTACACAATTCTAATCCTTTTCTCTCTACTAAAACCTATTTAGAGCTCCTTACTCATTGAGGCATCGGAGTGTCCTTGTAGGTACCCCCTCTTTTTCAAGAATATTAGAAAGTCAAGAGCATTCAAGAGCCGAGTAGTAAATCTTTCATCATCAAGTACATATCGTGAGGAAAGTCAGGGATCATCTCAACGGTCTACAAAATATTCATCAAGTATTAATCTTACGCCATCCAACTAGTTAAGATTACATCATTTCTGTACTGAATCTCACGATGAGTGTTGTAGGAACATTTTTGCTACAACATCTTTTGGCGCCCAAGTAGAGGCGTAGAAGGATTCTTCAAAAAAACAAACACATCAAGATCCGTGGCAAAGCATCATGCAAATTAGATTGATGGGAATGACAACATCGACGCCAGAGTCCGAGGGAATCATAGCCACGTCGATCATCCATTTCAAGAAGGAATTGAAACGTCACCAAAGAATAAACGGCATCAAGGTGTCCATCCGCAAGAACTTATCCCCAAGGGATAAGTAGGAAATCGATGGGTACGTATCTCAACTCCACCTTTAAGTGATACTTCCAATCTTAATGTATCTCCAAGAGGTGGTAACTAACCACCAACAAATATGCTAAACGCACGTCCGAACTCCCCGCCAATAAGGGGTCTTCGTCCGGCCTCGCATATTGTGCAAGCGGATATGACATAGGCAACACCAAAGTGGACTTGACTGCGGGAAAGATTGCAAGAGTTAGAAAGGGAAACCGACTATTGAAAGCGTCTCTATAAAATAGACCACAACCGGTAGTACCCGCCCATTCGGAAAGTGTCACTCCGCACCGACATGCACAACCTTCACATGAGGGTTGGCGAGCACGACGGGAGTAGAATGACCGCGACGGGAGACATAGATCACCCGAAAGGCAAGCTACTAAGGATCGTGAGCCGAATCACCGCTACGAAAGCAATCGCTTCATCGAAGAAGCTGAGCAACAACTGCGGACCAAGAAATTGGCAGAACAACATGCGCGAAAGAGAGCAGTACCTCGACGATCGAAGAAGGAAGGAGTAACTCGACGGGCGAAAAAGAAAGAAGTATTATGACGAGACTCGACGCCCGAAGAAACATAAACATGAGAAAGAAAAATCGAGAAAGAACAAGGAATTAGTCAGAAACGAACGAATCAGTCGACATACTGAAGGGGATTCATCACAAATTGAGGAACTCAACAAAAGAAAGCTAAGCGAAATGATCGAGCAGGTGCTAGCTCAGAAACAATCCAGAGAAGAAAGGATACAAGTCTTAGCAATAAAAAGGTCGATGGACTCACCTTTCGTCGAAGAAATAAGGCGTTCCGCCCACCAGCAAACTTTGTGCAGCCCTAGTTCAAGGAGTTATTCAACGAAAAGAGCGGCGATCCAGTGGAACATGTCCAACATTTCCAAGCTTCAATGAGTCTGTGGGGATATAGCGATGAGTTGTTGTGCAGAACTTTTCCTGTGACACTGACGGGTATAGCCTTAACTTGGTTCTCACAGTTGGAATCAAATTCAATTGCGAACTTTGGGATGCTTTCGAGATGCGTTTTCGAGCAAAGTTATAAGATCAATCTGGGAAAGAAAAAATGTAGCAGTCACTTATTTGGATTGCGTCAAGAAACAAACGAAAGTCTGGCAGCTTTCAACCAACGGTTTCGCAAGAAGTTGGAGAAATCGGCGCGGTTGATGCTGGACTCGTCATTGGAGCATACAAGAATGCCTTGCTTTATGATGAATTTGGGATATTCAATTCCTTAACCGTACAACCGGTAGGAAACCTCAAAGAAGTATATGCAAGGGGAGATAGCTATGCAAGGGCAGAAAAAGAAAAAAGAGCAAAGCTGTCACAAAGTAAAGGGGAAGCGTAAATGCCATCCAAAGTGAGACGCCAAGAGATGAAGACTCCAAGAAGAAAATCGTGAAAGCTCGAATGGCCAAGCGAAGAAACAAGTGAGTCTAAAAAGGGCAAATGAGAGATGGAGTGAAGTTTCCAAGCCTTAACATTGGTCTAGGAGAACTCCACAAGAAGATCGAGATTCGCTCCTATCCCTAGACCGCTATTTGAAGATACTAAAGGCAAAAAGAGATAAAAGCAAAAGTTTGTGCTTATCATAACGACCATGGGCATACCAGGACACTTGCCGAACTCTAGCGTCCGAAGTCCGAGAAAATGATCGATGAAGGAAAGCTCCAACAAAGACGTGAAGAAGGACCCGTCGCGTATCAACGCACCGAATCTACAAGAAATATTAGTAAGCCATGCAAAAATCGATTATGCTTCAAGAAAGGCTCATGAGAACGCGACGCTACCAAGATACGACAAATACAAGATTGGAGAATCTCGAACAAGGTGGATTACGTCAACCTCGATAGGCACCGAAACTCCGGAAGAAGAGAAACCGAGATATCATTTACAAATGCTGACTTTGACGGAGTTTATCGTCCACATAATGATGCGATTGTGATTCTATCCCTCATTGGAATGTACAAGGTGCGACGTGTCTTAATTGACACCTGGGAGCTCAATAAGCGTCATTTTTCCGGAGCATACTCCTCAATGAATCTCAACGAGGGGCAGTTGAAGTAGACGACAACCGATTGTCGGGTTCGGTGGCAGAAACTATGACTGCAATTGAAAGGTAAATTTGCCAACATTTTAGGAGGAAAAACGGTCATGCAATATTTCTCACTACTTGATTGTCGTGCGCCTTATAATGCTATACTCGGTCGTGATGGGATCAATTCCATGTAGGCAATAACTTCCACAATTCATCAATGTTTAAAATTTATCATACCGGCAGGAGTGGTAAAAGTCAGAAGCGATCAAGTGGCATCACACAAGTGTCATGAAAGCGTAATGGAGGAATACCTAAGGAAGTGAAGAGTCGTGAGATACTCCAAGTCGAGAAGAAGTTATAGCAACCAAAGCATTTCCCTCACATATCGGAGAAAGAAGGGCCACCGACGATCGAAAGGTCGATAGAGGTACAAATCGAAGATCAAAAAGAGCACACTACCTACACGAGCGGAAATGCCTCGAAGATGAACGTGAAAATCTGATTTCTTTTTTAAAATAAAACAAAGATATATTCGCTTGGAGCTTGAAAGACGTGCCATGAATCGACCCCACCATTTCCTGTCATCGACTAGATATCCGAGAGAATTATAAGCCAGTGAGGCAAAAACCACGCAAAGATGGCTTAACGCAAAGCGAAGGCGGCGAGGAAATAGAAAGGATGCTAGAAGCTGTGCATCATCAAAGCTGAGGCAAGACCGAAATGGCTAGCAAATATTGTTGTTGTACCAAAGAAGAACGGTAAAATAAGAGTGTGTATTGATTTCGAACTTGAATAAAGCATGTCCAAGTGATCCTTATCGCTGCCCGTAATCCCGATTTGGTCGACTTTACATCCTGGATATGAGCGATTGTCTTTTATGGATGGATATTCGGTTATAATCGGATACCATTATATAAAGATGATCAAGAACACACCGCATTCATTACCGATAAAGGAGTCTCTTTGCTATGTTGTCATGCCATTTGGTCTCGAAGAACGCCGGAGCAACCTATCAGCGTCTCGCGAATGAAATGTTTAAGGATATGATAGGCAAGACTATGGAAGTATACATCGATGATATGGTGGTAAAATCTGAACAAAAGTTGTCTCATCTCCTAGACCTCAAGAAAATATTTGAGCGTATGAGGCAGTATGGAATGAAGCCGAACTTGACTAAGTGCTCATTTGGGCTCACATCACGGGAAGTTTCTTGGTTACATGATGACACATAGAGGAATTGAAGCAAACCCAGAGCAGATCAGGGCGATACTCGATATGCCATCACCAAAAAATAAGAAAGAAGTGCAAAAGCTTACTGGAAGGTTGGCTTCTCTCAATAGATTCATATCTCGTGCTTCAGATAAGTTCAAGCCGTTTTCCAAATATTAAAGAAGGCGGAAAGTTTTGGATGGAATGAAGATTGTGAACGCGCTTTTAATGAAATCAAAAGGTATTTAACTTCACCTCCAGTCTTTTCAAGTCCAAGATCGGGTCAAACCATTTATATATACCTTGTTGCAAGCGATTACGCAGATAAGTGCGGTTTTATTAAATCACGAGAACCTTATGAGAAACCTGTCTACTTCGTTAGTAAATCCCTAACGGAGGCGGAGACAAGGTACTCAAAGATTGAGAAAGTAGCACTGCACAATCGTACACACGGCAAGACGTCTGAAACCTTACTTCAGAGGAGGTGGACAGATTGTGGTATACATCGAATACCCATTAAGAAAAGTGCTTGCTGAAGCAGATGATTCAAGCAGACTTTCCACATGGGCAACCTACCTCGGCGCTTATGGGATCACCTACGAGCCAAGAACATCCAAGAAAGGACATGCACTATCATCACGCGATATGGCGATTTTCCCTGTAGATGACATTCCATTATCAAGGACAACTTGTCGACGACGAAATCCGCAAGAAGTAGAAGGAGATCCGATTCCGCTACCATGGGAATATTCCAAAACAGTCAAAACATTCTCGAGCGAGATAAATGTACCGACTAATTTCGTGGATCCATCAGAGTTACCAGAGAAGACGGAGAAAGACTATGGAAGTTATATCTTGTGGGTCAACAAACACCAATGGAGCTGGCGTTGGATGTTTATTAGTCTCTCCGAGACGGGTTTGAGATGGAAAAGGCTATCCCGGCTAGGATTCTCGACCTCCAACAATCAAGCCGAGTTCAAGCAGCAATATCCAAGCTTAAAAGCGCATTACACCTGGGGGCGCGAAGAGTGAAACTGACAACCGACTCAATGATAGTGGCACATCAATTTATTGGGTCATATAAGGCGCAAAATGAAAAATTGGCATCTTATCTCGAATGTATAACTGAATTGGCCAAGAAGTTCGACGTTTTCAACATCGAACAAAAACTGAGGGTGGAGAATAGACATGCAGATGCACTTGCATACCTATCATCAGCTGTGGAGTCTGATACCACAAGGTATATCGTTGTCGAATTCCAGGAATTTCCAAGCATTCAGGAGGGTTCTTCTGCAACAAATCTTATATGCAACAATGAAGTTGGTGAATCTATGCAAGATAATTCACCAGAAGAAGAAGAAAGTGATCCCATGGATATCGAAGACTGGAGATTGCCATATATTCGTTACCTAAAAGCTCAAAAACTTCCAGAAGATAAATATCAAGCTGGAAAAATATCAAAAAATGCATGGAGGTACGTACTGATCGAAGGCGAACTCTACAAAAAACCAATTGCAATGGAGCCATATTTACGCTGTGTGACTCCAGATGTAGGGAAATAGTTGCTGGTAGAGGCACATGAGGGATGTTGCGGAAATCACTCAAGTGGAAGGATCTTAGCACACAAACTCCTATCTCAAGGATACTTTTGGCCTTACATGCAAAGGGACGCAAAAAGGAATACACAAGAAATGCGTGCCATGTCAACTGCACGCCCCCTTCTAAAAAGGCCGACAAATGAGTTGCACCCCTGTTATGAGCCCTTGGCCCTTCGATGCATGTGGGGATTGGACATCGTAGGTCCATTTCCCTGCACTGGGGGCATCAAGTATTTGCTAGTAGCAATGAATATTTTACCAAATGGGTAGAAGCGGTAGCCTTGGTAATGAATCAACAGTTCATGTCCGAAAGTTTATTTGGGAGAACATAATATGCAGGTTCGGCGTACCATCTACTATCATATCTGACAACGGAAAGCATTTTGACTCACAAACGATCAAGTCCCTATGCGAAGGATTACATATCAAGCACAACTTTTCCACCCCCTATTATGCACAAAGTAACGGGCAAGCTGAAGCAACCAATCGAGTGATCCTGGACAACCTGAGACGAACTCTCGAAAAAGCTAAAGGGAGATGACGGAGTTCTTACCGAGTCTTATGGGCATACGAGACCAACACCAAGGCGGTCGATAGGATTTGCACCATTTACATTAGCTTACGGGTGGAAGTTGTGGCTCCGTGGAATTGCTTGTCCCAACAACAAAAACACTAGCCGAGCGATCAGGCCAAAACTCGGAGATCCTATCAAGAGATAAAGAACTTCTAGAAGATGTTTGAGAATAAGCATCTAGAAGGTTGGCCATTTATCAACAATCCATGAAGTTTCAATACAAAAAAAAGGTCCGAGAACGAGTATTTCAGCCAGGAGAACAGGTGTTACGCAAGACTGATGAGTGCCAAATATTGCATATTTTTACATCTATTTATTGGCATTTAACTCATCTTTTGTGCTCACAAATCGGATATTATCCCAGTTATTCTCTGTGTTTTCTTTGTTTTCAAGAATAAGTATTTGTACTAATTAATTTTGTGTTTTTAGGTAATAAATAAAGCTCGGAGAAATTTAGGAGCCAAAGAGCGGAGAAGTGGAGACGAGAGTCTATGGAGCGGAAAGCCAAAGCCGCGCGCATCAGTTGCAACCCAACAAGTAGCAACCCATCTACAAGACATGGGCCCAAGCTACCGTGACCGGATCCGAACCCGTCCTTTCCGAGCCGTTCGGATCTCGCTTATCTTCATCCTACGCTCGCTCTGACATGCTCACCAAATATCGATGTGCCCGCTTCACACCCTAGTTGCATATACCTACACCCTATTCGACCAAACCCATTCCTCTCTTCTTCTTCTCTTTTCTTCTCTTCTCTCCTTCATCCCCGACAACTTGCAGAGCTCTTCCATTCCCTTCTCTTTGACCCATACCATGGCAGACCACCTCACCATCACCATCTTCTTCTCCCGACAAAGCAACCAACATCGCCACCTCTAGTTTTAGTTATCTCTCACTTTAGCCCTCTCATAACCCTAGAGGCTATGTAAGAGATAAATGGAACTAGGGTTTCTCAGCAGAGGAAGCAAACATCAATCAAGAGCCGAATTGTGAAGAGACGACCGATTCGGGAGAGTATGGGCGATTGGGTATGGTTCAATTTCGATTTTTAATTGAATTAGGGTTTAGAATGTATAAATAGGATTGAGTTGTGTGTGTAGAAATTTTTATGCACCTGGCTAGCTGAGAGCACCACTTAGTGTTAATTTGTGTTTTATTGTATTTTAATTATGTTTTATTTCCATCAGCCGGGTGTTTGATGAAACCCCTGTTCATATGTTGAGTTAACTCATGTCAAAATTTGTGTCTTGTTGTGCTTAATTGAGATGAGTAATTGTATGTTTGTATGGATCAAACAAACTTGTGATAGTTTGTCTTGTAAGAAGACAAGCTATGCTAGGAGTAAGTTAGTGAAATCGGTTGAATTACTTTAGGAGTAATTAGTTAGCCAATAAACCAAATGAACTTGTGATAGTTTGTCTTGTGAAAAGATAAGCTATACTAGGAGTGAGTTAGGATAGTTTGCTAAAGAATTCCTCCACCCGAGGCCTTCAAAGGGAGGTATAAGACATGAATGGAGTATGTTTTGCCTTAGCATAGGACTAGAGGTGGATTCACCACCGGTGCTTTCCACATTGTTACAATCCAGTTAGTTACCTTAGTTCACTTTGTCACAACAACAAACTCAGTCGTTTCGACACTAAAAACCCCAACAGTTGTGTTACTCTCCTTGAATTCAGTTAAGCCAAGCCTCGAGAATCAACATAAGCACCACAAGTCTCGTGGTTCGACCCGTATTTTCCATTCGCATAGTAGACACCGTGCACTTGCAGTTTAATTTGTAGGCAAAAACAGACCACTTCCCAAGCCTACCAAGTTTTTGGCGCCGTCGCTGGGCCTTGGCGTGTGCTATGCCGATTATTGGCTAGCAATTTTGAATTTTCAACCCTGTATATATGCTCTGCATTGTTGTTTTAATTCTATGTTAGTATAACTTATCTGTAGTTTTTAGATTTGCTCTGAAGTTTGTTTAAACCATTGATCATTATAACCCGCAAAAACTGGAAACTAAACTCTCCTTTTGAGCTCACAGGTACCTGCAAAGCTGTTGGGAAAGCTGAGGCAAGGAAGAGCAATTGTTAACAAAGCAGTCCAAACAGGTTAGCAACAAACTTCAGTGGAAGTCAACTGAGTAAGTTGACACCACAGAACCTGTTGAGCTAAGTTGCTCTGTGCACTTAGCATTTCCTTCTCTCACTACAAAAAAGAGTGCTTCTAGTGACGGTTCAAAAACCGTCACAAATAGAAGAAAACCGCCACTAATAGCTAAAAGACCGTCACAAATACACATTTGTGACGGGCGAAAATCCGTCGTTACTACTGGGGTCACAAATGTTATTTGTGACGGTTTTGGTTCATTGGTGACGGTTGGTCACCCGTCACGAATAATTTTGATTATTTGTGACATTTGTTTGGGCGTCATAAAAATTGGTCCGCCGTCGTCGTTCAAAATTATCCGGTAACGGCACCGGATTTCAGTTTCTCAGAAGTCTTAAACCATTCCCACAAAAAAATAAAAAAAATTCCCCACAACAGTATAAATTTACACCATTCATACAAAAGCAGAAACTAAACATAAGATTGTATAAATTTGCACCATCACACATTTGTAATACAGTTTTACATTGATGCACCATAGAAACTTACAAATAAAATGTTTGATTGATTCCGAAATAAAATCTGGGCAACAGAACAACCCCGATAGTACAAAAGGTAGTAACTAAATTCAAAAACACACAAAATGCCTGTGTACAGCTTGGGAAAAAATGCGAACACACCTGCAAACATAAACCATTTCAAGTGAAGTATTAGAAAACTTGAGGACAACTTCTAGTTGGTGTTGCTGGTCTGTTACCATTTAAGTTCCTGATTTAATAGAGAACCAAAAATGGAAGCCCGATATTGAATTAATACCAAAGCAAGCATCCAACAAGGTTGAAAGTATATAAAATCTAAGGGAACAGTTTTACGTGCATAAATGTAACATAAACCAACTTACAGAAACATGTTTGCAATCTAAACGTAAGAAGTATGAGGCAAGAGGGTGGTCAAGGTCCACAGATTGAGAAATATCAATAATGTGCAAGCTTATGATTAAAAAGCTTGCCTGATGATTAAAAAGCTTGCTTGAAGTATGAGGCAAGAGGGTGGCAATAAAGGCAAGAGAAATCATGAATAGTTGCTTGATGATTAAAAGAATTAAAAAAATATCAATGCGAACATAGGATATTGGACTCACCTCGTAATAGAGTACGCTATATTTGCTCAAGTCTCCATGCACCAGGTTGCACTTTTGGTATAAATTTCTCATCACCATAATTATCTGATCATTCATAAACAATCAAAACTTAATTTTACTTTGGTGGTAATGAGATAACAAAAAAAAAAAAATTAAACGCAGACATTAAAAGTGATTTTGGTTTGTCAGTTTTGTCCGGTGTTGTACTCCGAAGAGCAATATACTTTCTACAATTTCCAAGGATGTTGACGCACTCTCATATAGATTTGCATCCTTGAGACAAGGAGCAGCCCTCCCTGATTTTCCTGTAAATTAGTTTTCTTCAAATCATATGCATTTGGTGGTATTTACATACTAATAATCGATACCGTAACTGAAGGTCTCAACTAAGCAAACTGGATATAACCTCAAGGACTTCAATCAGGTATTAACACAAGAGGAATCTATGATAAGAAAACATACCTATAAATTCCATGACCAGAACATGAAGCCTCAAACAAAATGGAGTTGGGCACCTCATCCCTGCTGCCTTTAGCCTGGATTCAGAACATAGAGAGCTTTAACAAGTAACAACACAAATCTTAAAATGGGATCACCTTTTCACATTTACTAGATTGGGCCTCACAAATCTTAAACAGTTGCAAGCAGAGTACTTTTCTTTTACATACCTGCGTCCATATATCTTCTATCTGGTGACGCTGGTGGTAGAAGCATCACCCGAAAATCAGAATATTTCAGCACATCCTCTCCTTGGAAGGGTTTCCACACTCCTAATATCCTGTATACAAGATACAATTATTGCATGATACGACAAGAGCACACACAAGGTAATTCAAAGGATCACAGCAAGAGAAAGTCATTTGCAAACACTAGAATTGAAGTTGCAATGGCACATAAATCACCAGGGGAAGCTTACCTAACCAAAGCAGCACCAAGACACTCACCAGGGGACGCAAAGTTAACTAAAGGTATGCAAACAACAATACCAAACATCCTGGAGACAGGCTAATACATTGCAGGTTGTTATTGTTTGGCTGTATACCAGTGTCAAAGTTTCCAGTCTGCATCTCGTCGGTGGAACTCTCCTGACATGAGAACTGAAATACTGATTAGAAAAGAAAAAACCAAGAAAGAATGTAGAAATACAAGTGATGATTGTGCAGCTACAAGCCTAATTTCATATTTTGTACCCTGCGAATTCGAGGCAAAGCAACAGAACAAAACAAAGAAAGATTAAGGGAATCCAACAAAGAAAAGCAACAAATATTTGCATACAACCTTACTGCATCATGAGGGTCTTTAGGTTCCTCCTTTCTGGGTTTGTTTGAGCAAATCAAAAGCATTTGACTGAGTTTGCTTCGATAAAGAGATGTGTTAATAACCAAAATGACTCAGTTAGGGACTTCCAAAGATTCAATAGACTTAGACAGCAGGCACAACTCATAACAATTCTTCTCTTCCTGCTTCACTCATTCTCCTTGTTGACTACAATCAACCAAAGCAGAAGCAGTTACCCTAATTTCAGCTGGAGGTGTATCCTCTTCAGATCGCAATTATACATACTGTGATTAAAAATCCAATCTTTAATCATAAAACACATAAATTTCTGAAAATTAAACAAAACCCTGTAAATAAAAACCTAAATCAGAACTAATTGGACTTGAAATCTCCCAAATTCAACAAAACCCTAGAAATATAACAACCTAAACAATAGTATTATCTTATCATCACAAAACTCATCAAAAACTTTGGATTTCCCAAAATCACAGTCAAATACCTCATTATTACAGAAATCAAATCTTAATACACAAATTAAATCAAAACAAAATCTATTTTTATACATCGAAATAACTAAATAAACAAGCTAAACGAAAGGGGGAATAAATCTTATTTTACCTTATTAGATTGAAGTCAAAGAAGAAGACAAGTGAGATCCTTTTCGGGTTAGGTTTTAGGAGACAATATCAGTGGAAGAGGAGGAGGGATTTTGGGCTAGGGTTACAGGTCTTGCTCTATTTGCTGTAAGGTGAGAATCTATGGGGGAGTTTGTATGAAAACAATAATATAGAAATTTTTTTCTTCAGCGAGAGAAGAGAAGATGAAGAAAAAAAAAATTGAGCGAGAGAAGAGAAGAGAAAAGAAGAAAAAATGGATCTGAAAAAAAAAGAGGATAAGAAAAATACATACTATACAGTCGGTTTTGTGAAACCGTCAAAATATACATCAAGTTTGACTAAACTTGATATTTGCGAGGGTTGGTCAACAACCGTAGGAAATACTTCCTATTAGCTACGGCTTGGAAAAAGAAACCCTCACAATTGGCCCTCAGTTTTGTAGTGTCTGTTAACCACATTGTCACTCATTGAATGATAAGCATGCTAAGACCTTGAATGCTAGACCTGGAATCTGTTAACCTGTTGAGATAAGCATTTTCACTCATTGAATGTTAACCTGTTGAGATAAGCATGCTAGACCTTGAATGAATGAATGAATGATAGCATGTATGCTTGCTTGTTGACCTTGTGCCTAAACCCAGTTGATACAACTTGCTCGTGCTTATCACAAACCCTTAGCTTCAACATAATTTGTGCTCGGCTCCAGCCCCCGTAGTTGTTGAGCTTGAGTAGCATTCCCGTGACCTTGTTGAGCATGTGAATGAGCCATAACAAGCATATTGTAGTACCCGTGTTATCCGCTGAACCTTGTGTGTGCCCCGAGCAACCCCTCGCGACTTGTGATGTGAGTGGTTCCTTGACCTCTGGATTACACACCTGTTAGCTGGGTATGCCATGACTGTGTGCCGAAATATGTGGGTATATACATGAATTTGTTATCATATCTATGAGCTTTGTACCAAAACCGAACTGAGCATCACTAAGATTTGCCTAAAGCATCACAAGATAACCACATATATTGCCTTGCTTGCCAAGAATAGTCACCCCGCTAGGTAATCATCCCTAATTATCTCGTGAACTCATTGCTTGCACACCTCGGTGGCACTTGAGCAATTGTGAAACCCGAAATCGGTGCTTGTACATTCCGTGACCCTAATTGCCATCGCCCGTGCTTAGCTCCAGCCCCTGCATTTTGTAGAGCCTAAGTCGCAACTTGGTCCACCGAGCATAACCCCGAGCATAGTCTGTTGATATTCTGTGGCATGTTAGGCTTTTGGTAAAGTGCTCAAATTGCTCATCTACTTGATTGTTGCTCTGCCATTAGTGTTTGACTCTGAGCTAGATGCCAGGGTATCTCTGTGCATCAATGCGTGGCACTTGAGTGAAATCATTGTCTCGCTGAACCTTTTGGGCACGAATCATCAACCCCGTTGAGCCAAGTTTGTTGTTTGACCCCTTGCATACTATAACTCAGTCAACTAGAGCCATCTACACCCTAGTGTGATCACTGTTGAACCCCTTATGCATGCCTGATCTTGCTTTAAACCTTGTGTGAGTTGGTGCTACCCTCTGTGGGTATTTATTTGTTATCCTGTGCATAAGCTCTCACATGCTGTGCTGTGCTGTGAGTGCACTTAGACCTGTGTTGTGCAAACTAACCAAGTTGTACTTGAGCTGCCAACTTAGGCTGTCTTGTATTGCTCTGTGTTGTCTGAGCACATATACCGTGGCTGAACTTGAACCTGCCCTGCACAAGTCGTGTCTTTGTGCAAATTTTTGAGAGTCTCGTGCAAACTGAAGCCCAACCATTGAGCTCAACCTAAGCCGCTAACTGGCCGTGTAATAGACTAAGCCCCCATCATCACCGGGCCGTGAACCCTGCCAAGCCCAACCTCCACATACTCGTTTGCAAACAACTGAGCCCACATCTGTTGGGCTGTGCACACAACTGAACCCAAACTGGGCTCTGTTTCTGCACCAAACTAAATCCCACATAACCAAATCGTTACCCACCTATTCAGTTGGGCTTTACAACTTCAAAAAGCAACCTTCTGGGCTTACACTTACAATCAGGTGTCATTTTCTTTTGTGAGTTGTATCTCTCTGGGCTGTGTACAAACTTGTTCTGTGCATGAGCTATTTGCACAAACTTGAAGCCCACATAAACCAAAGCCCACACAAACCAAAACCCACTTAAACCAAAGCCCACACAAACCAAAACCCACTTAAACCAAACTGAGCCCACAACAACTGGGCTTTGCATAACTACTAAGCTGTGCATTTTTGCATAACTTGGGCTTGCATCTGGACTTAGTATACTTGATGTGTGCTAGGCTATAGTGCTTCTCTTTAAGCCAAAATTGAGTTGCTAGATCATGTCAGGATTTTGGTCTGCAACTGGAGATACAAACAAATCCATTAGAGAGCTTGCTTACGGGCATGCTTCACAATATGAACTCCCCACAGTCCATGATGATTTTAGGGGATATTATGAGCCTTCTCAGGGCCCTGACTCCACATACCCTAATCATTATGAGCACATGCATCATCCACCACAGGTTGAAAATGAACACTTTTCTCATACCCAGTCATCACTTCTCGATCAATTAGAAGCTCAAGTATCTGCTTTAGAAAGGCAATTACATGAGCAACTGTAGAATCTAATCCCCATAGGCACTATGAAATGTATGCTTGTACCTTATGTGGTAGCTTAGACCACCCTGCTGAGAACTGCTACATTTTACATGAGTTTAGGCAGTCTAGGGAAAGCCATGATAACCATGCACACATGCATCATCCATCACAGTGGGAAGTTGAACAATGTTATACTCCCCCAACCCCTTGTATGCAATCACTAATGGAAGAGCTCATAGAGCAAAACAATGATATACTTGGATGGAAAGCATTGCATGAGCATCCCTTATCTAGTGAACCATATGCACAACCATACACTGAATATGAACCTAATCTAGAGGTAGATGAGTACACTGGAATTGCTCAAATTTTGAATAGGGAGATGAATTTTTGTTATGATGATGATGATGAGGAATATGATATGTTAGAAGAGCATGTGCATGCAGAAAATATGATGGAATCTTTTGGTTCAGAGACGTTAGGCGTCTCTTCTGTGAACCCTATGAATGATACTTCTTCTAACATTCATACATGTGATGTTAACTCTGAGCTTGGGTTTGTGAAATTCTTTAGTGAAAGTGAGCATGCTACACAACTTGTTTGTGACTTAGGAAAAGATGAATCTTCTCGTTGACACTAATGTTCTTTTGGATCATGATATTATTGTTGTGTCTCGATTCCCTGCCCATATCACAATATGTTGCCTGCTCCGATGATTATGACATGGTGATTGATGAATTGTTCTATGCTTTGGTGAGCATGATTTACCCGTGTCCGACTTTAGGAAAGTGTGTAATGGTGCAAATGATCTTATGCATGAAAACAACTTAGATGTACCTACTTTCTCTCCTAAGTCACAGATTGAAACTCCTCCACCAAACCTAGGTGTAGTTTGTAACAAAATTGCAAAACCAACTTTTCTGAAAATGCCTAACTTAGGCCTAGAGCTTTGTGCTTCCCAAGTCCTCTTGGACTATTTTGCATCAAAGTATAACACTTTTAGGGAACCACAGTTGGAATGTGTATGTCTCTGCTGTTCTTAGCAAAACTCACTTTGAGTTAGACCTTGTGCATGATGTACCTTTAAATTTGCAAGATTTTGTGCTCAAAAACACATCTGTTGACAAGTTTAGGTTTGGGGGAAAATCATTCCCATATGCAGCCTTACTTGCACTCTCATGTTATATTTGTATAAGGCTGTTGATGTTTGTACATATTTTCTTTTGGGTTGATCCTCAACTCTTTAGATAGTTGGTATATGGTGAATTTCATTGTATATAATCCAGTAGGACTTGTTAAATTTTTCTTTCTTGAATCGGTTGAGTCTTCTTGTGCATATATTGTGCTAATCCGATATGATATGTTGGATTCTAGCCTTGACTAATGAAGCTCTAACCGTTCTCCGCCGACATCCATTAATCTCTTCCCTTTTCTCTTATCAAGCATAGTTCTCATGGTATGTGACTGTTTAAAATTTTATCATCTCTGTTGACACATTGAGGACAATGTTTGATTTAGGTTTGGGGGTGCATTTGCATTTAGAGTTTTTAGTCTTTCTTTTATAAAAAAAAAAAAAAAAAAAAAACTCTTTTTGTAAATAAAAACCTCCAACTTTTAGAGATTTTAGAGTCACTAGCATGCTTCTAGCTACGTTTACATAGAGAGTCTGACCGAAATAACAGAACTTGGAAGTACTGGAGAACACAATCGGGTTCCTTAGTTGATTAGAGCGTTAAAGTTGGATTTAACCATGCCGGAGGGCGAATTAGGTGTTGTTTAGATATTCGGTAGTAGAATTGTGATCAACCATAGTGGAGACTACCCATTTTACATCAAGTGAGGCACCAACCTTCATTTTTTGCAACTTTCTAGAAAAGCTGTTAGAGTGTGTGTCACCGTACGTCAATTTCGGGTAGGAATGGTGAGCTACCCAACTTCGCACCAATTTCAGCACTATTTTTGATCTCTTGAGTGCTATTTTTGTCAATCATGAGGGTGACGCTTAAAGATGAAAACTCCTTCGAAATATCGATTTGCAGTTAGCATCACTCTCTCTCAATCATCAGACCCATAGAAACACATCATCGTCAGCAAGCGGAGCAACATCAGAATATTTGAAGAAAAGTTGAGATAGTCCAAGGTTACATACAACAAAGAAAAATAGGATGAGAATTAATGAAATTTGTGAAATCAAGACAATATAAGTTGTGGAAAAATTGAGTGATAAAGTCCTTTGTCCATGGAGTTAGTTGTTTCATTATTTTTATTTTCACTTAAAAAAAAAAAAAAAATCAATCAATCAAAAATCAAAAAAATATTGTAGTTTATTTTCTTAGTTTTGATACCACCATGGTAAAGAAGAATTGAAGAAGAAAAATCCAAACAACAAGGAAATTGAGTAGAAAAGTTAAAAATTGTCAAGTTTTGTGAAGTTTGGAAGTTCGTCATCAACAATTGAAGACTGAAGACCGAAGATTGAAGACGTTTCTATGGTTCCTATGAGAGAGTGATATTAATTGCCGATCGGGTGATAAAGTGAGTGAGTACTCCCATCCTTGATAATGGTTGATTTCCTTTCTTAGAGATCATCAGAAAAAGATTCTTTTTGTCCACACTTCTGTGGAGTCTCCAGAAATTATTTCGGAAGGTTATCCTTCTTACCTACAACGTGTGCAGGATTTCCCTCTTTATTCCTGCACACATGAGAGACTAAAAAAGCAATCTTTTTGAGTGCAATTATCATAAAACCCTAATGGTGAGGCAGAAGTCGAGGCTTATGATCACAATCGAATCCGAATTTTTTCATATGGTATGGTTACTTCTCGCTCAGCACTTAAGGATGAGAATGTGTTCTTTGGTAGTTCTAACTTCTTGTTACTAGCATGCAGAAACTCTATGTCCTCATAGCTCCTTGGATGCTTGAGACTCTTTTATACTCTGAAGTTGGAGAAGGTTTTGTGGGTACACCTCTGGTAAACCCTCACGAGACTACAACTCGTCCACTAGGGACACCTAGGGGTTTAAAGGCTTAGTGCATACGCTAAATGCATTCGAGAGACCTGCGACAGGGGTATAGTTAGGATTTCTTCATTTTTGTTTCACTTGAGGACAAGTAAAATTCAGGTTTGGGGTATTTGATGAGTGCCAAATATTGCATATTTTTACATCTATTTATTGGCATTTAACTCATCTTTTGTGCTCAGAAATCAGATATTATCCCAGATTCTGTGTTTTCTTTGTTTTCAAGAATAAGTATTTGTACTAATTAATTTTGTGTTTTTAGGTAATAAATAAAGCTCGGAGAAATTTAGGAGCCAAAAGAGCAGAGAATTGGAGACGAGAGTCTATGGAGCAGAAAGCCAAAGCCCGCGCGCGCATCAGTTGCAACCCAACAAGTAGCAACCCATCTACAAGACATGGGCCCAAGCTACCCGTGACCCGGATCCGAGCCCGTCCTTTCCGAGCCGTTCAGATCTCGCTTATCTTCATCCTACGCTCGCTACAGCATGCTCATCAAATATCGATGTGCCCGCTTCACACCCTAGTTGCATATACCTACACCCTATTCGACCAAACCCATTCCTCTCTTCTTCTTCTCTTTATTCTCTTCTCTCCTTCATCCCCCGACAACTTGCAGAGCTCTTCCATTCC
Source organism: Papaver armeniacum (assembly GCA_023531295.1). Classification (NCBI taxonomy): domain Eukaryota; kingdom Viridiplantae; phylum Streptophyta; class Magnoliopsida; order Ranunculales; family Papaveraceae; genus Papaver; species Papaver armeniacum. The sequence goes on from JAJJWW010017623.1 coordinate 177,395, forward strand.
CTTCTCTTCCCCAGCCATACCATGGCAGACCACCTCACCATCACCATCTTCTTCTCCTGACAAAGCAACCAACACCGCCACCTCTAGTTTTAGTTATCTCTCGCCTAGCCTCTCTCATAACCCTAGAGGCTATGTAAGAGATAAATGGAACTAGGGTTTCTCGAGCAGAGGAAGCAAACATCAATCAAGAGCCGAATTGACAGAAGAGACGACTGATTCAGAGAGTATGGGTGATTGGGTATGGTTCAATTTCGATTTTTGAATTGAATTAGGGTTTAGAATATATAAATAGGATTGAGTTGTGTGTGTAGAAATTTTATGCCTGGGCTAGCCAGAGCACCACTTAGTGTTAATTTGTATTTTATTGTATTTTAATTATGTTTTAATTCCATCAGCCAGGGTGTTTGATGAAACCCCTGTTCATATGTTGAGTTAATTCATGTCAAAATTTGTGTCTTGTTGTGCTTAATTGAGATGAGTAATTGTATCTTTGTATGGATCAAACAAACTTGTGATAGTTTGTATTGTAAGAAGACAAGCTATGCTAGGAGTAAGTTAGTGAAATCAGTTGAATTACTTTAGGAGTAATTAGTTAGCCAATAAACCAAATGAACTTGTGATAGTTTGTACTGTGAAAAGACAAGCTATACTAGGAGTGAGTTAGGATAGTTTGCTAAAGAATTCCTCCACCGAGGCCTTCAAAGGGAGGTATAAGACATGAATGGAGTATGTTTTGCCTTAGCATAGGACTAGAGGTGGATTCACCACCCCGGTGCTTTCCACATTGTTACAATCCATTTAGTTACCTTAGTTCACTTTGTCACAACAACAAACTCGGGTCGTTTCGATACTAAAAACCCCAACAGTTGTGTTACTCTCCTTGAATTCAGTTAAGCCAAGCCTGAGAATCAACATAAGCACCACAAGTCTCTGTGGTTCGACCCGTATTTGCCCAGTTCTGCATAGTAGACACCGTGCACTTGCGGTTTAATTTGTAGGAAAAAACAGACCACTTCCCAAGCCTACCAAAGACCTGGCCTAGCACACTTGATCCCAACAGTGGAAAGTTGAATGCTAATTGGGAGGGACCTTACCTCATTGATAGGCCTGCTGGCGCCGGAGCATACTGTCTAAAAAAATTCAATGGCCACATAGAGCCAAAACCATGGAATTCTTTCAATTTGAAATTTTTTTATCATTAATGTAATAAATCATTTCCCTATAATAAATGATTCTATTTACGAGCTCAGATTAATTCGGAGGGGACGGACGGAGCATGGTGATAATTATACATGTATTCGCATTCTCAAATTATGAAAGGCATATCTCGCTTTGAGGTAATCCTAAATGATTAACTAGTATTATTAGAAATTTTATTAATACATAAACTTCGATATTAACCAGGATTGTTTAGCAATAACATAGTTAAAATCGAACACAAAATCCGGAATACTGGACAGAGATGTCAAACAATGACCCTCGCATAGTCAGACCGATTCAGCTTGACTTTGATTAGAGGAAACATTTTCCTTGCACGGTCTTAGTTAATACTTGTACAATTTGCGAGCAAGCTAAACCGGTTTAGCGCAAGCTCAAGAATAGCAAGGACCTTGTTTCATGGGCAATGGAACCCCATCTTAGGGCAGTGAGAATTAAGTTGTCTTTGATTAGAAGGAATATATATATATAACCTTCGCATAATCTTAGTCAATCTTGCGCGAATTTATAAGCAAGCTAACTAATATTAGCGCAAGCTTAAAATAAGCAAGGACCTCGTTTCATGGGCAATGGAACCCTTTCCAGTGTAATGAGAATTTGAAGTTGGAGAGGTTGCAAAACCAAACAAAAATAAAAAAATAATAATAACAATTTTATTTCAATAAAGATTCCTAAGGAACAAACTAAAAAAAAATGCTAATGCTTCAAAAGTAAAATAAAAACAATTGTGCGCCTCCTAGTGGTATTCCTCCAAGTCGTCTTTGAGATCTTGAATCACCATATCCTTAAAAGCTATCTCGTGACGGAGGCGCTTGATTTCGAGGTCTCTGTTGGAAAGGGCGGCTCGAATCACGTTATCCCGCTCAGCTGTAGCAGATTTCAATATCTGATTTGCACGATCCATCGAAGATAGGAGGCGAAACATGTTCGTATTGCAGATCCCAAATATTTCTGCCTGGTCATTAATCTGGGCATAAGCCAGACGGTCTTTGGGTAGAAGACATCCGTTGGCCAAGCCTTTGGCAACGTCGGGATCGAAAATGGCAGAGTCATCTTCGGTGATTCGAACACCATTTGTCTTGACGGGACTGCAAAAAAATCGGAGTAACATCAGCATAGAACTATTTCATCAAACAATTCATTCAAGGACTTCTTGTAAGGCAACACCGGAGTGTATGTCGGGGAAGCCCGATTCCTTCTTGAAGAAGACTCAATTGAGTCAGTAGAAATATTAATGACTTTATCAGGAGATGAAAAATGTGTACGCTTCACACTCTTCACCTTCATCCTGGCAGTATGCTCGAGAACAATATTTTTGTTCCCTTTGGGGGCATTTTCATGAACCAGTACATATTTTCCTTTTGTCATCTGCAAAATATTCAAAGGAGAAAAAAAATGAAACATTCTTGTCAATCCATAGTGATTATGCTACAAGACGAAGGGAATCAAAGATTAGAAAAAGTAGAAGAATGGGAACAATTGAAGAAGATCGTCCGATTTCTTCACCATTTACATTATTAAAATATGGGTAAATGCCATCACATGGTGTTGATGGGTGAAAACTACTCCTCTGCAGAATTTAGTAATTTGGGGTGTGGATGAGGAATGAATCTAAACCTTCAACAAATGCACTGCGGTGAGTGCTTGTAGATTCGAGAGATCAATCTGTGCAAGTCCGGCCTAAACCAAGAAATGGCCGTTCCAGACTTGTTTCGGTCACAAAGTGAAGGAGATGGGGTTGATCTTAGGGAGGAAGCGAAGAAGGTGTTGAGATTGTGAAGGTGTTGGCTTGCTTATGACTTGTAACAGAAAGATGAGCAAGCTTACGGTTGATGCAAAGGTGCCCCGAGTGTTTGAATACGGTTTGTATTAACACTTGGTTTCATAAAATCCCGAACTTGTATTGTTCTCCGTTATTCCTTGTTGTTGGAAATAGGGCGGAGACCCTATTTTATACAAGTCATTGAGCCTCATTCACGTTTCTCGTGGGAAGTGGAGGTAGTGGAATGATGGAGTAGTGGAGTTGTGTGTCGGTAACATACGACCAGTCTTGCCCACTTTTCCAGTCCATCTCTAACCGTCCATGACTTCCTAACACGTTCTTGTGATGGCGCGTTGCACGCTGCACGCTGTAAACCGCCAGACCAATACCCCAGTAAGTATCCCCAGTTTGTGACATGATTGATGTCTGGAATGTGGATCGTGGATCCACGAAAGATAGCATGTAATGCTGAATTGAATAACTGCGTTATTCAGAGAGTCGATACTTGTGAAGTATCACGTGTATTTTATCGAGTCTTTGCATTACGGTGTGCTAAAGTGATGGGTAATGACTCCTCACTAACCAAATAACTCGACCAGGGTTGTATAACCAACTGGTGAAGTCGGACGGATGAGATGATGTTTGAGACACTCATCTGCGACCGTTGATGAAATCGGGGTTTTTAAAGAGGTGCGCAAGCATCACTCTTGACTTGGTCGAAACCAAGCATGGGAAGGATTTTGTGGAGGACCGACCATACATGCGTGTTGACGGCATGATGGTGTACACGTCCATGTCTCACCGTCTCATGGAGATGCAATCTAGGCCACTCAATTTGACCGTCAAAGAGGAGTGGTTGAGATCGGTTCTTGACGAAATCCCTTGCCGCAAAGGAGTTGGAAACCGCATGACATCCCAAGTTTGGGCGTGCGTTCCAAGACGACCCATCTTGGTCGGTCTTGGTCGATCATACCAGCGTGTAGGTGGTAGGCTAGTGTTCACACCTATACCACAGATTATCCCATGAAACGTGATCTAAGCCACTCAAATCATCAGGGTGAAGTTGAGCGGTCGAGATCGATTTAGGATTTGGGAGATGTAACCGCGTGAGTTTGGTCGGGCGTTTTGGATTAGCGGGCATGGTATGCCTTGGCCGACCGCAAGAGGAGGTAGATGGGCCCACGGTGGTCATCTTTGGTATGACCGGACTGCTCAATTTGATACGTGACCCTCCATTCGTGGATAGGAGAAGATGGACGCGCGTGATGGCTCGAACCCTAGTTTTGGCTTTCAAAGCCGCGCGACCATGCCATTTGGGTGGACGATTGTGTTGTAACCAATCATGGTTGGTTTTGACCGACCGGTCATGTATGTGGCGGTCACATGGTGATTGTGTCGACATGCTCGGGCCCTTTGAGTCTGCATCTACACCCTCCATCTATACCTGCGAAGATGGATGGTTGAGACCGTTTTGCGACACATGTAATATGCCGCAAACCCTAATTTAGGGTTTTCCGCCCATAATGCTTGGTATGGACGGTTTCTTGGCAAGCAAAGGCCAATGGTCGACCATGCGGGTCGCCGTGTGTATTCCATACACCTTGGGGGGTGATGGAATTGATCGTGGTCATCAATCATGCTTGTGGAGTTGGATGACTGCGATCGAGATCATATTTGGCAAGCTAAGGCCGTGTGTATTCCATACCTGCTTGGGGTGATGGAATTGATACGTGGTCATCAATCATGCTTGTGGAGTTGGATGACTGCGCTCGGATCATATTTGGCAAGCTAAGGCCGTGTGTATTCCATACAGCAGGGGTGATGGAATTGATCCGTGGTCATCCAATCATGCTTGTGGAGTTGGATGTTGCGATCGAATCATATCCAGGACCGATCTGATCAAGTCCGGATGCTCAATCGGGCTAGTATAACACACGAGAGGAGGGCTCAATCGGGCTAGTATAACACACCGAGAGGGCTCGGGCTAGTATAACACACGAGAATCGGCACTGCACGGGTATTTCGTACATGGATTCATTATAGTGCTTGGAGGTTCGTGTTACTGCAGTAAGAGTAACACTCGATCGTCATGCCACGCGATAATGGGTACAGGAAATACAAGGTGATATGAAATTCAGGGAAGGGATTGTTGCTACATGCTCCAACCTGGAGGAATTTCATGTATTCACGAGAATGGGATTGTTGCTACATGCTCCATTCTTGGTGAATTAAGTGAGGAGTATCCGTCACTTATAAACGGCTTTATCTTTTACAAGATGTCGGCGCATGATTTTTCGGGTTTTTACAAATTTAACCTTAAACGAAAATCCACCATCAACACATGGGAGCTTCTCTTTTCAGTAAATGAAGAAGAAGTATAAAGAGAGCATACCTTTTCTCTCACTTCAGCACAGTTATAAAGCATAGGAGAGTAAAGTTCATGTGGGAGTGATAAAAATCACTATCAGTGATATTTATAATAAAAAGAAGAAGCTAAAATACAAATACAGAGTCGTAAGGGAGTTTGTTGAAGATTTTTTAGAAGACCACGCAAGTCACCTTTGAAAATGTTCGACGGTTATTATTTAAAAAAGAGAGTATTCATGAGCTGCTGTTGAGATACGTCAATATCCACATGCAAAGAAAGGGAAAAGAAAGAAAAAGCGATCAACTCACTACTTTTTAGTAAGTGAAAAGACCCATTCGTATGGTTGAATCATGAAGAAGTATGTCACCTGCTACATGCCTACATCTGGAGCAACCGTACACATAAAAAAAAAAAAAAAAATTGCAAAAAACTAATCAAGCGGCAAAGGTGGGCCTTGGCAGTGTTACTTAAGTTGAAAATGGGAGAATTCAAGCACCTAACGCCACAACACGTTTAATTCACAATAAGAGAAATGAAATAAACTAACAGCAGGGATTAACGGTGCAAGACTTATTTCTCAAATATCAAGCTCTACCACGGCTACAAATAATCAGGCGCATCATTTCGGCGTATAGCATGGGGGCGTCAGAGTACGATTCTGGAGCAGTTGGTCCAGGACACTTTTCTTAATCCACCAACAAGTTGGGAATTAAGAGGGGGCGATGTTTGGACCATATAAATATAAAATGGGCTTAACGGGATCTTCAGCCCATTAGCCTAAAAACAAAATATTGGGTCATGGTTTGAATCCTAAGCCCATAAAAGGTTAAGAACCAAGTCTGTTAGCCTTTATTAAAGGTGACTACATTCATTGAATCTTGAAAGGGGATGAATCTGTTCAACCCAAGAAGTTAGAATTAATCAAGATATATATTTGGTCCAAGTACATTATTAACTTTGGTCACCCTAAAAGGAGGGAATGGATAAAGGTTAATTATTGGGCCAAATACATTTCCCAATGTCTAGATACATAATTCTAATAATGATGAACCTGGACGACATTCAGTCCAGGTACGTCATCAAATTGAATGCAGACAGGTAATTGACTGGATGCATGCCCTCTATTACCTATAAATAGAGGAGGGATTTCAGCAGTAAAGGTACACAATTCTAATCCTTTACTCTCCACTAAAACCTGTTTAGAGCTCCTTACTCATTTAGGCATCGGAGTGTCCTTGTAGGTACCCCCTCTTTTCTTCAAGAATATTAGAAAGTCAAGAGCATTAAAGAGCTGAGTAGGAAATCTTTCATCATCAAGTACATATCGTGAGGAAAGCTGGGGATCATCTCAACGGTCTACAAAATATTCATCAAGTATTAATCTTACGCCATCCAACAGCAGTTAAGATTACATCATTTCATACGAATCTCGAGGAGTGTTGTAGGAACATTTTTGCTACAACAATGTGTCTTATAAACTCTACATTCCTACCAAAAATGAGCACAACTAAAACCCGTAATACCACCATGTACCCTTTTGAAAATCAGTCATCAAAAGTTAATAGTTGAAATGAAGATTGGTAGATGATGATGTTTGGTATCTTGGATCATGCTCATTTTTGGTAGGAATATAGAGTCTTATAAGAGGAGCGTATCATCAAAATATTAGCTTTAAATTCATTATATTATATTGTTTGAGTTTTAGGGAAAAAATGGCACAAATCATGTAAGATAGTGTGCATAAAAGAGTATCCGCGGATCATCCCTCTTAACAAATTTACAGTATTCAGATTTCTCCTTCTAGCCAGTTATGGATGAAAAAGTTATACTCCTTTTTCATCTTAACCAGTTGTTTATGGGTGAAAACTATTTCTGCCGGTTTTGGTAATTTGGGGTATGTGGATGAGAAATGAGTCTAAACCTTAAACAAATGCCTGCAGACCGGAGTGCTTGTAGATTCGAGAAACCAATTTGTGCAAATCCGGCCTAAACCAAGAAATGGCCATTCCAGACTTGTTTCGGTCACAAAGTGAAGGAGATGGGGTTGATCTTAGGGAGGAAGCGAAGAAGGTGTTGGCTATGTATGACTTGTATCGAAAGTGGCGGCTTGCAGGATGTAAGTTATCGATTCGGTGTTTGAATAAGATGGTATCAACACTTGCCTCTTTTGTTGTCGGACTTGTTTGTTATTTTTGGAAATAGGGAGGAGAACCTATTTATACAAGTCATTTGAGCCTTATTCACATCTCTCGTGGGAAGTGGAGGAAGTGGAGTGATGGAGTAATGGAGTTGTGTGTTGCTGTTACACGACTAGTATTGCCCACTTCTCTGTCATCTCTAACCGTCCATGACTTCCGACACGTTCTTGTGATGGCGCGTTGCACGCCGTAAACCGCTGGACCAATACCCGAGTATGTGACATGATTGATGTCTCGAGTGTGTGGATCGTGGGACCCACAGAAAGTAGCATGTAATGCTCGATTAAATAACTAAGTTATTTAGGAAGTCGATACTGTGAAGTACCGTGTGTATTCTATGTGCAGTCGCATCATGGTGTGGTAAAGTGACGGGTGGTGATCACCATGACGCCTCACCGACCAATTAACTCGACCGGGGTTGTATAACCAAGCGGTGACGTTGGACGGACGAGATGATCTTTGAGACACTCATCTGCGACCGTTGATGGAATTAGGGTTTTTGAAGAGGTGCGCAAGCATCACTCTTGACTTGGTCGAATCCAAGCTTGGGATACAATTTTGACAGTAGGCCGATCATGCATGTGTGTAGACGACATGACGGTGTAGGCGCCCATATCTCATTGTCTCGTGAAAGTGTGATGCGGGCCACTCAATTTGTCCGCGAAGTTGAGTGGTCGAGATCAATTTGCAACAGAAATTTGGTGCCGCAAAAGCCGCGCATCATGTCAATTTTGGCGCGCGTTCCAAGACGACCAAGCTTGGTCGGTCTTGGCCGATCAGCCCGGCGTGCATATGGTGGGATGGTGTATATACCTGTACTTTATCGTCCCATAGAAACGTGATCTAAGCCACTCAATTTGTCCGGTAAACTTGAGCGGTCGAGATCAGTTTGTGGTTGGGAAGTGTGACCACGCCTAGCTTGGGCGCGAGAATCAAGGTGTACAACCAAGTTTGGTCTTGGCCGATCGGGTGTGGAGATAGGTGGGCCCGCAGTGATCATCTTGATACTTACCGGACTGCTTAGTCTATTCTGGACCCTTCATCCGAAGCGGGAGAAAAGGGACGCTCGTGATCGCGACACAAACCACGATCGAGGTTTCGGCCGTGTGTCATACCCAGTTTGGGGCGCACGAATCAAGACGACCAACTATAGTTGGTCCTGACCGATCAGTCAGGTATATAGGAGGGCCCACGGTGTTTGTGTTGACATGCTCTGGGCCCTTTGAATCTACATCTACACCCTCCATCTATGCCTGCGAAGATGGATGGTTGAGAGCATTTTGCGATATATGTAATGTCCGCAAATCCTAATTTAGGGTTTTCCGTCCATCTTTGCTTTGGTTTGGATGGTTTGGCAAACTATGCCACCCTTTTGGGGAGGCCGACCATGCGGGGCCCGCATTGGGTCAGTGGTGAATATTCCAATACATGCTTGGGGTCATGGATTTAATCTAAGCCATCCAATCATCTTTGGTGAAGTTGGATGGTCGTGATCGTTTACGAGACCGATATGGTCAGTCCGATTCAAATACGCTCAATCGGGCTAGTATAACACACCGAGAGTTGTATGCTCAATCGGGCTAGTATAACACCGAGAGTTGTAGCACTGTAAGGGTATTTCGTACATGTTTTATTACTAATGCTTGGAGGTTCGTGTTGCTCTGCTGAGAACAACACTCAGTTGTCATGCCGCACCGGTAATAAGTACTAATTAATAATGCTGTAAATTCATAGAATACTGGGATTGTTGCCACATGCTCTATTCTAGGTGAATTAGTAAAGTGAAGAAGTATTCATCACTTATTAATGGCTTTATCTTTTGCAATATGTAAGCCCATAATTTTGGATTTAACAATTTCAGCCCTTAAATGAAAATCCACCATCAACACCAGATCACGAACAAAATAATCAAAAATTATAACTTATGCGAAAAAAATCTAAATAAGTTTTCTCCTATTTTAGCGATTGATTCGAACAAAAGGAGTAAATAACGTAACTTGAAAGAAATCATGAGATCACGTTCTAATCGCAAAAAAAGAACAACCTCTTGTGAAATAAGCAATACAAAAAAAAAGAATCCATAAACACCAAGTATTACAATCAAAGAAAAGTATGGCATTTTGGAAAAGATCATCAATATAAATTACTTCAAAATACTAGTTTTTCCTCCCGAAAACAAGAAGAATAAATTCTTAAAAGGAGTAAACTAGGAAAGCAGACAAGAAAGGTTAGATATCAACAGCATCTTCAAATGTTTCAATAGTCTCATCGTTGAATGTTCCCTCAATGTATTTAATCCTCTAGACAACATGTTGATTATGTTCATGAGTAAGAACAATTACCTTTCGATAACGAATTCGAACAAATCATGATTTCTTTCCTATAGAAATAAATTTCTGAAAATCATGACAGATCCATAATCTCTAGACATGTGATGCGTTAACCAAGTCTTTTCTTTGTTTGCAAAAAGAAACATTTTTCTTTGATGATAGTCTTCTCCGCTTTTCTCTATTTGATTCGTTATAAGCATGACTAGAGGTTGGATACTTACAATCTCTTACAGGGTTACAAATATGAAGAAAGATAATAATCATCAAACATATCAGTTTATCAAGAAGGGAAATACGAGTTTCCTTATTATGAGGGTTAATGTTTGATTTTCAAAAAACACTCTTTTGATTCATGTCCTATAGGTTGGATCCCAATAAACATAAACTTTTTGGTCTTCTTGTCTTTGCATGTTCGGTACCAATTATATGACAAAGGGTACCTAGTACACCACAATCTTTTCGATGTCAACCTATACATACATACTTTTTATAACCTTACCGAAATAATAACAGACAAATCAATCTTTAGGTCATCAAAAAAACATTTATTTTTTGACATGTGAACTATTATAGAAGAAAATATCCAAAATAATAATAATATTGAAATCCATTTGGACAACATTTCTATATTTCTCTTATAAAAATTAACTTTTGAATACCCATTATTTATTTATTTCATGAAGTCAATCCCGCTGATGAGGCTCATGTTGATGTTGACACAGTAGAAAATGGAGGTCATATTGTTGAAGTTAATGGATTCGCTTTTGTTTACAGTTTGTTCAATACAAATATGTTCTCTTCTTTTTGGAAATCCTTGGCAAGTTCGTGATTCGTTTCTTAGTAGACATGTTGTTTGCTTACATTAGGAAACAGTGAAACCTCTGCTCGAAGTTCTCTTATTTTTTAATATTTGTGTTTTTAGTGTACATGAATTTTATCTTTACATTTGCATTTTACTTCCCAAACTGATTAGTAAATTCATAATATCTGAACAAATGCTTTAGACTTTTAGTTTTACTGTTATACAAATTATTTGTTCAATGTTTATCATAATAAGACCAATATGTTATGGTACAAGAACTTTTCAATAAGGAGACTTTAATTCTAGGTTGGACATTCGAATTCTGAAAGGAAAAAAATGTATTATATTATATTTTCAGTTTTTTACCAAGTTATTTCATCACATAACATTAATATTATACATAATAATAATAATAATAATAATAATAATAATAATAATAATAATAATAATAATCGTTATAATATTATGTCGTTGGAGCTTAGCTTGTTAGGCTTCCAACTAGTTAATGTAATAATCGTTATAATAATAATAATAATAACAACAACCGGAACCGGAACCTAGAACCGAAGGAGACCATTGAGGTCGAAATTCTAACTTGAATTAGGTGTGTTTTCTTCTTTTCTTTTAGGAGTAGATTTGCCTTTTGTAGGATGAGGGTTCTACAAATCCCAAACAACCATGAAATTGTTTACAAGATCTCCCAAAGAATTGAAGTTATGCAAAACCATAAGAAAACCCAAAGAAATTATAACTGGTCATTCATTTTAACATTGTAATATGACCCATTTGCAAAACCTTCTTCCCATCCAATATTCTCATTATGGTAAGAAATCTTAACTTACGCTTCAAATAACCTCTCTATGAGCCGAAATCTTTAATGAGGAAATTTTATTGGAAAAAGTAAATTACACCTGGAAGATCTTTGGAGATGGTGGTAAAGACTTCATTTGGAGATTTTTTTCTTTTCTTGTTTATTCTTACATTTCTTCATTGCCAGATGCTCGGAATTCAACTTCGTGTATAATTAACGAACAATAACCATTAAAATAATGGAGAAACACAAAAAAAGTGCAGGCAAGAACCATCCTTAAAGTGCAGGCAAAAAGCAAATGAAACCCTAAAAATCTAAAAAAAAAAAAAAAAAACTAAATGAAATCTTATAAGTATAAGTATAACTTATAAAAGAATCATTCTCATATCTAACCCTTTTAAATCCGAGTAAGAAATTTATAGAGGTCGGGGTTTTTTCATCATCTTTTACTATAATCAACGGTTAATCTTTATCGATTAATTAAAAAATTAAAAATTAATCAAATTGGTTTTGTATAAAATGTTTTTAGTAATCAAACTTTTTTTTCTTCTAAAGGTCAAAGCACAACACAATCAGATATTACTTTTCAAATCAAACAAACTGGTAGGTAATATTGTCATTGTCTCGTAGTTAGCGTCTCGAAGAAAGATTTTGGCATCGTAGCTATAGAACTAGGTCAAGCGCTCCAACATTGATGAATAACTAAGGGTTTATATGCAACGTACCTTAGATAGGTAATGAGTATTAGAAGTTACATTTCCTTTATCTGTGTGAAAGTGTTTCATTATGAACTAGCTGAAATACATCTGTAGGAATGACACAAGCGAAAGTCAATTTTGATGCTGCTTTTGATACATCTGATCTTTATCAAAGTAACAATAACATTGTTGTTGCCCAAAATATATATTGGAAACCTCCCTTACCTGATGTACTGAAAGTCAATTTTGATGTTGCTTTTGATACAGAAACTAGAAATGCAGGACTAGGGATAATCATTAGAGATTTTGCAGGTACGCAATATGGAACTCGATCTTGGTCAACAACGACAAAGAATGCAGAGGAAGCGGAAGCGGCTGGAGATTTAATGGCTGTTCAATGGGCTAAGGAGGCAGGGATTAGAAAACTTCATCTAGAAGGAGATTGTCAAAATGTAATACGGGCAATCAACGGTGCAAGAAATTCAGTCAAATGGGCCACCAACAGCTGGATTGAGGATATCTTAGCTTATTTAAATAATAATTTTGAGTCTTGGGTATGTACTTTTGAACCAAGAGATGCAAATAATGCAGCGCATCAGCTAGCTAAGCATGCGATAAACACAAGTAGTAGGTCTATTTGGTTTAATGATTGTCCCTTTTACATTCAGCAAGATTTGAACAATATGTCAATTTGATATTAAATGAAATAAATCATCTTTCTTATTAAAAAAATAATAATGACACAAGTGTATTTGGTAAAGGGGATAATATTCAAGTACATATATCAAACATCTATAGGACAATCAAATACTACAAAAAATGTTTATTTTTGAGAAGGAAAATCATTTTTGGGATTGCGTATAGATATCAGGAGAACAACTAAGACACAATAACAATATAGGCTTCCGACCCCGAACAAAAAAAGAACAAGCGCTTTGATTTTTGTGATCACAATATAAATGAACAATCAATCTTGACGCATTTAGCCGAGATTGGCCAATTAAGACGAACTGACGAGCCAGCTCTAGATAATCTACCATCGTCTGATACTTGTATAGGCGTTAGTGATGGACGTATGTCACCTCCTCGATTAACAAGATTGGTTAGTATTTGACACTCTAATCATCAGACCCCAATAAGGGACTACAATAGTGAAAATTTGGAGTGACAAGAAAATTAGAAGAATGGCAATTGAAGATCACACCTTCTAAGTTCAAGATTGCCAAACATTATAGTTCGGAATCATGAGTTGACAATTATGCCTTATAAACACTGAGCACAAGATCATCCCATGCTTCCAAAATATAAGGCACCAAAATTCAGAGTGTTGAATGGATGCGCCACACGTACATACATTACTTTTACTCCAAACCAAATAAGCTTTCGTTCCCTGATCTTTGCCAAATCAAGTACAACATCGAAGAACGATCTTTCTAGTTGCAAATTTTTTTCACATTGAACGTTTAAAGTACAATATTATCCCACAACATGATTGGTAGACATGTGCATTTTTAATTTCCAGCAATGGTAAAAATTATTCTAATTAATAGGTGCCTCGGTAACTTTGCATATCTTGAAAAAATGTATGCTCAAACAGATGATTCGACAAAGGAAATAAATATTGAATCCAAAAACTAAACACATGTGATATCTTATAAAGGACAGTGGTAGAGGACAAAAAATCAGGTGGTGTTACATCAATGTAATCATTGAGGTTGATTATTTGAACACCTTCCTCCTTATTTGTATTTCTCATTTTCTTCCATTTCCTTGTATTCTTATTTGTCGCTTAACCTTCATGTGTGAAATCTTCCATACCAGTTCAGCCCTTCCTTTACGTTGTGTTATACTTCACTCTTATTTCAATAGTGTCGCACCTGATTTTTGGCTCTGCGTTGCTTGAAGTGCTCGTCTTGGGTATGCGATTCTTCCTCTTGATTAGCCCTTCAATTGTATTTACATTGTATAGCACTCACAACCCTTCCAATACTTCATCTTCACCTGGATTTGTGAAACATCCTCTTCCATTTGTTATGTCGGAGTAGCATCTAATGCGGCAGTTATTGCATTGAAGTTTGAGGTAGTTTCGATAGGGATATAATCGATTCTTGGATGTATAACTTTAATTGAAGGAGTTGAATAAACAATAAAATCTCCCACTATCTCCGCTTCCTCTATGTTTGTACTCTTCTCTCCGTGTTGAACTTCATTCTCCTCTTCTACCAATGGAACTGAACTCGTAATGTCTGTGATGAAAGAACTTATGTGAAAATCTGCTTCTTGCCTTCTTATTCCTTCTCTTCCTGCATTGAAGCCCACTCTCAATTTCGACAAACACTCCTGCATCATAGGGTCTACCTGGAACCTCAGTCCGCTTTGAAAACCCCTCCCAAAGCACCTTTCCAAATTACTTGTATTTGCATCTGACAACAACAAGATGAGTTGACTTGCTTCTGGTTCTTTATCCACATTCATTTCATATGTTTGTGGTTTTTCACGTGCATCGTTCAAGTCTGCTTCATTGTCCTTTCCTGATCATTCTGAGTGAAATCAGTTTGTAAGAAGTCTACGGCTGCTCCATACAATTCCTTTTGAGTATACAGTGATCCACTTGCTTTTTTTGTAAAAATTTTCTTTCTCTGCCATTCCTCCACTTGCTTATCTATGCCATCAAGTATCTCCATTGTCAGGTTCCAACGAATTACGTCCTTGTTGTTGTCAATAATTTTTCTCATGAAAATCAGGCTGCTGATAAATGTTTTAGTTTGATTCCTTATCTCATAAGTGATTATTCAAGATACAAGTTCTCTTCCTCTAGCACCTGGTTTTTCTGCCTCTCTTCTTCTAATTGTCGCGTGGGTCTTTGATAGGTCAACCAAATACAATTCTTCTCGCGATAATGGATCAAAAAATCTTCATGAACTGCATAACCGGTGGTTTAATACAAAGTGAGAAAAGTATTTTCTGTCTAATAAAATGGCTTTTACTCTATTTTTCTCATTCTACTGATTAATATATCTTTCACGAGGCGCATTAGGGTGAGTGCGACATATATGAAGTTGTAGCTAAATGCTATTGTTAGTCTGTTTTCTTTTTTGGTTTGCAGTGAAATTATTTTTCTTATGGTGTCAGCTTTGGTTGTTGACTCCATACAATTAGATCAACTTCCATTGGTGATACACGAAGTCGAAATATTTTCGATTACTTGTGTCAACTTTGGTTGTTGACTCCATTTCTTGGGATCAACTACCATTGTTGACACAAACAAATTGGGGTACATTTCAGTTATTGTGTAAACCTTGGTTGTTAACTCCATACAATGGGATCAACTTCTATTGTTGATACACAAACTTTGGTTGTTGACTCCATAAACTGGGATCAACTTCCTTTGTTGATACAATAAGAACTGGAATGTTTTTGAAATATAAAGAGAGTAAAATAATTTTTTTTTACCTGATGTTTAAAGCAAGACATGTATATTCCCTTCTTAACTTTGTTCCCAAAGTCTTTTACAAGTTTACGACACAATGTGTGCTGGCTCCATCTCAGGAATCTCGTAGTTGAACCTTCAAAATTCTCCCTCTTGTTGATGTAGTTTCATGTATGTTCGCATAACCAATACTGCATACAGAGAATCAATAAGGTTAGTTTGACATACAATATGCATTTTAATCTCTACAAAAATAAGCATTTTTTTTTTTACTTTTTATGAAATGAACTTCTTTTCTTACCGGTAGAAGAGTTTTCCAACCAACAACACTTCCTTTCTTTCCTTTCTGCTTTCCAATGTTTGAAAGCAGATATTCTACAATGTGATCTGGACATGATACTTTGTCCATGTTTAAAACATGAGGCAATTATTTCCTTGCAAAGCCTGTTGTACCAGCATCTGTGAAGAAAAATATCGTACATAGCCACATAACAAAAAGTCTGACAAAATGTTATGGGTCAGACTCATATTTAGCCGCATCTTTTAGTTTAAGTTTAAACTTCAACCTTCGTTATTTTCTTACTCAAATCTGCATCTCTCTCTGGTATGAAATTGTTCTTTAAGAATGTAACAAGGCCAACCCCATTCTTTTGTTTCAGCAACTTCTTCAACTCTTCACTCTCGATAACCCTCCTCATCTTAAATATGACGGCAAAATCTCTTGCTTCTAGATAGCACTCACAAGCAATTTGTAGATTTTCCAAATTTGAACTTATTCGTTTTCTTATCGAATGCACTAAAAAGCATTTGCATAGGAGGTTAATTTTGTTTAACCACTTATCAGTCGTTATCTTGTTGATGTCATCTGGTTAGAATATGCTAAAGAAGTCCCAGAATGGAGAGGCCTTTAGTGATGCCCCATTGATCGTCTTCTTATGGTTTTGGAATCTCTTACTTCAAACGGTTTGTGTAGAAAAGTACCCATTTCAGACAACGGCATCAGACATGATCTGTACTTGGTTTCTTTCGCCCTTGACCTACCTACATACATGCAACTCATTCATTTTTTTTAATATATAATCAACCTAATTATATAGCAGCATACAACTCAACTCAATGTTTTTTACCTTTGAGGATTTTCTTTGGTTTGCCATCTGCGGCTACTTCTTCTTTTTCATCTGGTTATTTTTCTTCTTCCTCTGATTCTTGTTCATCTTCTTCTGAATCTTCTTGTTTATCTGATCCTGAGTCTTCAACTATGTTCTTCTTCTTGTTCACCCTCTTTAGTTTGGTTGCTGCAACTTTTTCAATTTTTTCTGATTCTCCTTCTTCTGAATCATCTTGTTGTTCTTATTCTTCTGAATCCTCTTGTCTTTTGATAGGTGTAGAATACACCGTATTTATTATCTAGTATTTATGCTTTCTTTGCTATTTTTCGTGTAAATTATGTATCTTATGTGTGAATTTGAGTTATTAGGTGCTTTGGAGACGCACGGAGGAAAAGAAGGAGAAACTACTCATTTAAAGCGAAAAGGGCAGTAATTGTCATTTCACGGGCGAGCACTATCCGGAGCCAGTCAATGTTAAGGGGCATCTTTGTTTTGGAGGGTTTTTAAATACAGTTAAGCTAAGGTTAAGGGGTTGTCACCCGGGGTATCCCTTATCATTTGTCCTTTGGGTGTGAGTAATGATCCAACCTTAAATCGAGAGTTTTTCTTCACTCTCAATCATTTGTACCGAAGAAAAATAGAAACAATGGGGTCGATGGCGGCTCCATCAATTTTGAGGAGGAGCGAGAAATATGAGGGAATAGAGTCGAGTGTGTAAAGATCGATGAGATGATGCTTTGATTGAGCTCGAGAAACTATTGTTCATTGTTGAAGATGAAAAGTGAATCATGACTTGAGTTATATTGAAGAACAAGAGGAATTAGGGTCGAGAATGAGCTAGGGTTTTGAAATTAGGAAAAAAATGGATTCGGAGGTAATTCTGACCTTGATTTGGTAGTGAATGTAATGGGCAAGTGTTTGAGTTTGAGAGAATGAAGAAATGGATTCGATAAAGATGAATTTAGGGTTCGTTGCTGTGATGATTTCTGGGAGTCCGAGCTAGGGTTGTTCTTGTGTTTATTGCTCGAGATAGATCTGAAGTGCAGTGGCATAACTGATGTTGATGTTGCCAGTGTGAAGCTGGTGAAGATGTGAAGTTGACGATGGGTTTTGGTCATAGTTCAAATCTATGGAATTGAAGGTTGAGAAGGGTTCTGGATGAATTCAAATTCTCAATTGAGAATTCGGGTGAATAAGGCGAGGTGATGGATGATGAAGCTTCGGGAGTTGAAGGTGTTATTAAGGTGATTTGTGAGCTGCACTTTGCAAGAGATAGTTGGGGGGTTGTGTTGGTGGTGGCTCGGTGGTTGTGTAAAGGGCGAGGCTGCAGCTGGTGAGGTGATTGTGGCTTGGGTGTGAGCACAAAGGGTGTGCTAGTGGTGAAGAAGCTGGATTGGTCTTTGGTGGTCTTTGCGGTGGCAAGGACTGGAGCTGGTTGGAATTTATGCTGCTAATGGAATTGTATGAGGTGCAGATTGGCATTAACCGGTGCAGGTGATGGTTGCTCTCATCGTTCATGGCAGTGAGGAGATGGGGTTAGATGAATGCATTAGGTTGGAGCTGAGACAAGGTGGTGGTGTTGCTGGAAAGGAGGAACTCAGGGAGAGGAAATAAGGTTGACAGGTATGAAGCTGTAGAGTGGAGTTGCAACTGGCAGGAGTAATGAGCATTGCAGGTGCAATTGGCTCAAGGTGGTGTTTGGCTAGAGAAACAATGTTGCAGGGCAAAGCACAAGCAAATGAAGCCCTGAGCTTAGGTGAAGCTGGGAGTGGATTCTTGTTGCAGGGGGATTTGAATGCAGTGAGGAGGTGGCATTGGTCTTTGTGTATGAGAGTCGATTCTGATTACGGTGAGGTTGACTGAACTAAAGTTGCGGTGGAGCTCAAGCTGTGGTGCTATGTAGTGATGGAGTTGCAGAGAAGGTTCATGTGATGCTGAGTTTGCGGTGGAGGATATAAAGCAACGGAGCGAAGTGCGGTTGTCTGCATGAAGAAGATGGACACAGTGCGCAGGCCGAGTGGCTTTGTATTGGTAATGTCGGGACAAGGAGTTGGTAGCGGGCTTTAGCGGCAAAGAAAGTAATGATTTGAAGCTGGCTGGTGGTGTTTGTGGCTCAAAGCGAGGTGGAAGTCTTGGGTTAAGTGCTTAGGTTACGATTCTGAGAATGCAAGGAACCGAGATGGTATTTGTGCAGGTGAGATTAAGTTCAGGGAAGTGTGGTTTGTGCTTGAGGTGGATATACGAGCGAGATAAAGAATGGAAAAGAGATTTTGGTGTTGATTAGGGCTTAATTGGGAAGTACGAGATGGTCATGTAGCCGGAAATGTATGCTAGGTTTAGTTGATTGTGGCATAAGCATTGCAATGGTTGTTGATATTCATGGAATTGTGGAAGCTATTTTGAGATGAGAAGCTAAGGAGTTAGTCAGTGGCCCAGATTGGCTAGGTAGTGCCATTGGAGTTGGAGAGCGGGGCCATCTTGGCCATGACCGAAACGAGGGAAGGAAAGCAGCCATCATGGCTAGTTACACTGAGAGATTTCGGCGGTGCAACAAGCCCAGGCAAGGTCACTCGGCCAGTGAGTCGGCTCGAATCCGATTGAGGATGAGCAGGCTGACTCACTGGATTTGCTCTAACTCGATTTGACTCGGCCGAGTTGGACCTTGACCGATTTGACCCGTTGACTCACCGGCCCGGTGGCCAAGGCGGACTTTGCGGTCACAGGAGATGCTTTTTAAGCGACTATTCCGGTGGGATTAAGCCATAATCCGATTTTCCGGTGAGCGTTTTTGGGACGAGAATTTCTACACGGGTTTCTCTCACTTGTGGGCTTGGTGGACTTCTAACTAATGGACTTTGAAGACAAAACCTAATTTTGGAAGGAGTGGAGCTATAAAAGAGAAGACTTTTCTCAAAACACATATCATATCTTTTATTATTCTCTTGCCTCTACTCTTGTTCTAGGGTTTTAGAACCATGAAGTATTTTCTCTTTCTTCTTGTTATGAACTCCTTGAATATGAGTACCTAAGTTTTTATTATTGGTTATGGAATAAGTTGGATTTCCAAACATGGGTTTTAATTCAATAAATTAGTTTTCTCTCATATTATCGTTTATGATTCACCATGAATATTGTTACATGATTTGAATGCTTGTTAGTCGAGTCGTGAGTCGATTGAGTTTGCTTTCATCTTTATTGCTAGATTAGGTTATTATACGCAAAAAGTGATAATTCCGGATTGCAAGTAGCATAAATATGATTATAGTTTGTAGTGATATATTCTTATGATCATATGTGAACCATAACCTTTGTTAAATCGGATTAGTGCGCTTTCCACGTTCGATTGCTTTGATTGGCATGATTTCATAGAACTTAACGCACCTAGGGAATTAAACTTGATTAGTGCTTTTACACGTTAGGTTGTTCCTTTAGGTAGAATTCATATTCGCATCTTTTAATGTGTTTGTTGATGACATGAGGAGGTTTGCGGGATATTCTTGCGATCAAGGTATTCTAGGGTCTTTGATAAAAGTTGAGATTAAAATATCAATTCTAGTTATTCTGGTGAAACCATGTTTGTGAATGAAAACGAAATCCGTAACCAATACTTTCTTATCCGTGATTTGATTTGTTTGCTTATTTCTTTATTTGTTTTTATTTAGTTTATTATAATCACAAAATTACCGGTGTTATTTATAGGGAACCGAAACAATTTGACAACCTAGACCTCTCTGTGGGATCGATCCTTTCTTGCCCTTGCTATATTTATATTTTGAGTAGTAAGAAAGTGTAATTTATTTTTGACGCTTACGACCGCGATCATCTTTCTTCTTTTGAATCTTTTTGTTCATCTTCTTATAATTCTGCAATTATGTTCTTCTTCTTATTCTTCACCTTTAGTTGTTGTTCATCTGCAGATATATTCTTGTTCACCCTCTTTCGTTTGTGTGGTGGAACCTTTTTAATGTATAATTGAAAAGACGAGGGTACCCAAATATACCTCAATCTAAAACTTTTCCACCTATAAGTCCTTTATCCGAAAGTGATTGTCTATGAACTGAGTCAAGACAATAAAACTAATCGGTTCACACTTCGTGTGATCGTCTATGGATACGAGATCGAGACAATACGACAACAAGATAACTTGTGTGATTGACTATGGATACAATATCAAGACAATGCAACAAAGAAGTATGTTTACTTGATAAATGGTTCGGACTTAACCAAACACAATAGGATTACTATCAAGTAAATAGGAATTAACGTTTGTGTATTTTACTTCTAATAATAATAAAAACAATTATAATTGCGGAAATAGAAAAGTAAAAGACACAACAAGAATTTGTTAACGAGGAAACCACAAATGCGAGAAAACCCCGGGACCTTGTCCAGAATTGAATACTCTCAGGATTAAGCCGCTATACAAAATCAAAACAACTTCGTATAGTCGAGACCAAGTAACTAAACCTATAGTTCACCTAGTTCCGTCTGTATTCCCATGCCTCCAACTTGTAATAAGTCATGTACTTGGAACAATTCATTTGGTTGGTATTCCAAGCAGTAAAGGAACAACAAATCTGTTCGGTATAAACTCTTTTCAACCAAGTGATGTGAGTTCGACAAAAGGCTCTTAGTTTATCTCAATAAACTCCTTTGTCGAGGTCCTTAGATCTATCTACTAACAACTCTTTGAAGTAATCGTCTAGATTTTGCAATCAATACTTTGAATCACAAAGAAACGTATTGATGCCAATCTACTCAACTAATCAATCCAATATACCACAAGGATAAACTGATTATAGTTGGATCCTCTTTAACAGAAACAAGTATTGTGCACACCAAAGATTATGAATTCAAATCGAAATCTTCAAAGTCTTCTTAGATCTTCAATAAACACCGCACACAATCAACTTGAATCTCTTGTGATCAATCACGCACTGAAGAAGAGTGCAGTAACAACGGATTATCACAAGATGTCTTTAGATCTACAAACAGTCTAAAGATCCCCGTCGAAACTTCGACCTAGTTTGAGTGAATCTTATATCGAGAAGAGAATATTCTCAAGCATAAACAAACTAGGTGCAATCAAAGTTCAAAAACCGTTAGTGAATCAAATCAATCGAAAACTAATAATAAACCGTAATTATCTAGTTTCCACCAACGGTACTAATAGAGCTTCTCAATCCCAAAGAAGTCTTTAAACCGAGAAGTAGTAAGAGATTTCGCCTAATTAGGTTACTTTCCTCTCCGAATAGGCGGCTCCACCAAGAATAACAACACAACTAGGTAGTTTTCTTTGGCTCGAGGATTAGTTTGCTAGAAATGCAAAACTATGATATTTATAGACCAAGTAAGTTTGTACACCAAGAAATTTCCAAAACCGAAAATATTCTCAAGATATGCAATATATTCCAGATTCGGTTTCCATAATTTCTGGAAATGATTTGTCCAAACATTGACCGAAAATCTCTTAGAAAATCTCCAATTAGTAAATGCACATTACCAATTTTAATTTTCCAAAAATAAAATTAAAAACCTTAATTAAAAGATTCTCAACTTATTTTTCGATCCGGGATTTTTCCTTTAGCTATTAAGGAATATCTTTGAACAATAAAAGATAAGCATTATTGCACATGTTCAAAGTATGTCGACATCTTTACTTTGTATGTCTTCTTTCATACTTACAATCTTGAAACCGATTTGCCACACTTCCAAACGAGTTTAGAATTGGTTCATCTGACTTTCAAGAACTATGTGATTGATTAAGAACACTCAATCACAAATCATGAGTTTCACGGTTCTACCAAAACAAGTTTCGGTTCTACCTCCATGTGAGTACTGTGCATAGTCACACTAGCTTTCAAAAAAAAAATCGGTTGACTGGGTACTAGGATCGGTTCCCCACATACTTATGGTAACTACTTGTATTTGTTGCACATGTCCATAGGATCGGTTCCCCTTTCACTAAAAACTTGTTGCACATGTTCATAGGATCGGTTCCCCCATCTACTAAAAACGTGTTGCACCTCTTACAAGGATCGATTCCCCTTTTGTGATCGGTTGCACCTCTTCATAGGATCGGTTCCCCTTTGCCTAGAGTTGGTCATACCAATAACACTAAATCAATCAAACCATTTCAGGTGATTACTTAAGATCGGTTTCACTAATAAAAGTCATATCAATACAAAAGTCAGTCATTGCGAATAGTTTTACCAAGAACATAAACAAGTCATGACCGGTTATACTAATCACACATATTGGTAGTTCAAAAGATATGCAATGAATAACAATACCAATAAGCCTAGCGATTTCCCTTTCGATTCACGAAACAAGTTAATGAATTTACTTCCATTAAACTAATGTAAAACATTGTTTCCTATGATGAAATCTTCACCTCATACTCATACATAATCACAATAGCATTCAAACGATTATGTCGATGTCTTATATACGAAGTTCAAAATATAAGCGTTATACTTCGTATTATATTCCTTAATACTACGTCTAACTAGAGCATAATCATTCATGCTTCTGATTATGTTTTTTCAATATACACGACTTGAAAGATACGTTAGGGAATGAAAGCAGTTCAAGTCAAATATCACTAACCTCAAGTGGAAAGATGATGTTGTCGTTGTAGCTCCTTACTTCTTCACTTCTTCAAGTCTTCGTAATACTTGTAATGTCTCATATCCTAATACTTTCAAGCTAACCTATACGAAGTTGACTCTAGTACATAATCAAGCGACTATTTAAATGAGTTTTGGTTCACTAAAATATGACAACCACTCTTGACATACCAACGCTTGGTGGGTTCAACCGAGCTATGCTCTAACAGTTGTGATTCATCATTTTTATTTTTTGTTCATATTTCAATCTGTTGTTGTTCCTCTTCCAATATCTTCTTGTTAACCCTATTCGATTTGGTTGTTACATCTTGTTGAATCTGCTGCGATTGATCTTTTTCATGATTCTTCGGATTAAACCGTGGTGATCTTCTCATTTATTTTCTCTATTTCAAACAACAATAATAGTTAAACATCAACAACAGTTACATTTCTGGAATCAACAGTTAAACATGAGTTGATCCCATTAATTGTATCAACTTCTGTTGTAGACACCATTACATGGGATCAAATCATGTTGTTGATCCCATTGATGGGATCAACTTCTGTTGTTGACATCACTTTATTGGATCAACACATGTTGTTGATTCTATTTTATGGGATCAACTCATGTTGTTGACACCACTTTTATGTTGCTGTCTACATGATTTACAATCAATTCATTCATTTACAATCAATTTATTCATTTATAATCAAAATTCAAGTCATGAATTCATATCTAGGAAGTGTTGATATCTAGATGATTTGTCTAACACCCACTCAACTTGTAAATTTGCGATTTTCGGAACTGCATCCACAGGACAATGTATACAAGTAATTCATGTTAAAGGTGTTTTCCTTAACAACCTATTTAGTTGGATACAAATTTGTAGATACGTTGTGTTCCAAATGAGTTTCACAAAGTTTCAAGCATAGTGCTAGTTAGAAAAACCAAAACCTAAACTGAACTACCATCAGATATCTAGTTTCAAGCATTCAACAAGTATTGTCATACTGAAATAACCTATACATAGAAAGTTGCATATCCACCAAACAAAAAGAAAATGTGAAGAAGCTTCTTCTAAGTAATAAGATCATTTACAATAACAGTTATAGTTGTCAACTTTGGTTGTTGACACAATTTTATTGGATCAACTCCTATTGTTGATCCCATCTATGTTGTTGTACCATTAGCATGAACATCAACAACAACTGTGATATTGTTGATGTGTAGAATCATTATCAACATTCAACATATATATACTGTAGAATCAACATGTTATTAATGAAGAACTCGGGGAACAATAACATGCTGAAACATATTAATCATTATCATTTCAAATAACAACACAGAGAACAATACTGTAGAATCATTTTAAGGGATCAACTCCTATTGTTGACCCCAATCTATGGTTTAACATTAGCATCAACATCAACCGAAACATGATTGTTTTGCAAAATCATTCTCAACTTTCAATATCAACTGTATAATTAACATGCAAATATTGAAGACACACACACACACACGTAATAATAACATGAAATCATTTACTTACCTCTTTCATCTGCAAATGCAACTGTTGAAAACAACCTAAACTAACCTAAAATCAAAATCAAAATCAAGCAAAAACAATTAATACGAAACTAATTATATACCAAACCAAATCAAATTAATTAATAGCAAAGAATCGACAACAAATCATACATGCAAAAAAAAAAATCAGAAATCAAAATCAAAATCGTAAGAAATTAAAATCAAATTCCTAAAAAATCAAATCAATACTAAAATCTTCACCGATAACAATAAATACAAGATGAAAATCGTTTTTACCTTTTGAATCTTGTGTTTGAATCTTCAAACTCAGTAAAGCCTAGTTTTCTATCATTCTTTTCACTGATTTTTTGATTTTATTCAAAGTAAAGATGATTCAAATAATTCGGTTATGATGATTTATATAGATCGACGGTTTTCTTTTCGGTTTTGATTTTCAGTTACGGTGATGATTCAAAACCTAATTTCATTTTTGATTTTTCAGTCTTTCCGGATGCGGTTTCTTTAGAAAATTGAGAAGCAAAAGCAAGAGAGAGAGAACCTGTAAATGATGAGTAACGGGCAGATACATAAATTAATGTGTCGTAACGTTATTAACCCCAAATATATATAAGGGCATTTTTGTAAACTCGTTATTGAGAGATTTTTAAGGAGGGTATAATTATTTTGGGAAAGGGTATTTTTGTTGGGTGTGAAAAATAGGGGTATGTAATTAATGTACCCTAATGTATAATAAAAAAATGTGGTCATTTCTCCACATGAGCATTTTAAAATCCTTTTATGCTAATCGGGTTTAAGTGTTTAACAAGTTCATGGGTGCACTGAACTGAAATATACCGACAGATTCGGAGGACATCCAAGCATTTTCAAACACAAAAAGCAAGGAAAACCCCGACGCGAAACACAAAAAAATCGCAAAAAAATATATGGGAATTTTGATAAAATGCCCCTGTTTTGAAATACACTAATAAAAGTGCCCTTTTTTTCAACTTTTCAAAAGTGCCCATTCTTTGACAATTTTATTCAAAAAAACAGCTAACGGATAGTTAGGGCCGTTAAGTTCACTGGCACTGATAAAAGTCTCAAACGCCCTCAATAGAGTTGGTCTCGAATTGGTGATTCGCCGAGTCACCGAGTTAGCGCCCATCGAGTCACCGAGTCAACTCATTTGAAGAATTAACGAGGCGAGTTACGTATGCTTCGGTGCGATTCCTTCCATTTTCAAGCATGTATTTCTTCTCACTGGGACAACCTAGCATACATCTAATTCACAACTCAAGCATTCATTTATCAACCCATTTGAAGCATCAACAATACCACATTCATCTTCCTTGTACAATTCCGCTATTGCAAAACAACACCAACCTAGTTTACTAAACCATTCATCAACACCCACAACTCAGTTTTTATCTATAATTCCAAATCGATCTAGAGCCACAAACACAAAGCCACATCAAGTACACATACAAACAATTCTCAATATCGACCTAACTCCAATTTCATTGTATCGATCCAAACCCATTGTTAATTCATCAACTCTTCATGATTAAAACTTCAATTTTAGCTCAAAACATTTCGTTTCATTCTCAGCCATCCCTGACTTGTTTACTCACAATCTCAGTTGCATTATTTGCAACAACAACTCAACTTTGTTCTGCAATACTGCAACACAACCACTGCTCTTCAGATTACTACCAATGCCTTCACTGTTACTTTCTTGTCTACTGCAGCACCAATTTTTGCAACTTCCAGAAACTCATACTCCACAAAACCAACCACCAATCTAACATGAGCCACTGACCCCTCCTTAATCCATTATGCAAATCCCAATCTCTGAGAAACAACCATCACTTCAATTTTATACCCATCTCTATCTTAGCAAACCTATTCAAGCACCAGCACCAACAACCAAGTTTCAGTCCTGTATGAACTTCAATTAATAGAACAAAACCCATTCAAGCTCAAATCGGCGGCGACAACAAACATTTCTTTACTGTTTTAACAAATTACACAAACCCTTGATTTCTCAATTTCATCCCAGATCTAATATTGACGGTGACAGCATGCGAATTACAAAAATCGACGGCAACGACGTCTAAGACCTTCAGCTCATCCCATATTCGAATTCAAACAAAACCCATGTGTGATCTTCACTAATCTCCTCTGACTGTCTCTAAAATCAGCCATTTCAATTCCTTCTTCAAATCTCCATCAAAACAACACAGCAGTGACCACTTCTCTATTGATTTCTCAGCCAACAATTCACCCACCAACATCAAACAATCATCATCACCACCGATACTCTTCACATGAAAGAAACAGAGAAGAAGAAGAATGAGAAAGGAAAAGGCTATCTATTATAAAGCTTAGGGTTACGAAAGGCTTTACCGTAAATTTATATATCATATTGACTTGGTAAACCGGTGATGACAAAAAAAAGTGAATCTGGATGGAAAAATAAACAGAAGGGCACTTTTGAAAAGTTGAAAAAACAGAGGCAGTTTAATAAACCGGTAATTAGAGGTGGGACAGTTTATCAAAATTCCCAAAAGAAATCAAAACCTCAGTACAAAATCTGAAATTGGCAAAACAATACATTTAGGCCTCTCATAAGTCCATTATTGTATTTAGTCGCGGGTACTGTGATCAAATTCCTGATCAGTCGAGAGATGAGTGAGAGTGTAATAAGTAAAGCAGAGAAGCTGGTAATATCAGCCATGAAAGGAAACGATGCATCTCATGATGCTTCACATGCTTTCAGGGTTAGAGACCTTGCTCTCTCTTTAGCAAAAGAAGAAGGTTTATCCTCTTCCCTTGATTCCATGGAAATAGTAAGTTCAAGAATAAAAAACCTAATTATTTTTTCTTCTGCATTCTATTTCTACTAAGTTAGGAGTTAACAAAATTAGGGTGTTCAGAGGCAAGCAAACTCCATAACCTGTTTATTTCCCTATTTCATTTTCATGTTTCTGTTTATTTGATTATTTCCCTATTTCATTTTCATTTTTCCGTGAAATTAGTTCTAAAGGGTATTTATCCCTGTTAAGGTTGGACTTGCTGCACTTCTCCATGATATTGGTAAAATCCTACCTGTTTCTCTTGTTAAGGTAGTTAAATTTTTCATTTGGCTTTTTGTATGTTAATGTTTATCCATCTGTGAGTTCTTTAAATTGATTTTATTCCTCTAATTCAGTTAAGGGATTTTATAACAATGCTTTTATTATTTCATCTTTTGATCCTCGGTCAATTGCTGATTGCGCTCTTTGTTGCAGGAGACTACAAGTATGTGAGGTATGCAACCACTAGGGGAGTTCTTCGTTTCAAGTTATCTCATGTTAAATGATTGGAGTAGAGTCTGCTTTGTCTTTGTTTGATTTCATTTGCACATTCTGTTCCTTTTTGCACTTGTTTCAGTTTAAGTTTTTTTTATCTTATTAGTTTCCTCTTCTTCTTGTATGTACTCTAGAGATCCTTCTGAAGAAATGATTACTGAGAGGTTTCTTGAGGCAGAGAATGTTGAGGAGAGCAAGAGGCAAAAATACTAAGTATCATAAAGGGAATGGGTATTGTTCTTCACAAAGCTATCCTGCGTTTCCATGTGATTTCAGTTCATAAAGGTTCTTTGTAACTTATCGTGCTGGTATCAATTTGCTAGTTGAAATATCATGCTAGTATCAATGAGCTTTTTGTAGTTTATGAAATGTCACGGGCATCTAATGCAGAAGGGTACAGGAAAAAACAGTCCTGTAGTACAAGTGAGGAATTCTAGCAGTATTAGTCTTTATAATTTTGAAATGCTTCCTATTAACTACGGAATCTAGCTTTTTTATTTTTTTGTTCTACTATTGGCTAGCTCATGAAAAAACAACTTAAAAGTTTAAGATACCTTACGGACCCAAGCAGAACAGAAAACCATCTTAAAACTTTGATGAGTTTGTAAGTGGAATCACCTCAAACTTAGTTGATGTATATTTATGATATCCCACTAGACCCTGTGTTCTTAAAACAGTTCTATGATTCTCTTTCTGCATCTTCAACGGTTGATTCTTAATGGCAGAAGAAGTCCTCTATTTCTTTCTCCAGCGATTCCTATACAGGGTTCACTTTGACACTAGTATTTGCTTAGTTTTCCCCCTTCCCATTTTTGTCAGTACTGCCATATGTATATCTCTATCTTACACGGCGACGTATCTGTTGCACTTCAGCATGGATGGCTGATAAACACTGTTCTGCAAGTAAATGATATTTGAAATTCTTTAGGCCAGTTGATAACATATCTGCAAATTCAATTTTTCGTGTATCATTCGTCGGGTTTTCTTAATTGATGTGGCTATGATTACCAGTGAGTTTTCACCTTTCAGTTTTTTCAATAGGTTATGCTCGAACATACACCATCCATCTAGCTAATGGAGTCGTACTAACAATTATTAATCTTGATCAGTTTCTTGTTGTTACTATTTATTTTTTATTTTTTATTTCATTGCTATTAATTTAATTATCTTGGAACCTTATATGTTGACTTTTAGTCTAATATCTAATGTTGTTTTTGTTTCAATTTCGCCACCTTTAAAAATTTAATCTGCTGCCATGTAATGTATGAAGATACCCTAAGTCAAGGTTCTGTGGTTAATAAACTTGATATCCCTGATGTTATTACTCCTTTCCTTTTTGATTTTTGGTTGAGAACATACTCTCTTTTAATTCAGGTTTCAAAGAGGAGCTTGCAGGTAACCAAAGTGCTGAATTTTCTCCAGAGTTTGGTGTCGTCCAAGATGCTGACCGTCTTGATGCAATCGGAGCTGTTGGTAATCTCTTTAGTCAAAAAGCGTGGAGGACATACTCATTGCATGATAACCTGGTTTTGGAGCAAATGGGGTTCCTTCTTTACTTAATTACAGCTTAGCGGATTAAGTGGCTTCTGCCATATTTCAGCCAAAATATACAGTTGCCTTACTTTCCAAGTTCTGTTTAGGTTAGATGTCTACCTTAGCTAAATTTCTTATTAAGACTAATAGTGTCCAGATATTCTTTATAGGTGTAGATCTAAGTAGGAAGCAGTTAATGATCGATAAAATATGTAACTCAAGCATTATTCACTCCTTTTGCTAGTTTAGTGAATCGTAATTTCATCAAAAAAGAAAAGATGTCTACCTCGCATGAGTGGTATGTATGTAGCACGAAAGAGGTCTCAGTGCTACTATTACCATTAGTTGCCAATCCCTACCATAGATTTGGTGCATTGTGTCGATATGTGATCCTGCATGTCTGTTGGTCCTCCGCTTATCCCGTGTGTTGTGTGGTTAGTGGGGTTATGCTCAGTTGGAATATAGAATATCCCACCCAGCTGAAAGAGAACCCTGGCATAGGGCTTTAAGGGCTTATCTCATTTCTAATGTTGCATGAACCCTTTACTTGTTCTGGAAAACCATGTACCATGGGCAGTGGCCGAAATTGGGACAATAGCTTGTAGAAACTGGGAGAGAGGTGTTACACATGACATTACCACTCTAGGAAATTTGTAGCTAGAAAAGTCTTAAATGTTGTTGTCATCCTTCATAATCTTTACCGTCCTGTCTATGGTCTGTCCATTCATCCAGAGCCCAGAGCTGGGCTTCAAGAAACCAAAGAAGTTCTAAGAATTGGGCAGGCGGATTTAATCTGTGTATACCCTAAATGTTAATGATGTAGGTTTCTATATTGTTGTCGTGTTTCTATTTTTACCTAATGCACAGTTTCTGACTTTGACCCTCAAATTCTTATCTCTATTTTGCATACAGGAATTGCACGATGCTTCACATTTGGTGGAAGTAGGAGTCGTGTATTGCATGACCCTAATATTCATCCACGATTAGATTTATCGAAGGGGCAATATATGAATAAAGCCGAGCAGACTACTATCAATCATTTTCATGAAAAGCTTCTTAAGCTGAAGGACTTGATGAAAACAAAGGTACATGACTTACGCATGAATGTCTCAGATTTAGTAGTATCCATCCGTAGGACTATTTTTTTTCTCTCGAATTTAGTG
Source organism: Papaver armeniacum (assembly GCA_023531295.1). Taxonomy (NCBI): domain Eukaryota; kingdom Viridiplantae; phylum Streptophyta; class Magnoliopsida; order Ranunculales; family Papaveraceae; genus Papaver; species Papaver armeniacum. The sequence continues at coordinate 208,306 of JAJJWW010017623.1, forward strand.
TCCTAATGATCATTGATATATCCGTGAATTGTTAAACGCTTAAACCTCATCCCAATTGTCTATAAAGACATGCACCAATGAAATGTAGTTCATGTATTTTCATAATTAGAAGAGTATGGAATGAAGCTAATTTGGATAATTGATGTTTTCGGAACTGGCTTACCTTGGCTGCTCAAGCGAGTCTGTAATCACTAGGTTTAAAAACAGAGCTTGTTAGCCATGATGTGCAGCAGCAAAAATAAATAACGGTCTCACACTTATGCTTATTTCAGGCTGGGCGGAGAAGAGCAGAAAAAAGGCACAAGTTCATGGAGGAGTTCTTAACAGAGTTTTATGAAGAGTGGGATGGAAGATCTTAAACAAGGTAATTTACATGCCTCATGTGTCTAGAATGATAATTACACTCTTGTGATACCTTCAAGGGGCTCTGAAGTGCTGATATTTGTTGGGATGATCTCTTCGCCGTCTCAATTTTGCTCAGTTGTAGATGTGTGTCAAACCCTTGACTTCACCACCAGCTAGTTAGGATGTGATATGTACAAAATCCTCAATTCTCCTCCTTGTAGGGACCACAGAGGGAGGTGTAATGATTATCTAATTGAAACCAACCTTAGCTCTCCCGGTACTCCGCCAAACTTCCTATTCTAATACAGCTCATGTTGTAGCCTCGTAGGGTGTCTTCTTTACTACAAAGAAAATAAAAACGTCTGTAGAAATGTTAAATCCGTAAGTTATATGAAAATGGAAATAATTTAATGTAGGAACAGATTAATCTCAAGGAAGGAACTGTCACTCTGGAATCTAGATTTTTGGCTGCATTGATGAATCTTATGAGCCACCATTTTCAGATACTAGTCTGATCTGGCCCCAAAAACATTCTCTTATCAGCTTGTCACAAACATCTTTGTAGGAAGTTTGGGTGTGTACTAAGAATATTGATCTCCTTAATTCCTCCCTTTTATTATGGTAACAGTGTTAAGGACTTGACGGAATTTCTTTATTTCACTTGGTAAATTTAATCTCAAGTTTATCAGTCAGAGTTAGGTTTAGTAATCCAGGAAAACTTCTCCTTTCTTGTCATCAACTTTAGTTTATCTAAGTTTTTGCACCTTAATCATGTATGCATGGATTTGTATGTTTTCACCCGAGTGGTTGATGAGCAATATTTACTGACTAGGGTTATATGCACGAAGTAACCAAAATGCCAAGAGACCAAGAAAATTATATATCAGTTTGATAGGAATTAGGTGTGAAGAATTAGAGGTTTGCAAAAGTGGTAAAAGAAAAATTGAAAATTTTATGCAACTTGGGTTAGTATCAACAGAAACTGCATGTGTTGTGCACGCTTCACAAAGTATTTTAGGTCATGTATCAGCGAAAATGGAGTTATTTTCTGGATAATGATCGCTTTTATTGTGTGGACAGGGAGATTTTTTTTTACGCCATTATGTTTTAGCAAAAGGACCACTGTAATCATCTACAAAGCACAAGAGGCACCATTAATAACAGTTGTGGGCTGGTGGTCGAAGCAATCGCCTAAATGCCATCTGGTATTACACTGCAAACTGTAAAGCATGCAGGATGATGGATGATGCTTCCATTTTTTGTTATTTTCGAATTAGAAAACCAAATGTGTAAATTTTTAGCTGATAGTATAACTAATTTGTTTGCTAGCTAATTGTGGTTTTAGATACTGGATAGTGTTATATCACCTTGAATAGATTTTGTCCACCTATTAGACTGTATTGACTGGAGCTGGGAACCTTGGAAGGAATAATTTCCTTTATAACTAGTAGGCAAGTGGTTTTGCATTTGTTGGAGTACAAATCTGATTCCTTTGAGTCATTTAATTTCGGTGCAATCTATGTTAAGCAGGACAGGCCTTGTGTGCGTTGAGCTGGTTAGTCTATTAGCCAACTTTGACACTTTTGAGTTGCATACCTCATCTCACTTGATGCTGACCTAGGTGTTCAAAAAGAAAAACAAATAGTTAGTTTTCATGGTTCCAATTCAAGTTAGAGCCTGTTCATTGTATTCCGGTTGCGACTCATAATCATACAGCACATTTTTAAAATTTTGTGACAGTTGCGCTACAGATCAACTGTCACACCAACTTCTATCTTCCAAAAAAAGAAAAACCTTAGAAAAAGAAGTAGAAGCATTCAACAACTAAAATAAGACCCTCCATTCATATACTAAGATAATTTCCAAACTATCTCAAAGACTTCAACTCATAATCGTCAACTGGAAAAAGAATTAGTTTAAACTTTGGGGAAAACCCTTGGCTTCAAGAAACCTCCATTTTTTGCAAAATTATAAAACTTTACAGTTACACCTCAAAATTTTCAGCTCACCAAATTAAAACTGATAACCAAAGCTAAGCACGCAAGGAACACAAATTGCACACATTATAACACATGAGGACAGTCACACCAATTGTCCATGTACTCCAAAATACATTCATGTATCCCTTGTATTATCTTGAAAATTGGGGTTAACAAAAGTTCTTTCATCCTACATCTCCATTAAGAATTATGAATCTTACCAATCAAACCAGCTTCTTCTCCGGCGAAGACGCCGGAAATATAGGTTCTGGGAGTATCTTTCTTTTACCTGAGATCCAACTTCTTGAACTTTTTGTTGCCATCGTGTTTTTCGTAGCTATACATTCTCTTAGGCAACGGAGACGCCATGGTTTGGCTGTTTGGCCATTTGTTGGTATGTTACCTTCTTTGTTGATTGCTGTACACATACACACTGATATTTATGAATGGCTTACCGATGTACTTCGTCAGCAACGCGGTACGTTTACGTTTAGGGGACCTTGGTTTACTAGTCTCAATTCTGTGATCACGGCTGATCCTCGAAATTTAGAACACCTTCTTAAGACAAAATTTACTAATTTTCCAAAAGGTGAATTTTTTCGCAATAATGTATGTGATCTTCTTGGTGATGGGATATTCAGTGCGGATAATGAGACTTGGCGTAGTCAAAGGAAGACTGCGAGTATTGAGTTTCACTCATCTGGGTTTCGGAAGTTAACTACTGAATCATTGAATGAACTTGTTCATGCTCGACTTTTGCCTGTCTTAGATGAATTAATCAAGAATTCTGCCGCAGTTGATTTACAAGATGTTCTTTTAAGACTAACTTTTGATAACGTCTGTATGCTAGCATTTGGTGTTGATCCTGGTTGTCTTGGGTTAGGTTTGCCAGAAATTCCATTCGCTCGGGCCTTTGAAGATGCAACAGAAATGACGGTTTTACGTTTCATTATGCCATCCTTCGTTTGGAAAATCATGAGATATCTGAATATTGGTTCTGAAAGGAAACTTAAGGAATCAATATGTGAAGTAGATAAATTTGCAGATAAAGTAATTCGTACAAGGAACAAAGAACTTTCATTATTGGATCAATCTAACGACAATGATATCAATAACAAGCCGAGGTCAGATCTTTTAACGGCATTTATGAGACTAAAAGACGACGATGGAAAGCCATTTTCGCAGAAATTCTTGAGAGATATCTGTGTTAACTTCATTCTTGCTGGAAGAGATACTTCATCAGTTGCATTAAGCTGGTTTTTCTGGTTGGTTAGTAAGAACCCAAATGTTGAGAAACAAATTCTTGAAGAAATTTATGGTATTATTGGCGAACGACAGAACTTCGAAGTGACAGAGAATGAGAGTACTATTGTGTTCAAGCCCGAGGAAGTGAAGAAAATGGATTATTTGCAAGCTGCGCTTTCAGAGGCTCTAAGGCTGTACCCATCTGTTCCATTGGACCACAAGGAGGTAATCTTCTTTCCCTACAGTTTACAAGACTGACGCTCTACCACTGAGCTATACGGGCAACTGTGTAATGCGAACTTATTAGATTTTGTTATATTACTGTACTAACTAAAGCATTTGATTTGATGATTAATCAGGTAGTTGAAGACGAAGTGTTTCCTGATGGAACAATTCTGAAAAAGGGAACCAAAGTAATATATGCAATTTACGCAATGGGAAGAATGGAAGGAATATGGGGAAAAGATTGTCGAGAATATAAGCCAGAGAGATGGTTAAGAGATGGACGTTTTATGAGCGAATCCGCATATAAATTCACTGCATTTAACGGCGGTCCAAGGCTTTGTTTAGGAAAAGATTTCGCCTACTATCAGATGAAGTTTGTTGCAGCATCAATTATTTATCATTATCGAGTAAATGTGGTGAAGAATCATTTGGTGACCCCTAAGTTGGCACTGACAATGTACATGAAACATGGTTTGAAGGTGACCCTTAACAAGAGAGATGATATCATGCATCCATCCGCCGAACCATGCAATAAAGTTCAATCATAATTAGAACTGATTAAGAAGTATATAAGATTATGTTTTGGGAAAGTTAGTGTTGTTTTTGCAAGTATCTAAGTGTGTGTATAAGATAATAATTTGAAATTTGGTATTGTAATAGCAATTACAATGGTGATGAAATTAGCCTGTGGCTTTATTTCGGTTCCTCCATGTAGTAACAATTTGAAATGATGTTGGGGTTTATGTATACAAAATTGGGGGTTCAATCATGCAACTTTTACTTGTGCATACTAAAGGGAACTTTTTGTTTTGAGGCATTGATAAAGTGAAGTTGTCAGGTAGTTATTACCCTAAAGTAATAAGAAGTGTGCAAATATCATGAAACAACTAACGATCTTGTGGTAACTTGAATTTACATGCATGAAAGTTCTTTAGAATCTAGTCAAATGACTTCATGTATAGTTCCGTGATCAAAAAACCCAAGATGTTTCATTATTTGTGCGTGCATTACAAGCCTTAAATGGGTGATGTGATTCAGAAATTTGCAATTACTTTCGGTTGTTGATGGTAAAAGTAAAATTAGTCTCAAGGTATCTCATTTTTGGATTTCCAGGAAATGTGTCTATGAAGAGACTTGGGTTTAGGGCTGCAAGAAAATTTGAAAGGAGCTGCATTTGGATTGATTTTATATGAGCAGGAGGATAAAAGCTGTCCAAGTGTATGGTAACCTACATTATTGGCAAGTGCTTTGTAGTGTTCTTTTTTTTTTTACTCAAAAAGGGCAGATTTATTGATAAAAATCAGCATCCCACTAAGGTAGTGAGCAGCTGAAAAAAAGAAAGAAAAGGGAAGGAACAACAGTATCAAACCATACTCAAAAGAGCATAGCCATAGCCACCTAACAAAAACTATGAACCCAAAAAATGTTAAAGCACATAAGCTATCTACCCAGCTAAGACATTACACCCTCCCAGTTATTAAAGACAGAGTTAACAGAAATGTCTCCAAATATATCTGTCCCAACACACCAATTATAAATATTGATCTTCACACTATCAATCAATTCCTCCCGAGTCTTATATTGCCCATTAAACACTCTTGCATTTCTTTCAATCCATATAGCCCACCAAATAGCAAATGGATACAAATCCCAAAATTTGCTCTTGATTGAACTGTTCTTGCAATTCTTCTTTCTCCACTCCCATATGTTACTTCTTACTGAATCATGAAAAACCCATTGCAGTTTATAAAAATTCAAAAAGTAATACCACACTGACCTGGTAGATTCACAATGTAGAAAGATATGCTGGTTTGATTCAGCTGACTTCTTGCATAAAAGGCAACCATTAACCATGATAGTATTCCTATATGAATTTGAGTCTAGAGTAGGAGCAGCATTGTAACACAAAGTCCATACAAAGAATGCAACCTTCTGAGGAATTCTTGGGTTCCAAACAGATTTGTAAGGAAACCTCAATAAACCATCATCTTCTAAGGCTTTATAACATTCTGCCACAGAAAAGCCTTTTGTTCCCACCTGCCAAACTCTTTGACCACTGCCACTATCAATATTTGGAAGCAAATTCAAAAGATGAACCACGTCTTCAATTTCCTGCTCTTTTAGTAACCTGCGGAATGCAAAATTCCAACTATTATTATCACTGACATCCAACATATCCTGTAATGTAGCATCCTTCTTGTTATTGATTTTGAATAGTGAAGGAAACATCAGCTTTGGAGCTTGGCCATTAAGCCACTTGTCTTTCCAGAACAAAACTGTGTTGCTATTGTTCACTTGGATTGCAGTGCATTGCTCAAGACTTGGAACTGAGTTTAAGATCCCTGCCCATAAACTTTTCCTTACAGGCTTGTTTGTAGCATTAGGAAAAAAAGCTTTTGGGTTTCCCCCAAACTTTTGATTAACAATCTTTCTCCATAATGCATCTTCCTCATTCTCATATCTCCAAACCCACTTTGCATGTAGAGCTTTATTCATGATCCTAAGCTTCTTGATTCCAAGTACACCTCTTCTCTCCTTAGACAGACTAATCCTCTTCCAACCAACCCAGCTTTTTTTTTTGCTTCTTAGCTGAAGAACCCCACAGGAACTGCCTCATGATCTTCTCCATCTGCTTTTTAACTTTCACTGTCAATTGAAATAAAGACAAATAGTACACAGGTAAACTGGATAACACATGCTTTATAAGCATCAATCTTCCCCCCTTTGAAAGATATCTCCTCTGCCATAAACTTAGCCTCTTCTGAAAATTTTGTAAAATCATATCCCAAACCCCAACTGCTTTAGACTTACTACCTAAAGGAATTCCTAGATATTTCATAGGAAAAGTAGTTCTCTGACAGCCAAACAAAGCAGCATAAACATCAATATTAACAACACCCCCCACTGCAACCATAGCACTCTTCTTGAAGTTTACTTTTAACCTAGAGATTAATTCAAAAGCCAATAAAACATTCTTCAAATTTTGAACTTGTTCTAAATCACCCTCCAAAAAAACTATCAAATCATCTGCAAACTGCAAATGGTTAATAGCAGCTGCCTCCACTGCTGGCTTGAACCCAGAAATCAAATTCAAACTTGTACCTTTTTTGATCAGAACTGACAACACTCCTACCACCATTATGAACAAAAAAAGAGAGATTGGATCTCCTTGTTTTACTCCCTTACTACTTCTGAACAAACCAGATGCAGTTCCATTAATTGTCATTGCAAATCTAGTGGTAGACGAACACCATTTGATCCAATTCCTCCACACAACCCCAAAACCAAATCTTGTAAGAGTGTAATCTAGACAAAACCAACTTATGTTATCAAAAGCCTTCTCTTAGTACACTTTTACCACCAGACCTGGATTGTTCTCTCTTTCTCTAGCATCAATTAAGTCTGAGGCAATAAGAAAACCATCAGTGATTTGTCTGCTATCAACAAAAGCTCCCTGAAATTCTGAATTAATGGATGGCAAGACTAACTTCAATCTTTCTGCAAGCAACTTTGAAATTATCTTATATACACCCCCAATAAGACTTATTGGCCTGAAATTATGCATACTTGTATCCCCTTCACACTTAGGAATAAGGATAATATTTGTGCAGTTCAATCTCCAATCTAGAGAACCACTTGATTCAAACTCTTTCATTACAGCCATCAAATCTTGCTTTATGATATCCCACACAGCCTTGAAGAACTCCATGGTGTACCCATCTGGACCTGGGGATTTATTAGTTCCAAAACCCCAAATTACATGTTTCACTCCATCCTCTTCTATAGGTTTCTCCAAAGTAATGCTCTACACGACACTAAGACTAGGCAAATCCAGGCCATCAAAAGTAGGCCTTAAATAAACATTCTCAGTAAAAATCTCTTCATAAAACCTCATTGCCTCCTCATGAATGAGCTTCTTGTCATGGCTCATTGTGCCATTTATCACCAGAGAGTGTATTGAATTAACCCTTTGATTATAAGAGGCATTTTTATGGAAAAACTTTGAATTCCCTTCACCATCTTGTAACCACTGCCCTTTTGATCTAAGAATGCCACTTTCTTGCCAGATTTAAAGAAGTCTGCTTATGTTTAATCCTAGTAGCTTCTCTCTCCGCATAATCCTCCCGATTCAGATGATTAATTTCCTCCAAGATATCATAAACATCAATAAGAGTCTCTAACTTGTCTACTTCAAATTGCAGAGAGCCAAATGTTTCCCTTCCCCATTTTTTAATGAAAACTTCAAAGCTTGAAGTTTCCTAGACAAAATGTAACTTGGAGAACCAAAAAAAGTGAGACTAGCCCACCACATCTTCATGTTCTCTAGGAAATCAGGATGATTTAAGTAATAATTCTCAAACCTAAAAGGAGGTTTTGAATTGTTACATGAATTACAGTCAATGAGAATTAGAGCGTGATCAGATATTGGCCTTTTCAGCCTATACTGAACAAGTGAAATACATTTCTCCTCTCATTCAGCTGAGAAGACAAATCTATCCAACCTTAACAGAATTGATGGGTTTTGAGAATTTGTCCAAGTGTAACATCCACCAGACATGGGTATGTCTATCAGCTTGAAATGATTCACAAACTTCCTAAAATTCCTCCTATTTTTCACATAACCACCTGCAAGGCTGCAATATTCCTCTCAGACTGATACAGAATAGCATTCCAATCACCACCAATTATCCATGGGTCAGTCAAGAGGAGTCGAATATCTCTTAATTCTAACCAAAACTGCTCATAATCATTATAATCAGTTGCCCCATACACAGCAGTGAAGACCCAACATAAATTATCCGATAAATTTCTGAATTTAATTGAAACTGAAAAGGCTCCAATTAGATTATCCTCCATTGCAACAACAACTTTATTCCACATTACCAAAATTCCACCAGACCTTCAGAAGGCAGAAATAAATAGTCACAACCATTATTACCCCAACATGTTCTAACTAAAGCATAATCAATCATCTCTTTCTTTGTTTCCTTTATTGAACCATAGTCGCATGGTTCCTTCTAATTGCATTATGAATAGCAGTAGTCTTTATTTCATCTCCCAAACCCCTTATGTTCCAAGATAAAATTTTATGATCCATTAACCAAAACTGAATCCCTTGAAATTTCCTGCGCACAGCCTGTTTGAGCTGCAACATTCAAATTAGAACCTCCATCAGACGATGAACTAAGAGTGCCTCTAGCTTCCTCCGCCTCCCAATCTTCATCTTCAGATTCCACATCAAAATTCTCCAGACCATCATATTGACTGTCTTCCTTCTGATTCACTGACTTCGAATGCTTCAGCTTAATGAGCATGTTTATGCAATTATTTTTTGCAAGAGATGACTCACTTTAGATACCCAATTCCTTATTGAAATTAACGTGATAAGACACCCTTGCATCGATACTATCCTCATTATTAGATGTAGCCAATGAATTAGTTGTATAGCAACTAGCCGTTATATGTGGAGCGTTTGAATTTGAATTAATTAACGGCTGTGATGAGGACCCATCACTCTTTGTGTTTACTCGAGGATAAATCCAATGACTCATTAGCTACTAAACCATTATATAACGGGTCTAAGTCCGCACCCGAATCACTGTGGCTTATAGAGCATATGAATCTCAATGAATTATCCAATGTACCAGCTTCATTTAGATCACAGGCAGGCCTGAATGGAGCTCTCTTACACGGGTCGGAACCCGAAGGGCCTCCAAGCACCATCTCGCCCGTATATCGATCCGCATTTACTGAGTGGAGTGAGCCATGGGCAGGCCTAAGTGGAGCTCTCTTATACGAGTTAGTACTCGACGGGCCTCCAAACACCATCTCGCCCATATAACGACTCACACTCGAGTTCAAGTTTGCTTTGCAAGCAAAAACAGCTGGTGAACCAGCCAATTTTGAAGCTGAATCGGTGTTGAAAAGTGGGTTTTCCAACCAGACTTTCGATCCAACTCGCGACCGTTTCGATAACTGAACTTGGAAATTTTGAACTTGGTCATGCACTGAGTCTGCATGGGAGACCAATTCACTTGTATACTTTTCCAAATCCATAACAACATCCAACTGATTTGAGGAATAATGTGCACTGTTTGTTGCATGATACTCGTTCGGAACCACCACCAAAGACTTTAACTTTGGTTTGACTGGTAGATGAGACTGAGTTCCAGATTCAAGTATTTGCTGATCATCACCATCAAAATTATCCTGATGAGACTGAGAATCATTAATACGAACTGACTTTTCCAGATAAGCCAGATTTTTTTGATGTTGATCAAAGTGCACCAATCCTCTAGGATAAAAATCAGATAGCCATTCAATAGTTAGCAGTAGATCATCGAGCAAAACTACTGCTGGAATGTTAACAAGTTCGCATTTAACTTTGATCTTGCAACAATTCAATTTTGAATGGATTTTAGAATCCGAATGAACATCCTCAAAATCACCCCATGGTGAGCAGATCCTTTTAAGATTAGACTCCTCCCACATATGGAAAGGAAGGCCTCTAACACCAATCCAATGATCCGACTTGAGCCTGGACTTAGTATCAAAACAGAACTCATCACTGGAATATTGTTTCAACATGATCTTGGATATCCCCACAAAAATAATTATAGGCTGTCGTAATGCATTGTGGAACTCCATTTATGGAGAAGCGAAAAATACCTTCTTCCCAGAAATATGACGAATAACCATATCCTCTGACAGCTTGAAATGCATTTGAATCCCTTTGGAGATACCCAACCAGCCATTATGAAAATTCAGGACTTCAACTACCACCCCTTTTGTGCTTGAAAGAATGAAGTTTGTAGCATCATCCTTCCTTACCACGTTACCATTTGAGACTGGAAGTTTTGGAAAATCATCATTAGTTAAACGTACTTGATGATTCACTGGTACAGCTGGATTTAAATAGTTCATAAAATTCATCCATATTGAACCATTGTCACCTGCAGGAACGCAGATGAATCGAGATTTGTATATCCTAGATGGCTCAGTTTTGGAAATCTTCAGAAGCTTACCATTAGGGTTGGAGAGGAGTTCTATCAAGAAAACAACTTGGTTGAATCTTCTCGACCAACGTTGGTCTGGATTAGGTAACACCGATACTGCATTGATTGATTCCACTAAAGTTGTAGCTAATCAATCAATAATTCCTCAGGAAAACAAACCCAATTGACCAAACCTTTAAACCTTTCTAAAATCTTGAGTTCACAATTATTCCTCGTGAATTCAAACGTTTTAGATCTAAGAAACGTATGAGACTTAACCATGGTGTGTGAGTAGGGGAGAAGAGACGAAAAGAGAAACTTGAGAGAAAGACAGACGAAAAGATCCGAACCAGAGTGATAAGGATCAGAGAAAAAGAGAATAGTCGAAAAAAATCACCATGGTCAAGGAAAAAATCTCCATCGTCAAAACAGGACGACCCGAGTCAAGGAGAGAGATGATATTTTTAAATTTGAAAAGCCATTTGAAAGCGAGACATAACATAACTTTTAAGAAGAAAAGCCAAAACAGTGTCGATATAGCTAAACTGTTGCTTGAAAGTGAACAACCCTGATTTCAGCTTAATGCAATCTCTGTTTTATAATCCCCTCATAGATGAAACTTTGAAAGTGACAACACAACAGATGGAAGAACAAATAGGACGACTGGACATAAAGATCAATATAGCACCAACTATGATGAATTGTAATGCAAACTCTGGAATTCGGCTGATTTTATGTGATTATACAGGGTTTATCATAAAAGCAAGAGGGATACACTCTACAGCAACAACCAGAGATCATTTAGAAAAGAAAGGAGCCGAGGCAGACTTTCAAATGGGCCCTGATTGGAGCGGACACGCCATTAGTTTGAAGCGATTGAGAACCTACTTTATTATTGCTTATGAAAAAGTACGCGAAGGAAAAAGAACAAAGATACAAAGTTAGTGCAGATTTCCGCGACAACAAAAAAATTTGATATCAATATTCTAGTTCATTCCTTTACCTTAGTTATAAGATCAAACATAATTTGGGCAACTAAATTAGCGAGTGTTTTGTAACAAGTATGCTATTAAACATAAGCGGGTCGAAATGCTTTATGGGCGATTCTAACTTATCTAAATATACTGAATCTGGAATCAAGAAGTAATGTTTTATCAAACCTCAAACTATGGACGTTATGGTTCATTTCAATCAGAATACGAGGTTACCTCTTTTCTATAAAAAAAAAAAAGGTGTATGGTAACCTACTAAGTTACCTTTATATTACATTATGTCACATATTATTCACAATTTTATTTTCAAACTTTGGATGGTATTACTGTGAATAAAAACCAAATAATAGAAGATAATATTTTGGGATATGTTTCTCTTACAAAACTCTACCATCATATCGAAAATGAGCGTATTCCGAGACATATACTATTGTATTAATTTCAAAACAAGCAATTGAAAATCTATGAATTTTTAATCATTGAAAATTAGTCGGTGTCACTGTAGTACAGTGGTAAAGTCACTGGGTGATAATGCCTGTGTCTAAGTTCGCACAAGAGTCTTTACCGACCAAAGAAAAGTAAGATTGGTAGAGTGTAAGATTTGGAAATTTCAGAATCTACTCATTTTTAATAGGTATGTAGAGCTTTGTAAGGAGAATATATTTACTATATATTAGCTTCAAATCCGATACCATATTATTTCATGAGGTAGGGATCCATGGACACTCTTAGATGAACGGTATCGTACATGATTTGCGTCATTTTCTCCGGAAAACCCGAACAACAATGAATTTAAATCTACTATTTTGATGATACGTTCCTCTTATAAGGCTCTATACATTCTTACCAAAAATAAGCACACAATCGAGACATATAACATCACCATCTACCCCTTTGAATATCAGTTAAAAGTTAACGGTTTGAAATTAAAATCGATAAATGGAGAGGTTTGGTATCTCGAATTGAGTTCATTTTGGTAAGAATGTAGAGACGCAAATCATGTACGATCTTTGTCTTTCTAAGAGTTTTTATGGATCCTACCTAAGAAGAGGAAGGATCCATGGACACGATGGACACTATAATACATGGTTGGTGTTATTTTCTCGCAAAAAATCCAAACAACAATGAATTTAAATCTAGTATTTTGAGGATACTTTATAAGTCTCTACATTCCTATCAAAAATGAGCTCAATTAGAGATACCAGACCTCTCTTAAGAGTGTACATGGATCCTTCCTCTTATTTCATTCACCAAAAAAAGACGTCCAAAAAATAAGAAAGTGTGAAGGGATCCTCTCTCTTATTCGTCACCGCTAATTAAATACCTAATCTTATAGAGAAACTAAATATGAATTCTTATATGCCTTAAGGGTAGATTTTTTGTGTTTTTTCCCTCTTTTTTTCTTCTTTTAACAAAAACGATTTGTCGTTATCCATTAAAATTTCCTATAAATGGATCGTCATCACAAACAAAGTAATAAAGATGTTATTTTTGATCAGGTATTGAAACGATTGCGGTTAATCGATCATAACAATAAGTTGAAGAGCAAGTTCAATATTGTGTTGAAGTTCGACAACAAATCAAGTTCACAGCCACTAGAAATGTATATTATGAAATGTTTATTTGAAACTCTATACTTCCAATTTGATTTTTAATTGACCAAGTAGGCTATAAGCATTGAAATTTGATGGCAACATTTGCAGTTGCAGTTAAATCTACGGTTAAGTATAAATGAAATTTTCTAACCATAGGTGATGATGTTTTTATATTTTTTATATTTTTGCAGTTGCAGTGTGATCTGTTACGAAGAAATTTACTAAATGTACGTGATATGATATATCTATGACTAGTAATCTTTGGATCGACCACAATGTAGAAATTTGATGTTCTTTCCATACGAAGTACAAACTTGTTTGTACCCTATTAAAATAGTGTACGTGCGGAACCGCACAAACTATTTGATATCGGTAAAATACGGTTTATTGTGGAAACCGGTGGGTTTATTAAGGAAACCCACATGGCTTATTATGGAAGCCCAATCTTGTTTATTGAGGAAACCAACCCGTGGGTTTATTGAGAAACCCACATGGCTTATTATGGAAGCTTTGGATTCGGTTTATTGTGGAAACCGGTGGGTTTATTGTGGAAACCCGCATGGCTTATTATGGAGGCCTGGATTCGGTTTATTGTGGAAACCCCATGGCTTATTATGGAAGCCTAACCCGGTTTATTGTGAAACCGGTGGGTTTTTGTGGAAACCCGCATGGCTTATTATGGAAGCCTAACAGGTTTATTGTGGAATCATGGCTTATTATGGAAGCCTAACCAGGTTTATTGTGAAAGCTGGTGGGTTTATTGTGGAAACCGCATGGCTTATTATGGAAGCCTAACCCGGTTTATTGTGGCTTAGGTGGGTTTATTATGAAACTTAGCATGGCTTATTATGGAAGCCTAACTTAGGTTTATTGTGGAAGCCAGGGGTGGGTTTATTAATGGAAAACTTAGCATGGCTTATTATGGAAGCCTAATGGTTTATTGTGGAAACCGGTGGGTTTATTGTGGAAAACCCATGGCTTATTATGGAAGCCTGGATTTGGGTTGTTAGGGAAACCAGTGGGTTTATTATGGAAACCCACTAGGCTTATTATTGAAGCCCAAGAGTCTTGAATAATTATTTATTTATAATTATTAATGATATTTGAAATAAATGCGGGATCCTAAATAAAGAGGATAATTATCTTAAATACTTATAATTATTTAAGATAAATGAGGATTATGGTGAATATTAGGGTTTATCATGAATCTGGATGTTATTTGAGGTTTATACGAGGATGAGGGAAGTTATTAGGATAACTATGAAAACCCTATAGCTACATCTATTTACGCCTATATATAGAGGCTAAATCTCAACACAAAAAGGTACACAATTTCTATTCCTTTTCTTAACAACCTACTTGCATAGAACTCTTGTTGATTTTAGCATCGGAGTGTATTTGCAGTACCCCACCATTTTCAATCAACAATTCTTTGGAGAATCTAATCAACGGCGGCGATTCGATCATCATACATACATCTCGAAGATTGTTGGGGTGATTAATTTTGCACCAACATCTTTTGGCGCCGACTAAGGGGACTACGAGTAAAGATCGTGTTCTCCAAGTGAAAGAAATTATTCCAAACGATTTTTTTCTAAAAATAGGGTTTCAAAATCATTGTGAGCAAAAAGTTGCGAAAGTTTGAACTTTGAGGAAAAGTCGCGAGGAAGATCATAACCTTCGAGAAAGTTGCAAAAGCGTATCGCAACTTTTCGGGTAGTTGCGAGGAAGATTCACAGCGTAAGCGAAAGTTGCAGAAAGCTCTGAGAACACTTTGAGAAGGTTCTTTGGAAGGTTCAGAACTATTTCATAGAGTTGTTGAAGATCCGAAAAGTCGCGAAAGTTACGCCAAAGTTGTTGAAAGAAAATCTAAAAGAAACGAATGGAGGCATCGGTGCAAATCAACTTTGAGATGGATGTGGATGTACCCGCTCGGAACCAATCGAATCGACAAGTAAATACTCGAACTTTGAGAAGTGTTGTTGTCCAAAACTTGACGAAAGGGATGGAAGATCGGCGTCGATGTCATCAACGACATCGACCTCTCGTTCGCGTTACGAGGAACTGCTCCAAGGGTGAATTGCGTGTTGCTGAATAGATCACCACCTCCGGCCACTAGCAAGAGGGTTCGACAAACAAGGGAGAATTTAGGTCGACACCCAGCGAGACAGGCCCTTCGAGAGGAAGATGTTGCTAGCAGAGGCGTGCGGGCTCGATGATCGCGGTCGTAGGCGACACAAATATATTACACTTTCTTACTACTCAAAATATAAATATAGCAAGGGCAAGAAAGGATCGATCCCACAGAGAGGTCTAGGTTGTCAAATTGTTTCGGTTCCCTATAAATAACACCGGTAGTTTTGTGATTTTTATGTAATAGACTAAATAAAGCAAATAAAGAAATAAGCAAACAAATCGAATCAAGGATAAGAAGGTATTGGTTAAGGATTTCGTTTTCATTCACAAACATGTTTTCAACACAATAACTAGAATTGATATTTTAATCTCAACTTTTATCAAAGACCCTAGAATACCTTGATCGTAAAGAATATCCATAAATCTCCTCATGTCATCAACAAACACATTAAAAGATGCGAATATGAATTCTACCTAAAGGAACAACCTAACGTGTAAAAGCACTAATCAAGTTTAATTCCCTAGATGCATTAGGTTCTATGAAATCAGGCCAATCAAAGCAATCGAACGTGGAAAGCGCACTAATCCGATTTAACAAAGGTTATGGTTCACATATGATCATAAGAATATATCACTACAAACTATAATCATATTTATGCTACTTGCAATCGAATTATCACTTTTGCGTATAATAACCTAATCTAGCAATAGAGATGAAAACAAACTCAATCGATTGCATTTTCGACTAACAAGCATTCAAATCATGTAACAATATTCATAGTGAATCATAAAGCGATAATATGAGAGAAAACTAATTTATTGAATTAAAACCCATATTTGGAAATCCAACTTATTCCATAACCAATAATAAAACTAGGTACTCATATTCATGGAGTTCATAACAAGAAGAAAGAGAAAAGACTTCATGTTTCTAAACCCTCGAATAAAGTAGTTAAGATAAAGAATAATTAAAAGATATAAGATGATACATCTCAAATTGTGCCTAGGCTTCTCTATATATAGAGTTTTGTAACCTCTTCTTGAAGAAACTAGGAAACCTAGTAAAAATAGGAAAGAGCACCTCCTTAGGAATTGTGTCCCGTGCATCGAGCCCCGGACGAAGTAGGTCACCAAAGTCGCCAACTTCCCTACGACAAGTCACTGCCAAAGCTGTCCGTGAGAGTTCTCAAAACAGCTAATGGGCTTACGTTAAAACTGGAGAAAACCAGCCCGTTGTAATTCTTCCTGAGACCAGACTCGAGCTCAAACTCCCTCACAGACTTGAACCGACTCTCATCACGGCTAACCTCTCTCGAGTTCACCTCCTTCCTGCCAAAAACTTCCAGCATCCATCACTCTCCAATCATCAGCACCAGACCATCTTCTCTTACTCTCTCTCGAACTCAACTGCCATAACCACCATCGAACCCCGGCTCAAATCCAACATGACCCTCATCATCAATGGCAGCAGCGTTCTCTTGTGTAATCTTCATGACCTGCTCAAAATTCTTCCATGCTTCACCATTCCCTGTCCATGTTCACTGCCATCATCACGTGAAATGGCAGCATCCAAACCTCCCTGTCTCAATCGAGAATCATCAAAGCCATGCAACCTTTCTCGAGCTCTTCCCTGTCTAGTCTACAGCGTCCTCCATCTTTGTAATCTCCTTATTAACCTTATCTCGAACTCCATCAACATCACGTCTTCCATCATATATCGCCACTGCCTACTCCACCTCAAACACCGGCAACATCATCTTACCAATGGCAGCAACGTCCAGACCAGAGCTAAACTACGTACATTCATTGCCATCATCCGCTGCAGCTTAAACACGTCGTCATCTTTTCTCAGGAAACCCATTACCATCCTCCGATAAGCCGCAACCGTCCCAGGAAACTCGAGCAACACTTCCATCTTGTTCTAACGCTGGCAGCAACTGGATTTAACTTCGTCTTCTGTCATCAATAACAACAACCTCCACCATCTCTGTAAGCCATCCATCACAGCTTCGAACTCCTCTCCATCTCTTGCTGTTGTCGACACCATTAAACCATTCTCTAGCCTTCATTCTCAGCAGCCGCCAGCATCATCATTGCATGTGCCATTTCATGCCTCTGCCAAGCTCGACCATCTACAATAGTAGCAACGTTCAAACCCAGTTCTTCATAATCACTGCCAAGCTCTATGGCAGCATCAACCATCACCGTAAACAACCAATGACCACAGCATCCCTGTTTCTCGAGTTACTATCTGCAGTCAATGGCATCACGATCAATCTCTGCCATGCCAGCAAACCAAGCTCGACTGCAACCATCTCCATGTTCATCACCATCTTCACTGCCATCAACTACCGTTCTCGGCATATAGCACACCCTTGACCCGACTCAACTCTGTCTCCGACCATGCGCTTCATCTTCTTTTCTGTTGTGTTCTTCCTCATTTCTAATGACAGCAACATCACCAGCAAACTCCCAGCACCATCATTCAACGTTCGCAGCTCTCTGTGTCATTCATGTGTACCAGGAAAACTGGTCGTGATTTAAGGAAGAAGGTGGGGTGCCCAGAGTTACTGGCCAGGCGCCTTTAACAATATTTGAATTTAAGCTTCCCCTATTAAATAGCTCGACTGCCTTTAGCAGTTCCATTAAAACAGGTCACCCCTTAACAGAATGACTGCCCCTTAACGTACGGTGGGGTGGCAATATCACTTGGCCTAGAAAATGACCATTTCGCTCTTTTATGCTTCAAGTTCTTGTTTTGCTCATAACTTCTTCATACGAACTCGGAATGACTTCATTCTTTCGGCATTGTCTTCATCTTCTCGTCCTCTACACAATGAAAAGTAGAAATCTTGTATTTGAATGAGTTCCAATTGGTCTTTTTGCTCCAAATGACTCCATTGCACCTAATAAACTCAAAAGCACACATAAGATACATAATTTACAAGAAAACTCACAAAGAAAGCATAAATACTAGATATTAAATACGGTGTATTCTACACCTATCACTCGAGCTAATAATCCACCTGTTGGTCAAGCTAACGCCATGCCTGCTGAACAGACCAACGTCCCACCTATAGTTCAAACTAATCTCCAATCGGTTACTCAAGAAAACAACCCTCAAGCTCCTGCTGCTCAGCATAACCCACGAGTCGAACTGGGGAACATCACACAGGTAACGCCTATCGATTTAACAATCCGTGAGCGATTGCAGCAACTGGAAAGAGAGAACAAACGACTCAAGGTCGCGTTGGAGAAGAGAGAGAGAGCTGAACGCCGGCTATCTCTCGTTACGAAAGTGGAAGGACAAATCACCTAGAACCAAATAATCCACGAAGAAGAGCGAGTTGTTGATGATCGATGGCGGAGTCGGGACGATGGAAGAGGGCGAGGAGGAAAGGGACCGTAACCGAGTCGTGGTCGCGTGGTAATGACCTTTAAGATCGTCGTACTCTAACAACGATTATTATGGAGTCGAAAGAGGTAGTCAAGCGAGGACAAGTCGTATGAGGCATGGACGGAGAGTAGATCGAGCGATGATGGACACTCAAGGAGATCAAGGCGTGAGAAAAATCATTCGAAAAGAAGTGCCCCATCCCTATCCCCGAAGACTGATGCTAATCTGCGACCTATCGATGCTTTCTATTCCTTTTGGTCGATTTGCAATGCGGAATCTGGTGCTTCAGGTCAGAGATTAGAGATCGACCAACACTGCACCAATTTACTTCAACGATAAAATCTGATGAGGAAGTCGATAATTTATACATTAATCAAGTAATCTGCACATTACACCACCAAAAGGAGACTTCAAAATTTCAGCAAGCAGTATAAGCGGATGATCATGGACGCACTAAGCTCGCCCCCATCTACGCTGGCAACGGGAGCACAGATCCCTAGCGCTATCCTTGCAAGCGACAGACGACCAACGACATCACAGAAGGGTGCAAACCCGAACAACGACATTTAACCGTAATAAACACATGGTGACCACCACACTGTTATAGGATCGACTATGACAAGGTTCAAAGATCGGTGATGCAACAAGATCAAAGATGAACAACATAGCGCAGGTCCGTGACGTGTTACTTCACATGAATGTAACTACTGAACCTTATCTTAGAAGCTGTAGCACAACGACATGCACTTAACAGCAACGGACGTAAAGTACAGCGAGTACCGCAACAACTCAAAGATCGTCTAGCCACGGGCAATATCGGAGACAACAACAGTGGATATAACTATGGAAGACATAAGCAGCGCAGCGCAGTTCTACCATACAAAAAATGTGTGAGAAATAACACACAATACCCAAAACCATTGCGTAAAGTCCAACAAAGGCCCGACAATGCCAAGTCCGTATACGCTTGTAGGCTCATCAATATCTATACTTTTGCATGAAAGTGTATTTGTGAACGCATAGGGAAGGTGGAACCTTTTATTTTGCATCTTCACACTAAAGAATCTAGATCAAAAGACCTACAAGATCCGCTCATCCTCGAGTTTAACCACAAAAGCAACGAGAGATAAGTGTTACGAAGTTACCCAAGCGAGAGCGCCCAGAGACGAGCCGTCGAGCCAAAGCATCATCTCTCGAGCCAAGTTGTCCGAGTCGAGCAGAGTCGAGTTTAAGCCGATGATGAGCCAAGCTTTAGCACCAGTGGATTTCGGCCCCATCAAAAGATGCCATCAGATTATTTCGCCCCACTGCTTGGGCTTGGGTTTGTTTTTCAATTTTGTTTCCTTAATATCTCCTTCGTTTCACATCGGAATTGGGTGAATTTGGGCTCGTTGCGATCTTCTTTCAATTCCCTACTACATGGAGACAAAAAATTTATGTTCGAGAAGATTTTGTATGCATTTTGGGCAGCAACATGATCAAGTTCGAGGTTAGCAACATGATCGAATACAAAGTTCGTTAGATTTGTTGCTCGAGGTTCGTCAGCAACATGATTAATTGAAGATAAGCAAAGAAATCAATGTTGTCACATATGACTAAGGGTTCGGAAGGCGAAGGACACGCCACACCAAGACAACATTTTGAGGGCGATTCCAAAAGGAAAAATCACGATGAACCCAGAAATAAGATGGAAATGGAAAAGATATCATAAGCCCAGATCCATCTAGCAAGTGAGGATCAGATATTATATATAGATCTAGTTCCTGCTTCACATGGGGCGTCTTTGCTATTTGGAAATATCTGTAGAGATATTGGGGGCGGCTAAAGTGACGCCTAGCATGCAATCAAAACCAACATGGTTAAGGAAGTCAAACAATAGGACACATCATTTTCAATATCCTTTGGAAGTAATGGGGGCGACTAAGGTGGAAGGAACGAACACTAAAAAGGGGAGGTAAGTCTTCCCGATTACATTATAAATCAAGTTTATAGTGACAATTGAGAACACATTTTGCATTTATTTATTAAAGAAATACGTGCAATGTCGATCTGTTTGGCATTTGGGTAATTACTATATGGAGTTTTAAGTACATTATTGGTACTTTAAACATGTTTGGTGATTTGAGATGGTTAAGTACATTTTTGGTACTTTGAATTATCAAGTCGAGCTCGGGCGAGGCCACACAATATCTTTGGCCAAGGCCACGAAAGGTTATCGGATAAAGAACATATGGCGAATTTGAACGTTAATTTGAGAAGGTTAGTTCTATTGATTTTCTTAATCCATCAACAAGTTGAGAATTAAGAGGGGGCGATGTTTGTACCCTATTAAAATAGTGTACGTGCGAACCGCACAAACTATTTGATATCGGTAAAATACGGTTTATTGTGGAAACCAGTGGGTTTATTGAGGAAACCCACATGGCTTATTATGGAAGCCCAATACTGTTTATTGAGGAAACCAACCCGTGGGTTTATTGAGGAAACCCACATGGCTTATTATGGAAGCCTGGATTCGGTTTATTGTGGAAACCGGTGGGTTTATTGTGGAAACCCGCATGGCTTATTATGGAGGCCTGGATTCGGTTTATTGTGGAAACCCGCATGGCTTATTATGGAAGCCTAACCCGGTTTATTGTGGAAACCTAACCCGGTTTATTGTGGAAACCGGTGGGTTTATTGTGGAAACCCGCATGGCTTATTATGGAAGCCTAACCCGGTTTATTGTGGAAACCGGTGGGTTTATTGTGGAAACCCGCATGGCTTATTATGGAAGCCTAACCCGGTTTATTGTGGAAACTGGTGGGTTTATTGTGGAAACCCGCATGGCTTATTATGGAAGCCTAACCCGGTTTATTGTGGAAACCCGCATGGCTTATTATGGAAGCCTAACCCGGTTTATTGTGGAAACCGGTGGGTTTATTGTGGAAACCCGCATGGCTTATTATGGAAGCCTAATCCGGTTTATTGTGTAAACCGGTGGGTTTATTGTGGAAACCCGCATGGCTTATTATGGAAGCCTGGATTTGGGTTGTTAGGGAAACCAGTGGGTTTATTATGGAAACCCACTAGGCTTATTATTGAAGCCCAAGAGTCTTGAATAATTATTTATTTATAATTATTAATGATATTTGAGATAAATGCAGGATCCTAAATAAAGAGGATAATTATCTTAAATACTTATAATTATTTAAGATAAATGAGGATTATGGTGAATATTAGGGTTTATTATGAATCTGGATGTTATTTGAGGTTTATACAGATGAGGGAAGTTATTAGGATAACTATCAAAACCCTAAAGCTACATCTATTTCTGCCTATATATAAAGGCTAAATCTCAACACAAAAGGTACACAATTTCTATTCCTTTTCCTAACAACCTACTTGCATAGAACTCTTGTTGATTTTAGCATCGGAGTGTCTTTGCAGGTACCCCCACCATTTTCAATCAACAATTCTTTGGAGAATCTAATCAACGGCGGCGATTCGATCATCATACATACATCTCGAAGATTGTTGGGGTGATTAATTTTGCACCAACACAAACGTTTATATTATATATGACTAGGTCGACACTAATTTACCGAACTGTAAAAATTTGAATGAAGCTAAACACATAAATTGTATGCTCTAACTATACATCACAATTATAACTTACAGTGGTGTTGATGGTGGTTTTTAGTTCAGAGCTAAGATTGTAAAACCATGTATTAAATGCATCGTCAGTATGCAAAGAAGCCGAGCCATTTAAGAGTGATGAGTGCCCAAGCATCTTTACTTACATATGTATTGAGCAATTCAGTATATGTATACAAAATTTATCCAGAATGGTGCATGTAGCAACAATCCCAAATATTCTATAAATTTTATTAAACTACCGCTTGCATTATTCACTAATGTACAGCCGTTCGAGTATTTTCATATGCTATATTCCTCAGCTGAACTCTTAATATTGGTATGACATGACAATTATTGTTCACTCGCAGCGGAGTAGCATGAATTCCCGAAGTGTCAGTATTAAGATCTGCATGAAAATACTCGAAACACGCAAGTTGTACCGCTCTCTGATAAAGAGATTTCTTGTGCCAACGCACAAATAGTTTATCGAAAACTGTTTAATTTTGTGTCAGCTCACGAAATTCAATTTTCTAACCTAATTTTACTTATTTGCAAAAATTAGGTCTTTTGCGCCTTGTGCAAATATCTCAACCCTATTGGTCGAGGCCAAACCTATGTAAACTAGGAAATTGATCTGCCATAGAGCTAGTAGGAGCAAAGTCCTACCAGAAAACAAGAAGCAAAAGAGGAATTGTGGAAAATAAGAGCAATGACAAAAGAGGCGCGGCCACGCCACATAGCCGGCCAATCCGCTCCAATAGGTGCCGCCTGTGGCCGTTGGCCACGCTCCATGTTTCTCTTGTCTTCCCCCTCTCTCATCGACCAATCAGGTCGCTCTAAATACGCCACACACATTTAGAATGAGGCTGCCCCATGCTGCTTGCCGGCCCCCTTTCCATCGACCAATCAGGTCGCTCTAAATGAGCCACACGTATTTAGAATGAGGTCGGACCCACCATGCTGCTTTCCGGCCCCCTTTTCATCGACCAATCAGGTCGCTCTAAATGCGCCACACGCATTTAGAATAAGGCCGGCCCCATGATGCTTGTCGGCCCCCTTTCCATCAACCAATCAGGTCGCTCTAAATGCGCCACACACATTTAGAATGAGGCCGGTCCCATGCTGCTTGCCGTCCCCCTTTCCATCGACCAACCAGGTCGCTCTAAATGCGCCATACGCACTTAGAATGAGGCCGGCCCCATGCTGCTTGCCGGCCCCTTTCCATCGACCAATCATGTCGCTCTAAACCCGCCACAAGCATTAAATAAAGCCAAACTGCGCCAACACCTAGTGGTCTTCGCGTCAACATAGCCGCACACACTAATTAGGGGATTTGACATGCCAAACCCTAATTTGGTTAAGACCGCTATGTCGTCCCATGCCAAATAATGCCACCTAAGGCATTAAGTTTGATACGACAACTAGAGCCAATATTTTTGAGTCATATTTGGACCTAACACCAATATGCCAAGCTATAGTTGTCGTGGCTACGCCAGGCGCCATTACGCCACTATTCCACTGGCAAGCGCCATTACGCCATTATGCCACTGGCAGGCGCCATTATGCCACTACGCCACTGGCAGGTGCCAACGAGATGTGGCCATAATCAGCGGCCACCCCCTTCCATAAATTGCGATCCCGGTCGTCCAACTTTGTCAAATAGAATTGATCGACCTAAGTTAAATCTTAGGTGACCAACCAAGACTAACTTCATAGCATCACACACTATTTCTTGCGGCAAGTCTCATGACTTAGCTCGCCACACATGATTACCCGCCGCCTAGCTTGCGTGCGATTGGTCAGAATAACTAGGTCTTGCACACAAGACCCACTCAGCAATCAGCTGCATATTTTATACGAAAATACTCGATACATCAAACATGTCACAAACTGGGGGATGTTCATCAGGGTATTGGTCTGGTTGTTTGCAGCGTGCGACGTGCAATACGCCTATTATGAGAAAGTGTCAGGAAAGCGGACAATTAGTGGCAACGAGAAGTAGTGGGTGTAAACTGACCTGTTTCCCCTCATAATAGGGACGTGGTTTTCAACATTTACACACTACCCCACTTCTCTATCACTCAACCACTCCCACTTCCAATGAGATTAGGGTGCGTTCAACTATGACTTGTATAAATAGGTTTCTACCTATTTCAACCGGACAACATAGTTTTGGTTAACAACACAAGTATCCAGAAAAACACCAAGAACTGATAGCTTACATTCCGCAAGCCAGTTCCAAATTCTGATACAAATCATAAAACAACCACACCCTCAAAATTCAATATTTTGATCTCAACACCTTCTTCGCTTCCCTCCCTAAGATCAACCCTTCTCCTTCAATTTGTGACCGAAGCAAGTCTGGAACGACCATTTCTTGGTTTATGCCAGAATTGTACAGATTGATCTCTCAAATCTAAAGTACTCCCGTTCAGTGCATTTGTTTAGGGTTTAGATTCGTTTCTCGGCTGCATACCCAAATTTACCATTCCCAGCAGAATCAGTTTTTACCCCAAAACAATTGGATGTCCTCCAAGTTGTCATTTACAAAATCTAGTCGTAAATCACAATGTAACTCGTATTTAATGAGCTACAATTATGTCGTAATTTATATACCTAATTGTAGGACATTGTAACTAATAGTGAGTAACATATGACCAGGTCGTAATTTATAACCCTAAATGTAGATTTGTTTTTGCAATTATCGTGGTTTGGTCATACCAGGCGTTCAACAACAAAAATCAACCAAGAGGATAAAGAATAAGAGATTGAACAAGAGGTACAAAAATAAGAGATTCAAGAAGAAAATGTTTAAAAAGAAGAGGGCGAATAAAGGTGAAGAAAAAAGATTCTCAAGTCCACTTGCACTTATATTTCCACTGAAAGAGAAGAAACCAAAGAAACCTTAACATAAATGCAAGCACATTGTTGCTAGCAGGCCTAATGGGGAGCTAACAGAGGTGGCCAAAATCTTATATTCCTATTAGCACTCTGTTGGAAAATTGCACTAAAACAAAGGATGAAAAATAATCAAAGATATTTTACTTACGACTTCGAGGCTCTAAAAAATTTCTTTTAGACAATTATTAGAGCATGGCGATCAAATTGATGATTACAACGGGTATATGTGAAATAATGCCTTCAGGGTACAATGAAGCTATATAACAACGTAATTAAATTCAAGGTTTGTACGCCTTGATCTATCCAAGAACAAAAGAGATTAGATTTTTGATGATGTTTAGAGAAAAGAAGAAAATCATAGAGTTTTGATGTGTTTGAACGGGAGAACATCTTCACTGCTTACAGGGTGTTACATGTTCATTGAAAATGTATTTTTATCTCCAATAGACACCTCCAAGAGACCTCAATGGTGGATTATGCGAAGTGACTCGTCTGTTCAAATTTGAATGAAACTTGAATTAGGTCGACTATAACCGGGGGAAGTTTGAGGAGGTTGCCGCGTCTCAAAACCCCTATCATAGCGGAAAACATAATTGAAAATATCCAACATATTCGAGGGTTGTAAAGATTTTTGAGATGAAGGTAAGAATCTTTTTTTTTTTAATGGAAAATATAATTTAATAACTAGCAAATATAGTACATGAGATTTACAATATCATTTTTATCGAAAATATTAGAATCTATGCTAGTTGAAAGAACTTTTTGATGCATGTTATCTGACATGTGTTGAAGATTTTTAATCCTTGCCTCTTTCGCAATATAGTCCGCTGCTGAGTTATTCTTCTTCTTGATACATTTCACTTTTGCTTGGGGAAGGTCGCCCAATATTTTCCTAATCTCTTGCAAGGTATTCTCCGTTGGCCACGAAACGTCTGTGCTTACCTTATTTAAGTTGTCCGCCAAAGCTTTACAGTCAGTAACTATGAAGACACTGGATAATATGTTTTCCTTTAACCACGTGATCGCCTTTAACAATGATTTTGCTTCTGCATGGAATTCTGATATCGCCCACTCCGATCCCGCTGATATGTGCATGAAGATTTTCTCGTCAACTGGATATAGAATGAAAGCATATCCCATCGACAAGTCCTTTTTCTTGAAAGAAGCATCAATGAAGATTATCCAATCCGGATTTAGGTTGGACCAAGAGTTGTTGGTAGAAATTTATGTTGAGTATTTGCTTTACTTTGGATGCTATTTTTAGGGAAGTTTGAAAGAAATTAGTGATTTGCCCTATTAGGTTGATCGGATCCGGGTTAATTTTCTCGAAAACTACCGAGCATCTGTATTTCCAGAGGAACCAAAGGATGGTAGAAATTTTTACTTGAAATGGGTTCAGATTAGTATCTGATAACCACCATTTAACCCAGGAAATAAATGAGTTGGGATTGAAATTGGAGAGTATATTATTTAGGGATAGTCCAAACCGGACTGCTCTGGCAAACGGAAACTCACAGAAAAGATGGGATTCTATTTCCTGCGCTAGATTATTGCAT
The DNA here is from genome assembly GCA_023531295.1 of Papaver armeniacum. Lineage (NCBI taxonomy): Eukaryota > Viridiplantae > Streptophyta > Magnoliopsida > Ranunculales > Papaveraceae > Papaver > Papaver armeniacum. The sequence goes on from JAJJWW010017623.1 coordinate 235,290, forward strand.
AACCTGCAAATCGGGTCAATGTCCTTGTTATGTGCTCCTAGTCTAGCAGATATTGGTAGAACTTTTTGAGACAGTTTCCAGATGAAAAGTCTGATTGTAGGAATAGCCTGTATTTTCCAAATCTTATTCCATGGGAAATCTCGACAATTATTAATGTCTTGATCCTGATTGGCTAGAAAGTTATAAACATTTTTGGCCGAGAATTTACCCGAGTGATGATGGCGCAATCTGATGGTGTCTTGTTCTTGATTCCTTGGATTTAGAGCTTGAATTTTAATCTTATCTTCTGGGAAAAAGAATTGATTTAGCTTTTCCTGGTCCCACTTATTTTGATCCGTTATTAACTCTTGAACTCTTGTTGGTGCATGCTCTTGCACGCTTGGGACTATTTGGATTATATCTGTGTTTGGAACCCATATGTCTTCCCAAATTTTCACCGAAGCTCCATTTTTGACTTGCCAAACGTAATTATTTCTTATTAGCTCTAAACCTTTTTGAATACTGGTCCAAATCCAAGATAAATTCGAAGTTCTGGATTTTTCTAGAGGGTGCGAGTTTGGAAAATATTTTGCTTTTAACAGTTTGACCCATAATTGATCGTGTTCGGAAACTAGTCTACTTGCCAGTTTAGTGAGGAGAGCTAAGTTGAAATGATGAGGGTTTTTAATTCCTAGCCCACCTTGGGAAATGGGCTTGCAAATACCCTTCCAAGCTTTTATAAATCCTCCTTTTCTTTTTTGTCCATATTTTTTCCACCAGAAGTTTCTCTGAATTTTGTCGAGTTGATCAAGGGTTTCTTTTGGCAGAGCCAGAACTTGCATTTGGTAGGTTGGATAAGATTGAAGGATAGATTTTATCAATACAGTCCTACCCGCTTGAGACAAGAGTTTAGATTTCCAACCTTGAAGAGTATCATAATATCGCTGTAGGAGAGGTTCAAAGTTGGCTTTTCGCTTTTTATCAAAGAACAGAGGGGTTCCCAAGTATCTATCATTTTTGGTCATCATCGGAACTTTTAGGATTTTAGCTAAAATCTTCCCATGTTTCGGATGTATTTTTGGGCTGAAGTAGACACTGGATTTTTGAAGATTAACCATTTGGCCAGTGATGTTCTCAAAAAGTTGTAAGATTTCTAACAGGCTTTTCGCTTCACCCAGGCCCGCTCTTTGTAAATAAAAAATAGTCGTCGGCGAAGAAAAGGTGCGATATATTGGGAGCTTTATTATTGATTTGAAATCCATAAATTCTCTTGTCCGCAATGGCTTTTTCTAGAGTCTAGACAGAATTTCCATGCAGATTTACGGAGATAAAGGATCTCCTTGTCTTAAACCTCTCGAATTATTGAAAGTTGGACCGGGGAACCATTTAGAAGGATTGAGAAGGAGGTAGTTGATATGCATTGTAGGATGAGTTTTGTCTAGACTTCCGAGAACCCAAAGGCTAAGAGGACTTTCTCAATAAAAGTCCATTCAACCCTATCAAAAGCTTTTGAAAGATCTAGTTTCAACGCAAGAAACCCCTTTTTCTTCTTAGAGGTTTTCATTGAGTGGATAAGTTCATGTGCAATTATGATGTTGTCAGTGATTTGTTGACCTAGGTAAAAAGGCCGATTGATTAGGAGAGATTAATTTGCCTAGAACGGGTTTTAGCCTATTAGATAATATTTTGGAAATGATTTTATAGATAGTATCACTTAGGCTAATAGGTCTGAAATCTCCTGGCGTTTGAGGGGTAGAAATTTTTGGGATGAGAGTTATGAAGGAATGATTAGAATCTTTGTCAAGGATACCCGACCGAAAAAATTCTTGGACTATGCATATGATATCTTTTCTCAGGATGTCCCAGTTGGCTTTAAAGAAACCCGTCTGGAATCCATCAGGCCCTGGGGCTCCCCATTGATTCAAGTTAGATAGGGTATGCCAGATTTCTTCTTTAGAGGGAATAAGAGTCAGGGAATTATTCACTTCAAGAGAGATGCAAGGATTTATGATACTAGATAGATCAAAGTCGAAGTTACTATTCTGGGACGATCCTATTTGTTGGAAGTGATTGACCAGAAGTGAGTTGATTTGATCTTTATCTGAAAGCCAAAGCCCTGAAGGTTCTCTAAGAGAATTGATTGCATTAATCCTTTTTCTATTTGAGGCGGTGGCATGGAAGTATTCCGTGTTCTGATCATATTCCTTAAAAACTTATCCCTAGAAAGCTGATGATAATAATCATTTTTTATCTTGTACCATTTTCCTAGCTTCGCTTAAAGATTTTTTAATTTTTCTATTTCTTTCGAAATGTTTCCGGATCTATGAATACAGTCGATTTTATTGTTTAAGAACTTTATCTGTTTGTGAATGTTCCCAAAAGTATTAGAGTTCCAATGGGCTAAATCGGATGATATCAATTTTAGGAGCCCAGAAAAAGTTATTTCTCTAGGATTTTCCGAGTGCAAATTCCAAGAGGCTTCAACCACTGTGGATAAGGTGGAGTGAGTTAACCAATATCTAAGACATCTAAATGGTTTCTGAAGCCTAATTTTCTCAGAATTTGATTCTAATAAAATCGGCGTATGATCAGAGCCTACCCTCGGGAGGTGAGTTACCTTAGTGTCCGGAAATTTCTGAGTCCACAAGAATGAGGTTAGCGCTCTGTCGATTCTTTCGCAGATGTTTGCTTCCCCCTTTAGATTGTTTGACCACGTGAAAGGCGATCCATCATATCCCGCATCTTGTAGTCCTAAAGAGTCGATAGTGTCGATGATGAAGGATTTGCTGCTGGAACTTGTTTTATTTTCGCCTTGTTTTTCATCTGGGTCCAGTATAACATTTAAATCCCCTATTAGGACCCAAGGCTTGTTTATTTGCTACGCAATATCCAAAATATATGTCCATTGTTCAATTTTATCACCTGCTTCAACTGCTCCATAGACACAAGTGATGATTATCTCTGTATCTCCTATCTTTGATTCAAAATGACAAACATTGAACTTAGAAGATATTAATTTCATTTCAATATTGTTGTACCAGGCTATTGCTAAACCCTTGGCTATGCCCACGGATGGAACAATGAACCAGTCAGAGAAAGTGGAATTTTTGAAAAAGGAGTCCATGCGAGACAATGGGGCTTTTGTCTCAGCTAAAAAGACTATATTTGGTTTGTAATATTGGCACAAATGGTTAAAATGGTCCTTAGTGATGGGTGTTCCAAAGACCTGGACGTTCTAGGATAATAGCTTCATGGCTCAAGAGCTAAAGGTTCTACCAAAAAACAGTAGACAAGAATAGGGAGAGCTTCAAACTGAAGGGAAAGAAAAGAGAACCCCAGCAAAAAATGGTAAACAAGAGGATGAGATCTAAAAATAACTGAAAAAACAGAATAGAGAATGAATGGAAAGATTTAACACAGAACAGGAATAAACTGAAAGGGGAAAACTAAGAGCAATGGCCTAAATATATTTATCAAAACCAGGAAGAGCTATAGTCTCTAATGGCATTCTATACACAACAAGTTCATAAAATAATAATATCTATTGCAATATTTGGGTGGGGGTAGAAGATTAACTCAGCGTGGTTTGTACCACTACAATTTCCTGGAAGATATTGACATGTCCAACAGCACTTGAAATGGTATCTATGTTCTTGAACCAAAGTGTGCAAGAAACTGTTTGATGTTGTTTGCTCAAAAACTGAATAACCACTGAAATCTGATATATCCGAATTCTGATACTCCGACCACTTAACGAAATCACTTACTTCAGCTTGATGGGCTTTAGCTTGCTGAAAGCAGTATTATATCGAAAACAGTCTTCTAAAATATGTTCAAGAAAACCAGGGTAGCCACCAAAATGGAAAGGATAGTCATGAAGCTTAAAAATTCACCCCAAAAATGAAACCCAATATAGAATTAATAAAACCAGAAAAATGATTAGTTGCCAAAGAATTTATTCTAGAGTTAATTGTGAATGATAAAAACCAAATTGATATCTAAAGATGATAAAAATCTCCTATTAAAATTAAGAGTCTACACAGTTCTTTACTAGAGGGACCATGAACATGGGTTAAAAATAAGAAAACACCAGATTTTTTCCCATTTCTAAATGATGAAAAACCCTAATAAACTCTCCAAAACCAGAGGAAACCAACATATGCTTCTCAAGTAAAAACAGGAAAAAGAATACTGACGAGAAAAAACCACTGAACTTTCCATGAAAATATGATGAAACAAGAGACAAAAGAGAAATTTTACAACACAGTTTGACAAACTGTCTACAACCTCAAGTTCAGTGAAAAGAAATGAGGAATGATGTTTTTGATTCATCTCCATGCCCATCATCAGACATGGTGGTACAAAAGCACATCAAAAGCTACCACAGGCAAATGTTTTGAGAAAAAAAATTTATCTTGGAGATAGAAGGGCGTGAACCAGAGAAGCATAACTCACAACAAGAGAAATCAAAATCTCAGAGCTTAAAGGGTAGAAATTAGGTATTGAGTGTCTTCAGTCTTCACGGAAATTCAAAGGTGGAGAAAAAAATAAAAACAGATTTGAGACTATGGTAGACATAATGCCGAGGAGACAAATTATTAGGAAATAAGATAAGGGTTTTTATATGAAACTCACAGGATAGACAAAGATGTAAAATTAGGGCAAACAATCACAAAAATTCCAATAGAATTGGCAACTAATAAATTAATCAGATTCAATTAAGGGGTGAATTTAAAAATAAGAACTTAAACCCAAGTCCAAAGATACCTGGATTCTCCATCAAGAGACTTTCCTTTCCGAAGCAGAAGATGCTCATGAGAACAAATTTGGGGATGACATAGAGATCCAGTAAAAATCCACCTCTACTAACCTTGAAATAAAACCCCCACCCATCTGCAATAGATCTAAGAACTTGTGTGTGCTTTAGCCATCAGAGACCATGAACGGGGTTAGCCACTCATGGTTGGAGAAAAATTTCGATTTAAGTTGAAAAAGTATATAAGAACTGATTTTTCAAGGATTAATGAAGAGATTGACAAAGAATACAGGGTTTGTTTTCTCTAATTCATGGAAGAAACATGAGATTTAGGGTTGTAGAGATGAATCGGAAAAGAAAGAGTTGACCCGTTGGTCGCCCGATTCACAAGAACCCATCGAGAATTTGTTTTGGGTTCTTCTTAAATAAGCTACATCTAAGAGATAACACTCACCGTAGTAGTGCTTAAGGTAAGAATCTAAATTTATTAATATTTGATTGTTGTTTTATGTATTATGTTTTTTAATTGGTTTTTCTATTAAATATTTTTCTGATTTTTGTAGGATCATAAGAGAGATTTTTGGAATCCTAAACACAAGAAGGTGGGGTATTGGCCATTGAGTTGTGAATGTGATGCGCTGATAAATATAGTGCAAAACTATGGGATACGGTTTTCCAATGAGAATATATTTGTTATGGGAATATGATGTTATTCATATATTTGTCTTGAGGGAAAGATATACTTTCCTGAAGCAGATACATTATCTCTCATTCGTCTAAATGTCTACCATTACCAATGATGTTGTTTGGCATGTCTGTGGATAGGAAAGTTGTGCAGGAGAGCTACGTGAAAAACTTTCCTTGGGGTGTGAAAGAAGATGATACTTAGTACACCACCAACTTTTTGGTTTAAAAGGGAGAATGAACCTGTGTAGTACTTCAAACAATTAAAAGAAAACTTTTAATTCATAAAGGTAAAAAGCGCACATGCACTCAACAATTTTGTTAACAATGAAAACCACGATATGCAGAAAAACCCTGGGACATAATCCAGCTTGAACACTGCATTGTAGTAAACCACTACAAACACTAGCCTAGTATCAAACTTCTGACTGGAATGTGGTAATCTGCCTCTAAAAGATAGCATGTTTGATTTCTTTCAGAAAGATATTTAATCAAGGTAATGTAAATCTATTTGCATATTCATGGGTAAAGAAGATATCAAGCAGAACCTCAACAATTAGGATAACTTAGTCTCTTCAAATGGTTATAGAAATTCCTAATTGACACCTCACAAGATCAATCTAAAAACAAATATAAATCTTGTGGAATTGCAAAATCTCGGATGAAGAGAAATTTGAAATTTCTATCGAGCTTATTCCTTGATCGATGGTTCTTGGATGGATGTATAGCATCATTCAAACTATGGACCTATTTTCTTTTGACTTCTAGTTATTAAAAAAATGAAAAACTTTGTCATATTTTTGTTCAAGACATGCATCATTGTGACACATGAGTATTTGATTATATGTATTGATAAAAATAATTAACGAAAAAAAATGATTTTTAGAATATTCGACCCAGGAAACTAAACCAGAAGACAAATGATAAAGCTACCATAAAACACCGACAAATATATAACGGGAAAATTGATAAATTTCAGTTATTAGGATTTGATTTGAACGTGGACATAAGAAGATTTCAATAATTTTAACAATTTTGAAAATAAAATAGGTTTAGGTCGAAAAGAGAATAAGGCTAATGGAGTTTGTATGGTTTAAGTTTGACCATAGTCAAGATCAAAGGGTTTTCTGGACTTTCCATATAATTTTAAAGAGTCCGTCTAAATAATTTTAAATCCCGTGTTTCAATAAATCTCTCGTCAAATATAATTTTTCATTTATATAAACAAAAATTTTCACTTTATTTTGGTTGTTATCATGCCAATTTGCATGTCATATCTACAAAAGATTTATTTTGCTTCTCCAATGGTATCCGTTAACTATGTTGTCTCGTCTAAGAGAAGAAAAATCTTATAAATCAATAAAAGTTATAATTTTTTTATTGTGTTATTTAGTTTTTTTATTCGATGAGCTAGATATTAAATTTCAAATGCTATAATTACTAAGAAAATGAAAATTTTGTACTAAAAAGTCATATAAAGAGTCTATTAATTTTTTTTAAAGAAAACCGAAGGTCCAAACCGCCTTATAAGTAGGTCGTAAAAAAATGTTTTAGGGATGCCTCGAACATATATATGAATTCAAAATAAAAGTAAAAGAGTATTCCTTTTATGAAAGAGTCCGTAAATTATAAATCTTCTTGTGTTTATAATAATATATTATTTTAACGATAACGGAAGGCAACCGTTGAAGAGATATCAAAGGTTTAAGGAAAAGCGTAAACAAAAGATCACTTTCCGCTTGAGAAATATCCAAGTTGCAAAGTTGGAAAAATGCTATTGTCCTAGTTGGAATCATCATGTTTTGGGTTATGCCGGTGCAATTTTCTTTAAAGATATACGGTTATCATGATTTCTTTGTACGTTCTATTTTTATTTGATGTTTATAAGCAAATATGAAGGTTGAAAATATGATTCTGACTTTGTTAAATTTGTTGATGTTGGAAAGATATAATGTGAGTGAGACGTTTACTCTCAATGGATTACCAAGTTAGACTTGGTATTATGAGCTGGATCCTCCGGTCTTCCTCAGTTTGGGAAGCGTGTGTTTGTATGGAGAGCGCAAATTGAAAAAGTGAATTTTATTATGATTACTAATTATTTGGTGATTTGTCTTCTTTATTTTCTCTTCGCTTATTTGTTTATATCTTGATTTGTTGTCCTTTTTTTTTGCAAAAAATTCCTTCCTACCCCTATCCCACGCATGAGGTCGTTGTAAGGGGTGGTATCCCTACTGAATTTGAGGTAAGAATTGTAAATCTAAGATGTTTTTGTTGGGTATAGATTTGGTACTGATTCTCTTTGAAACTATTTTCATCTTTGGAACAATAAATATCTTGTTGCCTATGATGAGTTCACTAAACCAAACTTGAGGATCGTTTATTCCTCAAAATGCCTTCACCGACCAACGAGGTGTGTTTACTTCTTTCGATTAATAAAATTCTTTTGCATTATGAAGTGATCTCTATATTTCTTCTTAAGTATGTTGTAAATATAGTTGGACGATAACAATTTTGTATCATGTTATATTTTTTTCAGGTTCACAACGCTGAAGTGCATGATGAAATGTCATATACACAAGATCCTATATCTACTTTTCAGACGCATATTAGGATGAACAAAGAAGTTTAATAAAGAATCTACATGTGCTTTTAATTGTACAAATGTATTATGTTCACCACATCGGCATGAAACTTCAATTCGAACAACTGGTATTGTTATTAATAATGGTGATATTGGTAGGTAGTCTTTTTACCAGCATGTGTTAGGATTACTTGTTTATCTTATGTTGTTTGACTTCTAGATAAATCAATATGTGATACTCATTTTTGTGGGTTTCAATTTGGATTATTGTTTGATAGATTTTTTATTTCCAATTTGAATTTTCCTTTGTTGTCAAATTCTTCTAGGTATTACGAGTTCAAGATGTAATTAAATGAACATGTCTTGTTTGGGATAGAATTTTAAACTCAAAACTTTTTGTCATTCAATGGTAGTTACTCGCATAACTCTTGTGATAAGAAATTAATGTTGTTTATTGCAACCTTCAATTGCTTTCCTAAGTTAACTTCCAATGCCGAGTTTTGTGAGCGGGAGAGGATTTGTTAAGAAGATCTGGACTTGGGTACACAATTGTGCCCCCGGTCTTTTTCATGCAACCTATCTTTTTAAGCTCTTTGTATTTATCTCCATCAATAATAATGCGTGAAATTTGAGTTTGAATAATAATGTGTCGTTATTAAGTTATGGAGTTAGTATACTCAGATGGTGTTCTAGTTAGTGATACTAATTAAACATATGCTAGTAAAAAACTCATTAAGTGTACAATGTGTTAAGCATTTTTTGAGTGTGTAAGAATAACATATATATTATTATTTATTGCTAATGATGGAAGCATTAGCTGAGTTGCGAGTATATAAAAGGAGAAGGTATCTAGTACACCATCAACATTTTTGTTCATGAACCTGTATCGATAATTGGTTGTACAATCAATAAGTATAGTTCAACAGAAAATATCCTTGTACCTAATTGTAAAACAAGGCCAACCTAATATGTACCGCAATTGTACATAAACTGAATTCCAACAAGAGCAAAATACTGTAATCTATATTTCAATACACGAAATCACAAGAACGGGTCTTGTATGTTCTATATGGTTTGAGCTAAAAAAAACTATCTAGGTTGATTAACATACTACTTGTGATACTTAAATTATAAAGATACCTAATATAATGCGGAAAAGAAATAACACAAGACACCAGAAGTTTGGTTAATGAGAAACTACAATCTTGTAGAAAAATCCCGGGATCCCATCTAGCTTGAACACTGCATTGTATTAAACCACTACAAACACTAGCCTACTATCAGACTTCAGCCTGAAATGTAGTTGAAACCAAATCGATGCTCAGAGCAACTCAACTTCAGTCGTGATCCTTACATCTCTTGGATCTCGCAAGACCCTAGCACTTGATTCCCCTAGCTAGCGTCTTTTACAACCCTATGAGTTGCTTTAGCCTAGGTGAAGATTTTTACATAGTACGCCTTTAACAGGTAGCGTACTGATTTTCTTCAGAAAGATATACAATCAAGGTAATAGAAATTTGTTAGATTATAAGGGGATCTTCAAGGTAAATAAGATACTAGAAAACCTAAAAAATTAGGATAAGTTACTCCCTTTAAAAGGGGGTTTTGTTTTAGATTTATAAACAAAATAAACAAGAAAGCAATAGAGCGATATGATCGAGGAGTCCTTCCTCGTTACTAACCGTCATCAAGTTATTATATTCATCTATTCATACGATTAATTACAGATTATTACCAATCATGGAAACAACTAACTCAGTGTTATCCCCTAAATTCCTTATTGCAAAAGTTATTCGGTGGTTAATTATCTCCTAACTCAATACTAGCATTAGATCAAATAAATAAATTAATTAAGTTGGCCACCTAAACAATCAATCATAGACATCATTTATAGTATAAACAATAAATAATCATGTCCAGAACTTAAAATTCATCCTCAATCAATAAGAAGTTTAGCTATATATGGGATTAGTGAAACCCATGCGATACATATGATAAAACAGAAAGAAAAAAAACAGTTACGTCGATGAAAATTGCTCAAAAATCCTAGCTTTTCTTTTCTTGTGTTTTTATCTCCCAAAAGCTTGATAAAATATATCAAAGATTAAAAGAAAAGTTTAGGACCGTCCCTTAAATAGATGCCCAAGTATTGATGTGCCTGTGCTCCAAATCCCAGTCAAAAATAATATGGCGAATTGGCAAAAGTACACAAATCTCCTAATATTGCTAATAAGGGCACTGTGACTTTATGTTTGTATGATTATTTAAAGATTCTTAAGGATGAAGAACTTTAATGGAAACAAAAGTTTAAGAATCAGTGGTTAAAGGAAGGGGACATGAACACTAGATTTTTTTCATACCTCCACTCTGATACGTGGGGGAAATCGCATTTGTATGTTGAAAATTAAAAATGGTGATTGGCTTGATCGAGATGAGGACCTTGAACACCATAGTCTCCCATTTTGAATCTTTGTTTAATCAGCATGTGAATATTACTGACTACATACAAGATCTTAATCATTTTCCCCCCGCTATTTTGACTCATGATGCAATCAGTTCTTAACTAAAAAAGAGTAACCGAATCTGAAACCAAAGTTGACATTGACCAAATGGGGTCTATGAAGGCTCCTAGATATGATAGGCCTCCAGGGATTTTTCTATAGAATATATTGACACATTGTGGGACTTAATGTTATATCCATGGTTACTTCTTTCTTTCTTGATGGTCAGTTGCATCCTAAATTCAATTGTACTTTCATTGTTTTAATTCCTAAACGGAAATCACCTACCACTATCAAGGAATACATACCTATTAGTTTATGCAACCTTGCTATGAGAATCTTATTGAGTAGAATTATTAGTCCCTCCCAGTATGCTTATATTCTGCCAAACAATGAAATTTTCAATCATGTTAGAAAAAAGGAAAAAATGCTTAAAATGGTGGATGGCTTTGAAACTAGATTTTAATAAAGCTTATGACAGATTCAATTGAGATTTTTTGCTTCATATTTCTCATTTTCTTAGTTTTAGTCCACAATGGATAGATGGATATCTGCGTGCATTAAGTTTATTTTTTTTTCCACTTTCTTATTATCCGGTGTCCGAACACTACCATTTTTCCCGATAATGAGGCACCACTTTACTTAAAGCTGCTATAGACCCAGTTGCTAAGGGCAGTTCCTATGGTAATCACCATTTTTTTTTTGGAAAGCCACGTGGATGAACAAACATGATTTTCCACTATGAAGAATCAGAGCGAAACGAACAAATTTGATCTTTTTAGTGTCCCACTACTATTTCCTTTTGATATAAAATCTTTTGTAGGATAGAGTTAAAGTTTAAAATATTGGATTTAGGTGAAATAAAATAGGATAAAATGAGATAATGTTGTAGGGCCTACGGCCCATAGATGTGCGGCCCAGCTAGATATCTAGGGTCTCCCTTATACAAGTATATAAAGGACATTGTTCTATGTAACCCTGATGATGATCAATAAGAAATTTTGCCTCTTTCTCTATCACTCTCACCTTTTATCACTACAAAACGTTATCATGCACGATGCCATACCGAAGAGCTAGATTGAATCGAATTTTTTTTAATATGGATTATTGGAATCAATTGTCGTCAAGCTAATGAAATCGCTAGAATCAAATCAGATAAGTTGGATCTATTTTTTTTTCCCTTGTTTTTGATTTTGGTATATAGGTTGGGTATATTGAACTTAGGGATTATTTTGATTAATTGTTTGCAATCAGGAATTATTTTGATTTTCATTTTCGTATGTAGGTACTAATTATGGATTAGTTAATTTGATTATTTTAGTATTGCATATTTAGATACTAATCAAGGAGTAGTTACTTTGATTATTTTAGTACTGCACACGTGGGGTACTAATCATGGATTCTTTTGATTAATTTAATCGTTTGATTTTTGGTAATTTGCCTGATCTAGAGGATCTCTGGAAAGAGGAAGAACAGAAAATCCCTTCTTCTTCCTGGATTCCAGCCGTTCTCAACCGGTCCTATTCCAGCCTTTCCAAAACCGGTCCCTTTCCAAACCGGCTCCAGTTCCTATCCTGTCCGGTCCCGTTCCGTCTGCAGTTCCAGATGGGTCTGCCCGATCCAGTTCCAGACCCAGTTTCATATGGGTCTGCCCTTCCAGTTCTGGGTCCAGCTGTCCATGTTTGCTGTCCTGTCCCGTTTACTGTCCTATCCTGTCCCGTTTGGAGCCGTTCCTTGTCCTGTTTGTTTGGAGCCGTACATGGGGAACCAAAGTATATATATGCCGTAGGAGTTTGGTTTTGTATATGCACTGTACAGGGGAAACTAAAGTTGGGCTTGAGGTATGTAACCAAATTTTTGCGGGCTTATTTATTTATTTTAAGAACATGCCTAGTTTTGTATTTTTTTTTAAGATAAGTCCATAAGTAGTGAGTGCCGATCTCGATCATTAAGAATTTTGTTCTTAATGTTATTTTGGTGTCTTGAATATGTTATCGGCTATAGTTGAATGGTGTCTTTTGGTTGTACCAACTCGATTCAAATATATTTATTTGGGGTTTTGAAGTATTTGAACACCATTATTGGATACTTGATATTGTTCCCCAAATTTGAAATGTTCCGTGGGATGCAATCCATTGGCTCGACTATTAAGTGTCGGTATTTTTTTTAAAATATACATTGCAAATAAAATCACATGTATTCCAAATTGCGGAAGAACTCACAAAAGGTGATATGAGTCATAAAATTTTCATTTCTCTACTTCATCCATAATACTAACGAATCGGTATATGTTGAAGTATGACAAAAAGAGAATTATCTTTAGTAATATATTCAACCTAAAGTAAGTGGTTGACATTTGTAGTGAGATTCTCTTGGCCTATTGAGATAAAGAAATTTCTCAAATTAGCTAAATGTAGAAAAATTGAAAATGGAAAGAACCCCAAAGTAACGAGGGTTAGACGTACCGACTCATATAAAGCATGTGAAAAGGGACATATATATCATGAGACAAATTTTTTTCTTCCCCTAGCAGTATTGACACCAAAGTTTGGGTATCAATTGAACATGGGATCAGCTAAAATGTAATTCTAGCTCCCATCATAAATAAAAGAGTTGGAAATGCACCTGGTCATAGGTGTTGGTAAATAAATGTAACGTGTACGTGTATCATTGTAACAACCAATTTTCACATCAACTTTAATGGCAACAAGAACTTTGCCGGGCCAATTGACTATCTTATTCAGTTGAACTAGATCCAATATTTGCACATATGGAATGAAAACACGAGACATAAATTCTCTAAAGCACTTGAGATATATTGGGTGAGACGTAATATATATTCAGTCTACAATACTTGAGTTGAATCCAAATTTTATTACGTAATAAGGACACACCACTTATTAAAACTCTCAAGACCCAAATGTCTAACTCATAGTTGTTTTTCTTCCACTAGCTTAAGGAATTTAAACTAGTTTTTAATTATTTCCTTATAATGTGACTACAAGGATTGGATCATCGAGCGCAACACTACTCAAAAATTTGTTTTCAAGATTGAACAAATAGGTCACAAAATCTCTATATGTACGAAAAGATAATCACACCTTGTTAAATTCCCAAGTAATCCGTGAAAATGGATATCATGTGGAACATCAAAATGATGAGAATGTAATTGATTGCATATTTTATAGTCTCTAATATATTTGGAAGGAAATATATTTTATAGAAACTAATGAGTCAATCCAGTGCCATGTAATTCACTATAATATTTGGATTATTGAATCCATTTTGGTTCCGACGATGAAATGTTGGAAACTGACTCATACAAGCTTTGGGTATAACCATAAAGAAACTTTGGTTATGACATGATGATTGTTTTGAAAGAACTCATACAAATATCACTTTATTTGAGTGAACGAAAATGGGAAAAATATTGACATAATGCAAAGTGACGGCATATCTCTCAATAAATGTTTTCTAAATTACTAGATGCACAACCCCCTTCCCATTATGCTTTTAGGAAAGAAAGCATATCACTCATTTTTACAAAGTCTTCAGTAAAACAGGATTGAGACCATCCTAAGATGCAAATGGTAAAAAATTCCATATTACAAAGAAAACAAGGTGAAATTTAGAAAAATATTCATGCAGAATGCGGACCATTAAAGTGACTTATGGCTCGGTGAATGTTTTAACATTTTGGACTAGTTATAGTTCCCAAGAAATTTGCGTTTAAAAACTCCTAGCACATATTACACAATACAAAGTGCAAAGGCTCACCACCCTTATTAATGCTAGAGAATTTACATCAAAAGGACTTGATGAATATTGCATGTTTAATAGGATCAATATAGAGCATCTTATACCCAATGGTCTCGCAGAGGCTACCATCAAAGGTTACGGATGGTGCCTAAGGAATAGGTTATGCGTACCAACCTATTCTTTTATTTCTTTGGGGATATGCAATATTACATGCATCTTACTTAATTCGTTTTTAGAACCTTTTATTAGTCAACCTTTTCTGCGTACCAGTTGGTAACTGGATTTAAGCCTGGCATTCGTGTTCTTACGCATTTTTGGTTGCACTATATATATGCCATTACGACTCCACATCGTACTATAATGGGTCTTCAAAACTGTTAAGTAGTTATGTTGGAAATGGGTTCCCAATAATTATCCGCATTTTAAAACCTTTGGCAGGAGATCTCTTACCGCTAGATTTGCGGGTTATCACTTTAATGAGACAGTCTTCCCGTCGTTAGGGGGAGATAAGAAAAAGTATTTTCTAAGGGAACGACAGGAATTGTCGTGGTGTGTTCCCACTGTGTCTCATATTTATTCTTGTACTCCACAAATATAAATGTGAAGTGATAAAGAATATTCGATTTTCAGAATGTACACTGATGTTGCTAAAGTGATGAGATCACACATACTAGCTGCAAACCTACCTGCAAAGTTACAAATCCTCAATACGGGATATACACCATAGACTAAGGTGTTGCAACTATACTCAGTGGAAGTGTGGTTGAGGTCGTGGCTCCATAAAGGAAGTTGGAGAGACCACTTGGTTCGATCAATCCTCACCTAGAAAGGAAGTAGGTGAGTAAGGAAAAACTTATTTATATCATCAGAAATCATCTCATAAGATTGTCTCTGAATATGTCCATGAATCAAACTGGAGGACGCTCCAAAGTTTTAGATGATTCTAGAGAACAATGAAATCCCGACGGATTATGAGAATGCACATGAGTCTATGGAAGGATCATGCGTGCACAATGATGATATAATCCATAAATAGTTGCTCCATAAGTAGAGCACAATGAGATCGAACCATGCTTTATTTTGATTAATTTCAAATAAATAGCATATTTGGCCTACACAATCCAGGTAGAACTTAGTTCTTTGGCAAATATATAGGTATTTGGTGTGGTAGTGCTAACCAACCAAGTGTAAAGCCTATTGGACATACATGATTAATTTGTCACAAAGCATAATGAGAAGAAAGCAGTCATAAAGACTCGCCTTGTGGCGCGAGGTTTCTCACAAAGCCCTGGAATTGTTCTCTCGTAATGAAAGTTATAGCGTTCCGCTACTTAGTTAGCTTGGTAATTTAAAAAGGACTTGAAATGTAGCATATGTGTGTGGTTGTTACGTATCTCTGAAAGAATCAAGAGATAACAGATATTTACAAAAGTACTTGATAGCCTTTTGTTTTCCAAATCAAGTGACTCTAAACCACAAAGTGCGCTTACGAGTTAGATATAACGCTCACTTATAGATTGAAGCAATCAAAGCGGATGTGGTATACCCGTCTAAGTGACTATTTGATTTGGAGGGGATAGACAAGTAAATTATTTTCATTGCGTATTCACAAGAAAGTTCACGATTTGGAATTGTAGCTATCTATGTCGATGATACGAGACATGATGGGTACTCTTGATGTAATAAGAGACCTTCAAAGCTATTTGAAATCCGAATTTGAGATGAAAAATCTGGGGAAAGCTCGACCGAATACTGAGCTTGTGGTATATTATCACACCAGTTTGCATTTGTCTAAAGTTGTCAGGTAATTTAACAAAGACATGCATCCTTATAGAAACCCCATGATTAGTCGAGGTTCAAATGTAAGTAAGTGACCATTTCGTCTAAAGGAAGATGACGAAGATGTGTTGGGAGATGAAATTCCCATATCTAAGTACAATAGATGCATTGTTGTACTTAGTATAATAATGTACTCGATAAAATTTTGCATCCTCAGTGAACTTGTTAGCTAGATATAGCTCAGTGCCAACGCAACGTCATTGGAATGGTATAATGAACGTAATCATATACTTAAAAGTAACCATTGACATGAGTTTGTTTTATCCCTGCAAAGACATAAAAAGGAATGCTTATGAAAGTGCAATCCAAAAGTTGTTGATCATGAAGGAACAATAATCTCTTCCCCAATGAAAGTAATCAGTAGGGGAGATATGGTAGACTATTTTCTAGGTCATTACCGATATTCAGTTTCGAAAAGTACATGACTAAAGAAACTGTCTGGAACAACTCTGAAAGTAATCAGGGGGAGATGGCGACATCAGGGGGAGGATCCAAGGATGTGATGTCGACATATATTACTTCGAAATTGAAGATGTGTTGTACTCTTTTTCCCTTCGATCGAGAATAGTTTTTCCCAAAGGGTTTTGTTACTCGACAAGGTTTTTAGCGAGACAACACTAAAAGCATCAAGTATGTTGAACGTTGAAGACATAAAGATCGCGTTGATATTACCGAAAATATCTGAATTAAAGAAATAAAATGCGATAGTCTGTTAAGCAACGTAACTTCCAGAATCAACAACATGGTCTTATAAACATTCAAGTCACAAAAGCAAAGTGTGATAAACTCCTTTTGAATGCATTAGACTAATGAAAATTGTCTGACATCAAGAGGAGAATCTAATGGTGTGTTGAACTATTTTCTTTCACTGAGGTTACTTTTTCCCACAGGGTTTTGTTACTCGGCAAGGTTTTTAATGAGACAACAACAAACACCGGGAATGTAATTTCCCAACTAAGGCTATTATCTTTCCCACGAGGATTTTCTGCCTTAAGAGTTGTGAAACAACTAGTCAACTTCAACAGAGCAAAGTAATCATCTGCAACGGATCACCTGTACTTGCATCTTTCACGTTGTACTCTTTTCCCTTCGTCAAGGTTTTATCCAACTAGGTTTTCCTTGTCAAGGTTTTAATGAGACAACATATGATCGAGTCCAACTGTGTTCTAAGTTTGCTTAATATTGTACTCTTTTTCTTTAGTTCAGGTTTTGTCCCCCTGGGTTTCCCTGGCGAAGTTTTAATGAGGCAATTAACTTAGACTCATCGATCTTTGAAGATCGTATTGCATGTGATGAGCTACATGTAAAGTACGAGACAACATGTGAAGTACTACATGTGAAGAGGTGTACCAAGGTTTTATCCCACTGGGTTTTTTTCTTATCAAAGTTTTAATGAGGCAATTGATTTCGGCACAAGTCATCAAGGAGAGGAAGACATTTGAAGAACTGCATTAGAAGCACTAAATGTGAAGCACTGCTTTGAAGTTCTATTGGACCGCACAAGGGGGAGTGTTGTAGGGCCTACGGCTCATAGATGTGCGGCCCAGCTAGATATCTAGGGTCTCCCTTATACAAGTATATAAAGGACATTGTTCTATGTAACCCTGATGATGATCAATAAGAAATTTTGCCTCTTTCTCTATCACTCTCACCTTTTATCACTATCACTACAAAAGATAAAGAATAATAAAATAAATTCTTGGGAAACTCAATTTGCAATGAGCGGTTTAGAAGACCCGCTAACGGTTGAAGAAAATCCTCCCAAGCGGTTTTAGACGCATGTCTTATGTTGATCCGCAGTGAACAAACCATCGTTGATTTGACCACCCATTTTTCATGTTTGTTGAATCCATCGTGGAAGCAAAATTAACAAACTTCAAGTTTATTCATTCAATATAGGGGTACCAATTTGCTTGGGGGTATACCAACCCCAAGGTAAATGTTGTTTTGTCTTATTTGTATTTTGGTACACCCTCAAGCAAACCGGCCTCCCTGTTAGCAATCTTGAAAATTTTGAGAAAACACAAAAAGCTCAAAAGTTCAAACCAGAATATAATTCCGCCCCACAGTTTCTGTATCAACTAAAGCCTAACAAGAGCAGAATTGTGGTGGGTGGTCGAAAAAGTGAGTCCTGAAGTCTGGAGCGTCCATCCAGAACATATTATTACAATCGACCCACACAGGAAACAGAAAAAAAAAAAGAAAAAAAACATCAGCCAAACCAAGACTACTCTCTCTCAACAACAAGAACAGTTGGAAAATATTTTTAGAAAAAAAAAATTTTAGAAAGAAACCCATCACTTTCCCGCTGGATCTCTCGTTAACTCTTCTCCGAAACGGAGACAGATACAATTTGCCCTAATTTGTTTCCCGAGTTGGGCAGATCAGCTTCCTTAATCTGCATCCATGGCTACGGTAAGAGATCTCATCATTTTTTGTATTTCAAATCTTTACTACATACATTAACAACTGAATAAGATGACACGAAAAAACCAGATCTATCATCAAATTTGAAGTAATTTATTTGTTAATAGCTTCAATTATTACGTAATTCTATATGTTGGATGATATACGAAGAATATGAAGAAGAATTAGTGGTGTATACTTAGGTTTTGGAGTTCAACACATGAGAATAAGCTCATTTCATTGTCATTTTGATTTTATTTTTCTTTTTAAAGTAGTAGAATCAGCAATTTTACGATTCATTCTATTCATCCACTTTTTCCTACTTCCATTGGATTTTGCAGATTTCTAACCAGCATCTAAACTGGCATAAGCATATTTAATAGTTAGGGTTAGAATGATTCAGCTTTAATGGTTGTAATGACCACGCCCACAGAAACTAAACTGGAATTCACTAACTCTCTTAGGATTAATAGTTACTTGAGCTTATCATATGAACTATGTGTTTAATGTTCACCATAATTTCATTATTAACTTGTAATTGGATACTTCTTGACATTAGGGATGAAAGTATTAGGTTTATATTTTGACATTGATGCCAAGTATTAAGTTTATATTATTAACTTGTATGACATTGTTGCCACATCTTGTCAGGATGCTTCGGGGACGACACTTATGGATCTTATCACTTCAGATCCTTCGTCTGCCCCCGCATCTACGTCATCAACAACGCCATCCATCCTTGGGAAGCCGGCTCAGAAGCCAGTGCCAACAGAGAAGAGGTCTAAAAGGGGCACCTTGATGCAGATACAAAGTGATACCATGGCAGTAGCCAAAGCTTTAAATCCTGTGAGAACAAATATGATGACAAGCAAACAGAAGAGAAAGGTATTTGCGTTTGCAAATTCTTTATTGAACCTTGAAATTCCATTCCGTCATTGTATAGTTTTGTTAATGTTGCCACAAGTTCTTTACATAAGAGTTCCCGATGTCTGAATAGTCATGAATGTTTATGACGTATATTCTGTTCGCATTGTCAAAAAATTGTTTCTTTTTGCAGCCGGTTTCATATGCACAGCTTGCCAGGAGTATTCACGAACTTGCCGCTTCATCAGATCAGGTAAGGGTGATTTTGTTTTCATTTATAATATTTTTATCGATTAGAAGTATGCTATTATCTCTAGTTGCTCATTTTGTTTCAACCACACTTCTCTACGAACTTTAATCTGTCACCTTTCTTGAATTTGATCTGTAGAAAAGCTCCCAGAAGCAGTTAGTGCATCACGTGTTCCCCAAACTTGCTGTATATAACTCAGTGGACCCTTCCGTAGCACCATCTCTTCTCATGGTAATCTTCTTCTCTCTCTCTCTCTTCCTCTCTCCCTCTCTGTCTCTCTATGTCTCATTGTTGTTAGATTTGACATATTTGTCTCGAACAGTAACAGTTTCGTGCTATATATCCTTTTGTCTTTGCTAAAGATCTAACTGGGTCAAACATTTTTGTTGTGTCTTGTCTGTGTACTGTGCTATAGTAGATATGGCTTGTTATAATGGTTGAATTGAATTGAAGGCAGATGTTTATGATAGACCTGGCATCTAGTCCTACTGGGTTGTAGGATGATCATTGAAGCCTTTTTTCCCCCAAGAACTTATCCTTTATGTTATCGTGCTTTCCTCCTAAACGACGTATATGATTCAATCATACTAGTTGGTGTGAAATATCTTCTCATTTTCTAACACAGATTGTAGCGAGCCTAGAAACTAGTGAATTGGTTCATCCAAACCCTGTTCTTTGGAAGCATTTCCTTGAGAAGTTTATACTCGGAACTTCTTTCATCTTCTTTCAAGCCAATTTATATAATAGTATATTATTTTTGTTCTCTGCATATTGCTCTGATTTCAGAACTTAAAAATCTAGAGAGTTCTGTTATCATGAATGTGCCATCATATTTTAACAATGCATACACATATTTCTATGGAGTGGATCAGTTGGGCTTATGTACTATTTTTATTTTGCAGCTTGATCAGCAGTGCGAGGATAGAAATGTTCTACGCTATGTTTATTACTACTTGGCGAGGATTTTATCAGATACTGGTTCACAGGGTTTAAGCGCTGGTGGTGGGATTCCTACACCAAACTGGGATGCTCTTGCGGACATTGATGCTGGTGGTGGGGTGACTAGGGCAGATGTTGTACCGCGAATTGTAAATCAGCTTACGACAGAGTCATTAAATGAAGATGTTGAATGTAAAGTGATTCCTGGATCAAATTAAACATAATTTTCTGCTTTTTGTACTTGATATCTGCTGGGTCATGTTTTAATAGATATTCCTCCATTGGTTTCTCTATTCGACTTGTGTTTGCGTATCTTTTGCAGTTCATGCTCGAAGAATTGCTGCTTTGAAGGCCCTCACGTACGCACCATCAAGCAGCACCGAGATTTTGACCCAAATATATGAAATTGTGTTTGGTATCCTCGAGAAGGTTTTTCCCTAAACTCCATGTCAGCGGAACCAGTGTATATGAAATTTTCACTTAAATTAGTTGACACAGACCAGAATTTGCTTTGTAGTTCCATCTGTAGGGCAATTCATTTTCTGCAAACTATATTCTATTAACCTTTTGTATCTATGCTTATTGAACCCAGGTTGGTGATACAAAACAAAAAAGGAAGAAGGGAATATTTGGTACAAAAGGTGGTGATAAAGAGGTAACTGGTTACATGTGAATGCAAAAAAAAAAAAGGAAAAAAAAAAGTTTAATTTAATGTCAGCACACAGGTTGTCTTTGTAAGCAATAGGCTTGTTATTGAGGGTGGGTACACATCAAGGACATACATTTCTTATTTTTATTACATCAAGGACATACATTTCTTATTTTTATTACCAAATAGTTTCTTTAAGCAGCAACACTAGATATCAATTCTCCTCGAAGTTCGTTTTCATGTCCACAATAATTTTTTTATTCTATATGTTGTTTGGAGTGTTGATTTCTACCTAAATCTTTGCCCCACACAAGCTCGGGAAGCAAATAATTTTATCAATAATAATATTCTGTTTGAGGATACTATATCTTTTTCTTTCTTTCAAGATTTCTTATCAGAAATACCTGGTACAATCTCGGATTTCGCAGTTATTGCTGTTTTTTCCTCTAAACCAAATGCCTGTATTAGTTCATTAACTTTTCTTGTAATGCGTTATGGAATTTGTATAAATTCTAGATGGGATTTTTATGTTTTTAGCGATGTGAATACACAAATCATTCTTCTAATTGTGCAACTAAGTGCAATTTGCACCCCTATTGCTTCGAAGAGAATTAGTGAGATTATTAACAACCTTCTGAACTCTTACAGTTTGTTATACGGAGTAATCTGCAATACGCTGCCCTTAGTGCTCTGAGAAGACTTCCTCTAGACCCTGGGAATCCAGCTTTCCTTCACCGTGCTGTACAGGGGTAAGCAATATATAGTCATCTTATTCAACTTTCTTTTTCTTTTGAATCTAAGTAATCATGTTTGACGAGTTTTAACTTATAGTGGTTCCTGATTTGGAAAATGCCAAAACCTAATTGTTGCACTCTTCAGAGTAAAAAGTCACTTGTATATCAACGTTAACTCTTTATGTGATAAATTAGTTTTCTTCATTAAATGATATTTTTTTTATGTTTTCGAAACGGTGACAGTTGTTCCTCAGATGATTTAAAAAGGCCAAAATGTCTAGAGCCTATTATGACAACTAAGGTGATAATGCTCTGTACATTTGTGAACATGAAGCTTCTAAAGTAGAAGATTTCATCATATTATTTCCTGCTACCTTGTGTAGTTTACGTGCTCTTTTTATTTGAAATAGCCTTTTATGCTCATTCTAATAGACTACCGTTGTTAATCCAATTTGTCGCTGTGATGTGGTTCTTATAATGAAACAGTATTCTTATAGTTAAGCTTCACGATTAAGTTTGACATGTGTTTAACCATCAAAGTAAATGTCCTCTTAATATAATATATGATTTGGCAAGGTTTGTTAGGGATCTACCAATTTGTCAGTAATTAGATTATAGTTCTCTGATGTAAAGCACCTCATCCTAAATTTTGTTCAGATCCAAAGTTAATTGCTCCAGAATTGTTCAGCTTTTATGTATTGTAACTGGTACATAGCCAGTATCTAAATTAGTCTCTTTCTAGTATTATTCTATGATCACGTTCTTCTGTTTTCTTCTTTTGATAATATTGGATTTTTCATGCCACTTAGTGAATGCTGCACGCTTGAGCTGATTTTCAGTGAACTTTCATGGCATTTACATGTATATTACACTCTCTCTTAGCATGTTACTTTGAGGTTGCTGTTATATTTATCTTTACTGCTGCTATATTTTGGCTTCTGCAGTTACATATTTAGTTCGTTAATTGAGACTCACTTGTCAATGTAGTGTATCATTTGCTGATCCAGTTGCTGTGAGGCATGCTCTGGCAATGATTTCTGAGTTGGCCACTAAAGATCCTTATTCTGTTGCGATGGCTTTGGGTAAGTTGCTTAGCTCTCTATATACACTAATTATTCACAGATTAGTAGGAAGTAATATTTACATAATTAAAATAGTCAAATTTTTGGTGGGGTTGAAATCGGCGGCAGAGGGGTGCAAGCAACATGGTGTTTTAGTTGATTTTTCAAATATATTTCTAACAACTTCTTTTATGCTTTTTTTGTGTGCAGGAAAACTTGTGCTCCCTGGAGGTATTGTTTATTCACTTGGTTTCTTCGCCATTACCTATAATTTGTATAATGCACTCAAGGAATGAATCTAGTTTCATGGTTTCTTCTTTCCAAAGAACATCAACACTCGGTGATGTGAATTTTGCCACTTGACTCACTAGCCTTACCAAAAGCATATACTTGGCAAGAAGAGATGGTTCAGAACAGCCATTTAGCCTTACCGATGTAGGGATAAGAAATAGACGCTAGTGATTATCATGTTAAATATGTTTATTTGCCTACTATACATTTATGCAACCTGTAACGCATTTCAGATTATGGTTCGCTAATTTGTGATAAATATTATACGATTCAGGGGCTTTGCAGGATGTACTCCATCTGCACGATGTCCTGGCTAGAGTCTCTCTCGCCAGATTGTGCCACACTATATCTAGAGCTCGTGCATTAGATGGTAAATGTAACTATAAGCTTCTAATTTATAATTAGTCACATAGCGTGTCTAACTGGAACGGAAGATTAATATGACTTTGACTATTATTTGCAGAGAGACCTGACATTAAATCTCAATTTGCAACCGTACTCTACCAACTTCTTCTGGATCCTAGTGAACGAGTTTGTTTTGAAGCTATTCTTTGTGTATTGGGCAAATTCGATAACACAGAGAAGTATGTCGATGATCTATTTTTTGCTATCATAGCATTTATTTTGCTTTAGCAGATGAATATGAATTTTCATGGAATTTTTACATATCATGTCTTCTTTGATTTTCTTAGTCTAGTAGTTTGACACACTTAACTTTTCTGTTTCGGTAGCACGGAAGAACGTGCTGCTGGGTGGTACCGGTTGACCAGAGAAATTCTCAAGCTGCCAGAAGCACCATCCGTGTCATCAAAGGATGGTGAGTCCAAAGATGGTCTCCCACCAAAGCCTGTCAAAGAGAAAGCTTCTCAGAAAACAAGGCGCCCACAGCCTCTTGTAAAACTTGTAATGAGAAGGTTCGTGGGTTCACTTATGTCTTTGTTATGTTTCTGCGTTATTATTTACATTGACGAGGTACTTGTATCATAAGACTTTGAAGGGGTCTGATTTTTTATAAGCATACCGTCTCACTGGGCTTCACATAAATTAAAGAGTCGTAAAACGTTAAAGTTGAAATTCTCATCATGGGTTGCTCAATACATCCAGCATCTTCTCATTTGTGCTTAAATATATATATATATATATTTTTTTTTACAGACTTGAGAGTTCTTTTAGAAGTTTCTCGAGGCCTGTACTTCATGCTGCATCAAGGGTTGTGCAGGAGATGGGGAAGAGTCGGGCTGCTGCATTTGCATTAGGTATCCAAGACATCGACGAAGGAGCACATCTGAATGAAAGTGTTGAGTACATTGACGAGGATATCAATCCACTTGCTGAAGGTCATTTAACTTAATGTGTTAGTTTGCTGCCGTTACATTTATTCATACAGGAAATAGAATTATCTTTTATGACTTCGTCTAGCACACTTGCTTAATACAAGAGAAGATAAAGAGGACCGCCAGAATGATTCTTAGTGTTCCCTTTCTGGACTAGTGAAGTTTGATACTCAGCCAGTCATACCCGCCATCTTGTCTGTTATGTCATTCCACTGAGCTTGTTTCGTATGCTACTATTGTTTCTGCAACTTTTATCCTCTAGGTTCATTTTCTCTGATAGGAATTAGTAAACCCTTTGTTTATTCCTAATTAAAGAACCACCTTTTTTTTATTGACGTATACCACTTAACATAAAGGCTTGCACTAATGTACTTTTTATCTTACTTGGGAATACTTGGGCCAGCAACCATGTTGTAATTAAAAAAAAACCTTCTTTTATCAGAGACTTGAAATGTGGTCTCTGCACTTACTTGTTTCTCAGAACTGCAAACTCAGTTTGAAGTTTTGGCTGGCATATTGAGATAATTTAACATTAATGATTAATCAGATAACAATATAGTCATATTGTTTCATAAGCTAAGCGACCACATGGAACTATGACTTATTTCATTGCTTCTTTTTTCCTATGCCCATTTTTTTATCAAGTTGCAAAAGTCTCTTCCATGCAGATCTTATCTACTAGTATTCTATATCACGTGTTTGTATTAAAAAGAATACCAAACATCGATATGAAACATAATTATATCTATATCCGAGTTTAATTCATTTGTCAGTAAGTAGTTCTAAATGTTTGTTTCTCAATTCACAAGTTTTATACATAAGAAGTCTGTTTTCTGCTCATCTAAATGTCTAAAAGTAAAAGAAAATCTGAATACTTTTCTGGTATATCAACAGCTTCTCTTTTGTTGTTCTGCAGCTCCCCGGAAGTCTTCTTCATTATCTAATGGGGCAGGAGGCAAGGATACAATTGCTAGTTTATTAGCTTCATTAATGGAAGTTGTGCGAACTACCGTAGCATGCGAGTGTGTTTATGTTAGAGCAATGGTAATAAAAGCATTGATCTGGATGCAAAGTCCATATGAATCTTTTGAAGAACTAGAATCCATAATTGCGTCAGAGCTTTCTGATCCAGCTTGGCCTGCAACACTCTTGAATGATATCTTGCTCACTTTGCATGCTCGGTTTAAGGTATGTCAGAAAAGCGGAACAACATATCTATTAGATTGTATTAGCATAGTTGTTTATTTTTCCCTAATAACCTTTGGAGTCAACTTTTCAAATAGGTATATTTGGTAATGTGCTATTATTATATTTGTTTGTATAAATGCCAAATTATCTGTTGTGTTTGATTTGTTGCACATCAACCTATGAAAGTGCTTGTTGGCATTTCATTCTCATACTTGATAGGTAACATCAACACTGTAATTACGTAGTTCATGCCAGTATTGGAGATACACCTGTCTACATCCTTTTTTGGATAGGCTTGTATATGAAAGAACTCTGTATATATCCTGAACCTGTAATCATAACATTGAGCTTTGCATAGTATGGTCATTTTACTAAATTATTTTGGTCTTTTCGTTCCTAATACATTGCTCCAGGATGAGTACTGAAGATCCTGCACACATCCAACTTGTATCATTAGTTGTCTATTTGCCCTATATTTCTATGCAGCAAACATTCCATTGTCATGTTTTTCTTCATGTTTTTCTATTTTTTTTCACTATGAGCTGTATTATAAAACTGCTGAACTATAGGTTCATCTTCATTTGGATCATTCTGTATATTTTATCAAACTTCTTTTACCTTAACTTATGCATTGTTGGTTTATCAGGCAACACCAGATATGGCTGTCACTCTTCTTGAAATTGCGAGGATTTTTGCAACAAAAGTTCCTGGAAAGATTGACGCCGATGTGTTGCAGCTGCTATGGAAAGTAGGTTTAATTCTTCAGAATCTTACTATAACCTTTTCTCACTTATCAATTTGTACAAAGTAGTCTAGTGGGTGAAGATCCTTATTTTATATTTTGAACCATCACTCGTTCATTGTGCTATCCCTAGATTTTTCTGAATGCTGTTTTCTTGTTCTTTCTTTACTTCTCAATACCATTTGTTATATCCTCATTCTGCTCTAACTGGTCTCTCATAAACAAGCTAAATTAGTCTCGTGTGATTGGTGACTGACGAATATGATTGGTGACTTATGAAAGTCTTAAACTCAATACTGTTTAGGCCAACCTCAATTCGCTTTACGGAGTTATATTCTTCCAATTTCTCCCATATCATAATGATTTTAACCTATGTACACAAATGATATTCTGAAAGTTTCTTACTTTCAGTCTTGCCCTGCTTCTCCTATAGCTTAAAATGAGTGGTTAGACTCCAAACTATAGTCATTTTGGCGATCACATGCATTCGTGCTTCATTCCTTTTTTGTTTCCCCACTTGTTCTTAGACTCATCCACCGATGTACACTTGAATCTACTGTTCTTTATTTTGATTGATGATGGACATTCTCATCTGCAAAAAACGTAGTTAAAGACATCTTCCTTTCCGGATAAAGTAGAGCGGAATATCAGTTAAGCAGAACCTTTGGGTTATGTTTTCTCTTTGCAATTTGTATCTTTTTTGTGGCCCAGATTAGTAATTTTTGTATATTAGTTTCACCCAACTTATGCTTTGACATGACTCACATGCATGGCCTGTTGGGATAGTGGTACCTCATGTTTTGCTTGAATTTCATCTTTTAAAAAAATAAAAATAATCAACGTTTCTTTCAGACTTGCCTTGTTGGAGCTGGACCAGATGGAAAACACACAGCTTTGGAAGCCGTAACGATAGTTCTTGATCTTCCACCACCACAACCTGGGTCGTTATCTGGAATTACATCCATAGACAGGGTTTCTGCATCTGATCCTAAGTCGGCTTTGGCATTACAGAGATTAGTACAGGCCGCAGTAAGTATGATTTGTTTTCTAAAATTTGCATATGTTTTACTGTAATGTGATGTTAGTGCACAAGAAGTTTATGGGGCAGAATGAGCGAAATTGGCGCGTCAACAAGTTCATAGTCAAGGATAGGAACCCTACTGCAGTTTCTTAGGCAATGCCACCACAGGAACTCGTGGAATTTGTTTCTTTATGCATGTCCACCTATGGCTCACCTATAGTGTATTACATATTTTGACAGAATAATCTGGTGTTCTCAATCAAAAATAGTCCGAATCTTTTTGTTCTCGCTCTCTCTCTCGCTTCTTGCTAAAAGGGTACATGCAGGTTTGGTTCCTTGGAGAAAACGCAAACTATGCTGCATCGGAGTATGCATGGGAGTCTGCAACCCCTCCTGGAACTGCGCTGATGATGCTAGACGCAGATAAAATGGTCGCTGCTGCCAGTTCTAGGAATCCTACTCTAGCTGGTGCACTGACTCGGCTACAAAGGTGTGCGTTCAGCGGGGGCTGGGAGGTATGTTTTTCTATCCTGCTACCTTCTTTTGAGATCTTTGCAATTCCTACTGACGTATAAAAATAGTGTTTTGCTGCGTATTATTCCCAATATAATCTCGACTGCTTCATAATAAATTCAGTAATTTTTTTTTTTGAAGATGTTGATGCCTTTCCACTTCCCAAAATGAAAAAAAGAAAAATTATAAATTAATATCCTTTCCTTCAACATATCCTCATCCTTGATTGGGAAACGTATAGGAACTTTATCTTTCTCCTTGTTTCTTCTCTTCACCTAAATTTGAGAGCAAAATGATCTCTATGTTTGTCTTTCACATATCAGAGTTTTCCTCAAAAGAATAAAGAAATTTGAAAAAAGTTGTTAAGTAGTGGTCGCTCATATTTATTGTAGTAGTGTAGGGATTAAAATTTTCATTTGTCAATGTGAAATTTCTTTAGCGGTGATCGATCAAAAAAAGAGAACTAATCTGGTGGTGAATCTGGATTTCTGGTTATATTTGTCCAGGGTTGCCCCAATATCTTGATATTTTCTGATAAAATGATCCTAACTTATTATCAATTGGTTATATGCAATTTATCATCTTTGAGCTTATGGACAAAATCTTTAATTTGGTTTTACAATGGCTCGTTTTCATCAGGGTGTGTTAGAGTTGTATTCAACATAATTATTTTGATTCTCCTGTTCTGATTTAATTGGTCATTACAGGTGCGCATCATTGCTGCTCAAGCGCTTACAACTATTGCGATAAGATCTGGGGAGCCTTTCAGGTTACAGATATATGAATTCCTGAATGCTCTAGCACAAGGAGGGGTACAATCTCAATATTCAGATATGTATGTAAGTAATGGCGAAGATCAAGGGGCGAGTGGTACTGGTCTAGGATCCTTAATAAGTCCCATGATCAAGGTTCTTGATGAAATGTATAAAGAACAAGATGAATTGAGCAAGTAAGAGCAAAGGCATATAGTTTCCTCTTTGTGCTTAACATTCAGATTCTCGTCAACTCTTATATGTGTTTTGTCCATGTATATGCAGAGAAATACGTAATCACGATAACACAAAAAAGGAGTGGACAGATGAGGAACTCAAGAAATTGTATGAGACTCATGAGAAGTTGCTTGATCTGGTCTCACTGTTTTGTTATGTCCCAAGAGCAAAATATCTGCCGCTCGGGCCAACAAGGTAGTGTTTCATTATTATTGCAGCACTACTCAACTCAAAATGGTTTAACATATCGATGGCCATATTTGTTTGCGACGAATATTTTTGGCGTGCATGTGCATGAGAGTGCCTGATTTGGTCGATTTGCTGTAGCAAAATGCAGTGATTTTGAATAGCCTAAAAATCAGTTTGTGTGCAGAGACAGACAGTTGGACATTGTATGATCCTACGTTGAGAATAAATAATTGTCATTTAACTTCTTGAATTCATGTAACAGTGCGAAGCTTATTGACATCTATCGTACCCGACACAACATAAGCACATCAACTGGTTTGAATGATCCAGCTGTTGCTACAGGAATCTCTGAATTAATTTATGAAACTACTAAAGAAGCAGCAAAGGAGCCGGATGCGCTTGATGATGATCTAGTAAACGCGTGGGCCGCAAATTTAGGGGATGATGGTTTGTGGGGAAAGAATGCACCAGCAATGAGCAGGGTAAGATGCATGTCTAAATACATGTGCAGGGACTATCAGATGATCAAACATATTTTGTCCTCTAACAGGGCTAGTATCCTTTTTCATCACGTTCAGCATGAACTCTAGTATTTTAATTTAAATAAGTTGTATGTTATATTTCTGGAACTTCCTGCCCATGTTGCACTGCGAGACTTATATTTTTTCCTGCTAAGTCTGTTTCTCCTAAGGGTGTGATGTAGTTGCTTTATATCATGGTCTTTTAATCAGCTAACTTATTTATTTTTATCTAAATGTTTATAGGTAAATGAATTCCTTGCTGGCGCTGGAACTGATGCTCCAGATGTTGAAGAGGAGCATTATACCTCTAGGCCATCAGTTAGCTACGATGATATGTGGGCCAAGACACTTCTAGAACCTTCAGAGATGGAGGTATTACTGTATATCTTATCTTGCGAAGGATACAACATGAATACAAGAGCATGTTGGATATAGAGCAGTAGTATTTTCAAGTGCTCTGGCTCAGTCAGTGACAAGGATCTTTAATGCTAAAGTTTCTTATCTACTTCTACAGGAAGAAGATGCAAGGTCATATGGGTCATCATCTCCCGAGTCGACAGGATCGGTGGAGACTTCCATATCATCTCATTTTGGTGGCATGAACTACCCCTCTTTGTTCAGCTCAAAACCATCGGGATTGTCGTCACAGCCCTCGGTATCTATCTCCAACACTTATTAGTTATTTCTTACATATACCCTCCGTGTTTCATCTGTTTTCTGTTGTATTCAAATTATACTGGTTTATTTAAACTTAAAAAAAAACGTCTAATGATAGTTTATATATTTTAGATCACCATTAGAATCATATGCGTCATAGAAGTTCGAGAAATCACTTCTGAGTTGTGCAGATAATTCCATTTTGTGTATTACATGCTCTCCTGCCTGATGCTTATTTGGAATGGTTATATTTTGGCAGCCAACTTGAATGAACATTCCAACAAACTGCAAATTTCTTATCTTGGACGTTCAGATACTGATGTGCTAGAAATTACTCACAACTTGTATTTGGATTAACAGGATAGGTCATCAGGACCAGCTGCTAGCAGATTTAGCAACCCATCTTACAGTACTCCATCAATATATGAGAGTCCAGCATCTCCGGTGAGTAGCCATACTCTGTCATACAAGTCACCTTTGCATATTTATGATCAAACCGAAGCTAGTAGCATTTAATCTGCTCAAATGTTTAGGTTAGAGAAGACCCTCCTTCATATTCATCATCAGTCATGCAGCGATTCGAGTCGTTTGAGAATCCTTTGGCGGGACGTGGAGCACAGAGTTTCGGATCCCATGAAGATGATGACGAGCCTGCTTCCTCACAAAGTTCACAATTCGGGAAAGCATTATATGACTTCACTGCTGGTGGTGATGATGAGGTAAACTTTTTTTAGATCTCCACAATGACGCATGGATTAACCAACATGTCAGAGTGTGTATTATAAAAATGGAACTGCTATTGTTTTACCATCTGGCATGATCTTGTTCACAAATTTTAACTGTTTATCTTGCAGCTAAACCTGACAGCAGGAGAGGATCTCGAAATCGATTATGAGGTGGACGGTTGGTTCTATGTGAGTCTTCTTCACCAGTACAACTCCTCTCTTCTCTCCTTAGCTTAATAATCTGATTTGACCTTCCAATATCTTTTTGCAGGTGAAGAAGAAAAAACCTGGAAGGGATGGCAAAATGGCTGGGTTGGTACCTGTCCTCTATGTCAGCCAATCTTGACATTATCTATCTGATTCTATAAATATTTCGATCACTCTTTCTTCCACTACCCTTTCTTCACCTTATCTCTTCTCAATTCCCGGTGCTTTCAAGGCAATAGGTGACCGTTCAGGAGTTCTAACTGGAGAGCTGTATTCTTGCAATTTCTTTGACATACCTGCATATCAGTAATGAGAAATAACCTTGAGATGATTTAGTGACAAATTCTTTAGGGTGGGTGTTTTCTTTATGATTCCTTGGTCGAGAGGATAATTGTGTATTATTGTAGAAATTATAGCCAAGAACATATTTCATGTCGAGATTAAAGGTAGTTATTGTGGTAAGCTGAGTTACTGTCATCCCTGTATGCTTAGGTGGGGAAATTTAGTAAGTGGTGATCAATGAATATATAGGGCTGATCACAACCCAGAAGGAAAGAAAGTTGAGGATATTTGAGGAATTTGCAGACTGCTAATTTTGGCGAATGTCACATTCTTGTATTTTGTGTTTGGTTTTTGTTTTTATTCTTGGTCATGGGTGTGTTTATGGTACATATTTTTTCTTTTTCATTTTGTAATCAATGGTGTTTTTCCTTCGGGTCCTTCGAACGTGATATGTTTGTTAAATGTTACATCACGTTCTGTCATTTTTCATTCCAAAGTTTCTATGGAGGCTATTTATCTAGAATTTGCAAGGACCAATTCCTTTCACCAGGTTTCTGTAGTCCTCTAATCATGAACATACTGAGCACTGATTTTGGATTTGAGTTCACCTCAATATAGTTGGGAACAACTAGATCTTACTGGTGGGGTTGTTGGTGTTTTCTTAGGTGTACGTCCGAGTCCCAGTCAAATGAATGGTTCTGAATGCGGTTATTTTATTGTAGTCTGAAGATCAGAAAAAGTTCTTATGTCGTTGATGTGATTGCATTGCCCAAGTTCCTTTTATTTTTACCCAAGTTGGGAACCCTTTTCTTTTTACCCCAGAGAAATCTGTACACCTTGGTTTTCACAGGGTGTGATTTTTTGTTTTGGTTGTTTGACAAGGAAATCCAGTTTTGTTTCTTGTGGAATCTGGGATTTCTGAGACAGAATCTGCTAAGATTAGCGTCGGCTGTACAACATGGAGCTTTTGCTCGGCAAACCGGGCGGTTCAAAATTCAAATAAGTAATCATGACTCAAGCCACGATCACCAAAATGCGGCTCCGTACCCATTTTCCCCTTTGCCATCCAATGCGGTTAGACGTGTTAAGAATAACCGACCTTAACCATTTTCTCCGTATCTCACTATAAGACGTGTATATAATCTTTTCAATATATCATTACTCTCTTTATTCAAAATCCAATTTATTCGCTCGTTATACTCTCTAAATTCAAAAGAGTAACTTTGCCGTCTTCAAAAAGGAAAAAAAAAAAAAAAACTTCTCTCAGTAACAATTCATTTTGAGTGAAAATGACGAACAACCCTCAATTGCAAGTTTCTGTCATCGGAAACAAGCGAAAGAGAACAAAGATTGACGCAAGTGTTTTAAGATCCCAAACTAGAATTGTTGATGAGGCAGCAGCCAAAATGGAATCAAATGTGATGGGTGAGGACAGAATTAGTGCCTTACCAGACTCGATTTTGCACCAAATCCTCTCTTCTGTTCCTACGAAGATCGTTGCCAGTTATTCCGCATTATCGAAATTCGAAAAGGTGGAATCGCGTTTGGACTTGTGTGCCGGCTCTGGATTTCAAAGAGGCAATATGTGGATTAAACAGTATTGAAAAGATAAAAGAATTCACGGCATCTGTGGAAACATATCTCCTTGCTCGCGACCAGGGATCAAGCAACCCGGAATCAAATATACAAAAGTTCATCTTCAAGTGCAGAAAATACATGGACACAGATCGGGTAACTTCTATAATCTCCTCTGCAGTAAATCTTGATGTTCAAGAAATGATTATCCATTTAT
Organism: Papaver armeniacum; assembly: GCA_023531295.1. Taxonomy (NCBI): domain Eukaryota; kingdom Viridiplantae; phylum Streptophyta; class Magnoliopsida; order Ranunculales; family Papaveraceae; genus Papaver; species Papaver armeniacum. The sequence goes on from JAJJWW010017623.1 coordinate 268,743, forward strand.
GCCCCAAAACCCTCTCTGTCATCCCCCATCCCTTTTTACGTGTGAATCACTTATTTTGTTAACCAAAGCAACAGTAACCCCAGTATAGGATTTCCTGAATATATCTCCCTACCAAACCTCAAGACATTAACACTTTTTTTTTGATCGGTATAAAAATAAGACGAGAAAACAATTGAGTAAATAGTGTCTATAAATACGAGTCTTACAGGATAAAAGACATTAACACTTCGTGAGATAACTTTTAGGGGTGGTAAGTGTGAGCAACTCTTTACGGGTTGCCATGTGCTTGAAGACTTGAGTCTGTATGAATGCACTTTTCCGATGAGAGAGTTTTGTATTTCTTGTCCAACGCTTAAAAATTTGGTAATCAATAATAGTGAAGGACAGGAAGCTGTATGGGAGATTGTGTTTTAAAAATTAATGCACCAAATCTAGTGTCTCTCAACTACGAGAGTAATTTTGCAAAGGATTATATCCTGTCCACATTTGCAGCTCTAGTGGAAGCAGATTTTCAGTTTTTTCTTACCGGATATGAAACCATGGAGCAAAAGGTAACTCAAAATGCTGCTGTAAGTAAGCTATTTGGAGCACTTTCACAAGTCAAGTGTCTCTCGATAATTAACCCACATAATGAGGTTCTCGCTGTTTCCGATGATTTGTTAAACAAGCTGCCTACATTTCATAAATTGAATCGGTTGGTACTATATCACGTAATGGGTGATAAAACAGTTATTGATTTGCTCAAAGCATCACCGAACTTGGAGTATCTTGAATTTTGCCTTTTCCTGGATGGTGATGACTATTCCGATGGCGACATTGAGGGATTTCATACTTCATTTCCGCACCTCAAAGAAGTTTGCTTCGTGCAACATTTTGGACATCCAAGGGAGCTGAGATGGATGAAACTAATTCTGAAGAATGCAGTTGCTTTGCAAAGAATGAATATTGGTAATTGCTTAAAAGGTCTGGAAAGGTGACAAGAATTTATGGAAGAAATAAGTAATGTTCCAAGAGCCTCAAGTGTATGTGTTGCTTCAAGTGTTCTTAGGAATAGTGCCATAGATAAAGCATTCTTGAAGATAGTCCAGTGAAGTAGAGATTAGTTTGTTTTAGTAAATAAGATGATGATCATCAAATTATGGCTTATTTTTCTGTTATTCAAGACTTAATGAGTTGAAATATGAATTTCCTTTTCTGATGTTTTGGTGTTGTATGACTGATGGTAATGTAACTAACAACTGCCCCCATTCTTGTAGTTTCATTGATTTGCAAGGATTGCATATCCCATAGTTCCAGCCACAAATGGAAACAACAATGTATCTTAAGATTTCACTGCTTGTCACAGCTCTGAACATCTTCTTATTGATGTTGTTACTGATTTAGAAGTCGGAGTTCTCTTTGTTGAGTCTGCATTAAGTAGAGTATGCAATTTCTATCTTAGATTAGGTTTCTTATGTGAACTACTGAATAATACAAAGTGCAGCTGCAATTCTTGCTTCATCACTATTGGTTAGTTTTGTTACTTCTTCTTTTTTCTTTTCTTGTTTTGATGCTGCCAAGGATGTTCTAGCTGCTTGTTTCTATGAGTGAATGCTTATTGGCATTACAAGCTGAGGTTGGTTGGTATTCATTTTATGCTGTAACTCCTTTTTCAAGAAGGGTACTAAGTGATGGAAGTGTTGGTATAATGGATCTGGTGACAATATAATTCTATGATTTGCTTGATTTATCATTCCCCTTGCTGGTGTCATCTTTGCTGTTGATAGCTGTGTGCATGTTTAATTTCTGCGACAAGGATTTAGCATCTCCAACATCTAGATCTCCCATGTTCAAATTATGCAGCAACTTTATCATCAAGTGCAGAAATACAATTTTTTTTGCAAGTCTGATTAGCTTAATTCTGGATTTGGTTGGGGACATGTCATGGTGCTAGGATTGGTGATATTGGTGCTGGTTTGTGCTGAAATTTTATGATTCAATGTGCCTTGATTTGCAAGAGTTGAGGAGATGTGCAGATATCCCAACTTTGCTGGTGCTGAATTTTTTCAGGACCAGCTAGTGCTACTACAAAGATTTTTCCCTTGTTAATTTTCGAGCTGCTGCTGCACCAACATTTTTGTCCTGCCTGCTACCATATTTGAGCCACAAGTTTAAACTTCTGCAACATAATACTACTGCACATAATTTTAGCCACAAGTTAATGATGTGCACCTTTCCCAGACATTACAGAAATCCTTGAATGAACGTTTATGCCTCTTTGACTAAGCATACAACATCTTGTGGAAATCGAATGATGAAGTGACGCCCAAATACAGAATTGTACCTTTGGTGGAATTGTCGTCCTCGCAAGCAAACCTGAAACAGTCAGAAATTTGTAGCACTCTTGTCAGTGCATTACCTTCCTTGTAAGGTTTGATAGAAGTGTGTGGGCTTCCAACTCAAAACCCATTGGCAATGAGTGGAGTGGCTCCACACCTTATATTGTGCACCATGCTAGAGGGTTTGGTCTATGTGGGACTAATCTCCAACACGGTCTAGGATGTTTCTCTTCGAGTACAACTTTGTCATGCCACCAGTTATTCCAAAAGCTAAAATCGGTTCCATTATTTAACTGCACATCCACACAGGCTTTCAACTCCTTCTTAGTCTCTTGTACGCGGAGTTCTGGTGTATACGGCTTTTTGGCAAATCCAGTCTCCACACCTCAGGTATGTGCACCCTCCCCTTTAGTATATCTAAGCGTCTACGCGGCTTTTTGTTAAATTCAGATATTTCCGTATCTCGTGTTTGTGCACCCTGGGTTAGTGGGAGGTCAATATCAAATATTTCTTTAGCTAGAAGCTTCCTTGTCGTCCACAATGCTATATCTAGAAGTGGGAACTCAAGCTAAACAAAAATGATATACACGACATTTGCTATACCGATTGCGAAATATAAACTGACTAGGGTTTGAAGCAAAAGCAAATCTCCTTGCCAAACACCCTCCTGAACCTGTTTATATTGAACAACTTCTCTTTTCGCTCTCTGACCTCTCTAAATACTTCCCCATGTTTACAAACAACAAGAGGCAGCACGAACGTACAGGGCGTAACGGCACCCCCAGGTTACAATACCTTCAGGTGATACTACTTCTTCGTAAATCAATCAATCCATGGTTCTTCAAATTTCAAAATATGGGTAAAAATTGATGGTGACCATAGTGAATCTTATGGTTAACTATCAGTTTTTAAGTGTTTGAATGAAAGAAATTTCTCTTTTCTCTCTCTATTGTAGGAGTTGGTGAGTGAATTTCAGAATGCTACTAATGAAGGTAATTAATTGATCTAAAGAGATAATCAGCTTATCGTACTATACGTGTTTGATAATTCTCCTGATTGAATAATATACTTTTGTTATGATGATACCTCAGGCTGAATTATTGCCCAAACTGCATATAGGTGAACATAATTCTATTTCATTAGCTAACTACTTCAGTTAATCAGCCAGTTTATGCAAACTGAGAAAATGGACTCGGATGATAAACATGCCGCGGGCTTTAATTAATGACTTTATTGTGTTGCAGAAACAAAGGAAAAAGTAGTTGCACACTTAGCTAACTTTGCCTATGATCCCTTCAACTTTACGTTTCTGCGCCAGGTATAATATCAAGTTGGATTTGTGTAGGCAGGAATAAGGAAGTGGTTGTTGATATCTGCAGCACTTAATACTGAGCACCTTATTTTTGTTGGCTTTAACAGCTTAATGTTTTGGATCTGTTCCTAGACTGTGTGACTGAGCCAAACGAGAAACTTGTGGAATTTGGTGTTGGTGGTATCTGCAATGCTTCTGTTGGTTAGTTGACTAGTCCGACCCCATCTGTTAATACTTACTGACCATAACCCCACCTTGTATTTGCTCTTATGTGTTCTTCTCGACAGACCCAGCAAATGCTGCTCTTATTTCTCAATGCGATGGAATTCCTTTGGTTGTACAATGCTTATCTAGCCCTGTTAGAAATACTGTAAGTTTCTAGACTCAACTATCGCTTGTATGTTAACTTTTAATATTTGGTAGCTCAGGTTGCACCTTAATTAGAAAGGAACATATGCTGAAGATTTGAATTGGCATACACATAATCAAACAGTGTTCCGAGAAAACTTATTGATTTTTTTTTTCCCGCAAGGTGACTCGATAATTAACTTTATGGACAGGTGAACTATGCACTGGGAGCTCTCTATTATCTTTGTAACCCTGTGAATAAGGAAGAGATCTTGAAGCCTGAAGTAGTTGAAGTCATAGAAAGGTATGCTTCAGCTGGAGCTGTAAGTGTAAGCTTTAGCAATTTGGCCAAGGCATTCTTGGAAAAGCACAGACCTGGGCAGACATGAGACGCAAGACCATACCGACATGTGGCTGCTAGCATTTTTTGGCTGGCATATTGAGATGGTTCAAGTTTAATCATATAACAGAACAGACTTATTTCATTACTTATTTTTTCTTATGCCCATTTTTTTATCTAGTAGCAAAATACTTCTATGCAGATTTTATGTATTAAGTGTTTGAATCAAAAAGAATACCAAGCATCGATATGAAACATAATCTATATTCGAGTTTAATTCATCTGTCAGTAGGTAGTTCTAAATGTTTGATTTTTAATTCAAAAGTCTTATACATAAGAATTTTGTTTTCTGCTCGGTAAAAGAAACTTTAAATAATTTTTCTGGTATATAGCTTCTCTCTTGTTGTTCTGCAGCTCCCGGAAGTCTTCTTCATTATCTAATGGGGCAGGAGGCAAGGATACAATTGCTAGTTTATTAGCTTCATTAATGGAAGTTGTGCGAATTACTGTAGCATGTGAGTGTGTTTATGTTAGAGCAATGGTGATAAAAGCATTGATCTGGATGCAAAGTCCATATGAATCTTTTGAAGAACTAGAATCTATAATTGCGTCAGAGCTTTCTGATCCAGCTTGGCCTGCAACACTCTTGAATGATATCTTGCTCACTTTGCATGCTCGGTTTAAGGTATGTCAAAAAAGCAGAGCAACAATTCTTATATTAGTTTGGTTTGTATTAGCGTAATTGTTTATTTTACCTAATGATCTTTGGGGTTTGTTTATCAACTGTTCAAATAGGTATATTTGGTAATGTGCTATTATTATATTTCTTTGTATAAATGCCAAATCATCTGTTCAATTAAAGTGTTTGTTGGCATTTCATTCTCATACTTAATAAGCCTATTAGGAATGATGTGTAGGTACGTTGCTAGTACTGGAGATACACCTGTCTATGTCCTTTTTTGGATATGCTTGTATATGAAAGAACTCTGTATATATCCTGAACCTGTAATCAGAAAATTGAGCCTTGCAGAGTAATTGGTCATTTCACTAAATTTGAAGTATTTTGGTCTTTTCATTCCTAATGCATTTCTACAGGATGAATAGTAAAGATACTGCATACATCCAACTTGTATCATTGATTGTCTATTTGCTATATGTTTCTATGCATTCCATTGTCATGTTTTTCTTAGTTTCTTAATATAAGCCGTAGAAAACTGCTGAAATATTTCATCTTCATTTGGATCATTTTGTATATTGTGATCTGTCAAACTTCTTTTACCTTAACGTCTGCATTTTATCAGGCAACACCAGATATGGCTGTCACTCTTCTTTAAATTGCGAGAATTTTTGCAACGAAAGTTCCCGGAAAGATTGACGCCGATGTGTTGCAGCTGCTATGGAAAGTAGGTTTAACTCTTCAGAATCTTACTATAGCATTTTCTTACTTATCAATTTGTACAAAGCAGTCTAGCGGGTTAAGATCCTCATTTTATATTCTGAACCATCACTCGCTCATTGTGCTATCCTTAGATTCTTCTGAATGCTGTTTTCTTGTTCTTTCTTTACTACTCAATACTAAATATCTTCATTCTGCTCTAACTGGTCTGAGTTAGTACGTCCCTTGGTGCCAGATTATGGCCTCATAAACAAGTTAAATCAATCTCATATGATTGGTGACTTACGAATAATTTCGAGAGTCCTAAACTCATACTGTTTAGGCGAACCTCAATTTGCTTTTTGGAGTTATATTCTTCCAGTTTCTCCCATATAATAATGATTTTAACTTATGTACACACATATGATATTCTGAAAGTATGAAACTTTCAGAATATCATTTTGTGGCCCAAATTAGTAATTCTTGTATATGAGTTTCACCCAACTTATGCTTTGACATGACTCACATGCATGACTTGTTTAGAGTGGTGCATCATGTTTAGTTTGAGTTTCACCTTTTACAAAAAATAAGAACAATCGATGTTTCTTTCAGACTTGCCTTGTTGGAGCTGGACCAGATGGAAAACACACAGCTTTGGAAGCCGTAACGATAGTTCTTGATCTTCCACCACCACAACCTGGGTCGCTGTCTGGAATTACATCCATAGACAGGGTTTCTGCGTCTGATCCTAAATCGGCTTTGGCATTACAGAGATTAGTACAGGCCGCAGCAAGTATGATTTGTTTTTTAACATTTACATATGTTTTACTGTAATGCGATGTTAGTGCACAAGAAATTTATAGGACAGAATGAGCGAATTGGTGCGTCAGAAAGTGTATAGTCAATGATAGAAACCTTATTGCAGTTGCACCGCGAGACTAATATTTTTTCCTGCCAAGTCTGTTTCTCCTAAGGGTGTGGTGTAGTTGCTTTGTATCATCGAGTTTTAATCAGCGGTTTTAACTTATTTATTTTTATCTAAATGTTTATAGGTAAACGAATTCCTTGCTGGCGCTGGAACTGATGCTCCAGATGTTGGAGAGGAGCATTATACCTCTAGGCCATCAGTTAGCTACGATGATATGTGGGCCAAGACACTTTTAGAACCTTCAGAGATGGAGGTATTACTGGATATCTTATCTTGCGTAGGATAGAACATGAATACAAGAACAATAGTATTTTCAAGTGCTCTGGCTCAGTCAGTGACAAGGATCTTTAATGCTAAAGTTTCTTACCTACTTCTACAGGAAGAAGATGCAAGGTCATATGGGTCATCATCTCCCGAGTCGACAGGATCGGTGGAGACTTCCATATCATATCATTTTGGTGGCATGAGCTACCCCTCTTTGTTCAGCTCAAAACCATCGGGATTGTCGTTGCAGCCCTCGGTATCTATCTCCAACACTTATTAGTTATTTCTTGCATATACTCTCCATGTTTCGTCTGTGGTCTATTGTATGCAAATTATACTGGTTTATTAAAACCGAAAAACATATTTAATGATAATTTATATATTTTAGATCACCATTAGAATCATATGCGTCATAAAAATTCCAATAATCACTTCTAAGTTGTGCAGATCATTTGATTTTGTGTATTACATGCTCTCCTCCTTGATACTTTATTTGGAATGGTTATATTTTTGGCAGCCAAATGAATGAACATTCCAACGAACTACACATTTCTTATCTTGGATGTTCAGATAGACTTGTTAGAAATTACTCACAGCTTGTATTTGGATTAACAGGAAAGGTCATCAGGACCAGCTGCTAGCAGATTTAGCAACCCTTCTTACAGTACTCCATCAATATATGAGAGTCCAGCATCTCCGGTGAGTAGCCATACTCTGTCATACAAGTCACCTTTGCATATTTATGATCAAACTGAAGCTAATAGCATTTAATCTGCTCAAATGTTCAGGTTAGAGAAGACCCTCCTTCATATTCATCATCAGTCATGCAGCGATTCGAGTCGTTTGAGAATCCTTTGGCGGGACGTGGAGCACAGAGTTTCGGATCCCATGAAGATGATGACGAGCCTGCTTCCTCACAAAGTTCACAATTCGGGAAAGCATTATATGACTTCACTGCCGGTGGTGATGATGAGGTAAACTTTTTCTAGGTCTTCACAGTCACGCATGGATTAACCAACATGTCAGGGTGTGCGTCATAGAAATGGAACTGCTATTGTTTTACCTCCAGTTTGCGTGATGCCAACTGCCTAAACCCTCTTAGATGATGTAATCCATCTGGCGTGATTTTGTTCACAAATTTTAACTGTTATCTTGCAGCTAAACCTGACAGCAGGGGAGGATCTCGAAATCGATTATGAGGTGGACGGTTGGTTCTATGTGAGTCTTTTTCACCAGTGCAACTCCTCTCTTCTCTCCTTCTCTCAATAATCTGTTTTGACCTTCCAATATCTTTTTGCAGGTGAAGAAAAAAAAACCTGGAAGGGATGGCAAAATGGCTGGGTTGGTACCTGTCCTCTATGTCGGCCAATCTTGACATTATCTATCTGATTCTATAAATATTTCATAAGTTTGATCCCTCTTGCTTCCACTACCCATTACCATGACTCTTCTCAATTCCCCGTGCTCTCTAGGATATATGTGATCATGCAGGAGTTCTAACTGGAGAGCTGTTTTCTTGCAGTTTCTTTAGTAATGGGTACAGTTTCTTTAGTAATGAGTAATAACCTTGAGAGTTGATTTAGTGCCAAATTCTTTAGGGTGGGCCTTTTCTTTATAATTCCTTGGTCAAGAGGATAATTGTGTATTATTGTAGAAATTATAGCGAACAACATTTTTCATGTCGAGATTAAAGGTAGTTCTTGTGGTAAGTTGAGTCACTGTCATCCCTGTATGCTTAGGTGGGGAAATTTAGTAAGTGGTGATCAATGAATATATAGGGCTGATCACAACCCAGAAGGAAAGAAAGTTTAGGATATTTGAGGAATTTGCAGACTGCTAATTTTGGCGAATGTCACATTCTTGTATTTTGTGTTGGGTTTTTGTTTTTATTCTTGGTCATGGGTGTTTTTATGGTACATATTTGTTCTTTTTCATTTATAATCAATGGTGTTTTTCCTTACGGGTCCTTTGAACGTGATATGTTTGTTAAATGTTACATCACGTTCTGTCATTTTTCATTCCAAAATTTCTATGGAGGCTATTTATCTAGAACTACTATGTAACCCGTGCTACGCACCGGGGACGATGGGATCGGCCAATTTAGTGTGGCGGGGCTTCGCCCCGCACCCGTGGTCAATAATCTTTGATAAGATTGATATTTTAAAGAAATAGTAAACTATGATACCCTTTAGGTATCTAACGACTTGACAATTGAAATTTGGTATGATAAACCTAAATTCATGTATTTGTTTTACCGGCATATATTAAGATAAACCAATGAAATGGTTCATTATTGGAAAGGTCAAAGAGTCAATTGGTCAGGTTGTTCTACATTATATTACTTGAAATGCGTTTGGTTAACATGCTTTTTCGATTGGGACGACTTGGACCATTCTTGGAGCACGACAATTAGTTAATTATAGACATATTTTAGTTAATGGTCACATATGGTAGACATACCAAGCTATCGACCCCGAGATATGCACCATGTAACTCGATTCATGAGCAATACAAAACATTCAATTTACATGTCCCATTTTGCCAATGATTTATTCGAGCATTATGAATTGTTAATGATTTATCCAAGAATTATGAATTATTTTACTTGGCATGTGTAATTTCTGATTATTTTTTTGTGCATATGCCTTGTGCATATTTGAATTATCTTTTTGTTCTTTTAATCTTTCTTATTTTCTGATATCTTTTTTTTTGGCTTTGAGTAATTTCTTTAAATTTTGAATGTTGTAGGGGTTGTTGAAGTTTCTATTAAAGTTACCCACGTATTATAATTTATTCCTTATTACGCCTTTTTTAATTTTACAAATTCTCTTATCGTTCCTATGAAAAGTTTTTTATTTTGAATAGTTGTACCCTTTGGAGGTTTCTTTCTTTTTCTCATTTGTTTTCTTGGGTGAATTGCAGATTCCACTAAGTTGGAAGCATTCAATTCTTGGCATGACAGTTGATGTGCATGTTGATATCGATGTTCTCAACAAAGGTACACGTTATATTCTTTCACAAAACTCTTTGAATAAATGAATAAATGAGAATTTTAATGCCGAAGCAGTGAATCTCTTGATTGAAAGAAGAAAAGAACAATCATTAAATTGATGTTTGTATATAAACAAATCAATGATGTTAAGTTTGAGCAGTCCGGGGGTATGTCTTTTTAAGTAGAATGAAGTTTGATTTCAAGTCATTAGCGATAGAATTTGTTAAATACAACACAGTTGTTGGTAGATAGAGTTATCTGCCATCTTGACTCTGCTTTAAGTACTTCAAATCCACAGATCTCTTTGCATCCTCTCATATCACCGATGAATCATTAAGGAGGGAGAGAGGAACCGAGGAAGCATTAAACAACTTTAGTATAAATTTGAAAACTTTTAGAAATATTAATGACAACAATTTCTCGAAATATTTTTCTCTCACATCCCATTTTTTGTTAGAACTGTAGCCAAGCTGGAAAGGATTTCAAATGTTGTTGGTTGATCAATCACCATCCATACAGAACCATCAAGGCATGAGAATTACAAAGGACCTCGTTTCTTTTAAATTGTTTGGGCGTTTGATCTAAATCAACATGAGATACAAAATGCAAGCTTAAATTAGAAACTGCATAGTATAATTGATGCATAATTACCATCCAATAAATTAATATTGCATAATATTTTTTCAATACCACTGCATGAAACCCTAGTTGCTTTCTTATATGTTTGACACACAAAAAAAATAAATAATATTTGACATTACTGTTGATCGCTGTCGTAAGCGACACAAATATAATTACACTTTCTTACTACTCAAAATATAAATATAGCAAGGGCAAGAAAGGATCGATCCCACAGAGAGGTCTAGGTTGTCAAATTGTTATGGTTTCCTATATAAAACACCCTAAGAATTTCGATTGTGTAAATAAAAATAAACAAAAAGCAAATAAACAAAGCACGCAAATCAAGGATGTGAAAATATTGGGTAAAGGTTTCATCTTCAATTGTAAACAAGTTTATGAATATATGAATAGAATTCGTATTTAATCTCGCTATCATCAAAAGCCTTAGAATACCTTATTGCAAGAATACTCCGTAATTTCCTAATTCATCAACACACACATTAGGGTCTGCGTATGTGAAATCTACCTAAAGAATAACCTAACGCCTTGCGCTAATCAAGTTCAATTCCTAGGAGCATTAAGTTTCGTAAATAGCTAATCAATGCAATTGTAATACATTGCGCAAACAATTCGAACAAAGGTCAATTTCTACATATGATTACGAGGATGTATCACTACAACCTAGAATCATATCATGCTACTCGTATTCAAGGTTATCGCTCGATGAAAACCCTAAAATAGCTATAGATATGGATGTGAGTTCAATCAATTCTAGACTCGACTAAACAAACATTCAATCATATTGCAATCCATCAATCATGCAATTATTGTAACCCGTAGAAATCATACGATAATATTGAGAGAAAACTAATTCATAAAAATCATAACTTGGTTGCAAAATCCAACTACATCTTCAACCAATAATAAAAACTTAGTTACTTGTGTTTTTGGAAATCATCATAAAGAGTTTAGAAGAACCTATCATGTGAAACCCTAGAACAAAAGTAGAAGTCTCCCTAATGGAGATATATCTAGGTTTAGAGAAAAAGTTCTATTTATATGCCTCTCCCAAAAGGATACCCAAAGTAGGTCAAGTCTTCTCCAAACCCGTCTCAAATTCGTCCACCAAGCCCATGTGTGAGAAATATGTCTCTGGAATTTTGGGTCCGAAAAGTGTCGCCGGAATTGATGACGTCATCGCCGGAATCCGGTCACCGGCCGCCGGAATCCGTCGCCGGAAAATTTGTCTCAGGCTACTTGAATCATCGGAAACTGTCACCAACAAGTATGTACTTCCAGCAACTCATCTCATTCCAAACATTCACAAAAATCATCCAAACCAATTCTTTATCTCTTGCGAAAACGCGCCCAAAAGCGTGATGCGTAGCTCATATGTCCGGCCGTCGATTCTTGCATCCGACTCATACCCCCCTCGCGATTCACTGAAATATTGCGATCGACACTCTAAGCTCCGAAATCCGACAACCTAAGTATGCTTACTCGGTGCGCCATTTTCACTCCGCTCGCACTATTTCTCGCGGCTTCAAAAATCCATTCCCGCTTGCAAACTCGTGCCCGGTGCTTCTCTTATAACTCACTCCTTGAACTGCGTCCGCAACTAATCATTGCACCTTCATCTAGGTCATAGCCAAAGACACTCGGAGCATTTCACCATAAACAAGACCAACATTACTCGACCTCGCACCGCCATTCCGGCTTCGTGTACCTTCTCAACTCGCAGAGGGCCTAAAGCTCAAGCCTCCAAAATCATCAAGCACAACTCCCTCTCTCGCCTAAAAGCAACTCATAATTCCAACAAGATCGGGCGGCTCCCTACTCGAATCATGCCATCCCTCCTTTGTACCGGTTCAACCTCTTCGCAGGCTTCAATGCAGGCTTAACGACTTCATTCAAGTCCAAAGACCGGCTCTACACGGAAAAACCACCGCCAAACTCCACCAACTCGCAATCATCGGTGCCAACCAATACCTCGCACCATTGCAAGCCCGAGCCGCTTCCAAGCCATTAGTACAAAGCACCACCCGGAATGACTCTGCGCAACACACCCATTCCTTCTCGATCCTCCCGCCAAATTCAAACCCGAGTGCTCTTGCCATTCATCTCACGGCTCCGGTCGAGGCTCATCTCGACTTGCGCCTTCGTTATACATGCAATGCCCTTTCTCCAACTCACTTGCACACTCGAGAATGCCACGAGAATGCCACCGAATCGCCATTCGGACAAAGAACTCCAAATCGTGATCATTACCAATTTCCACCAGAAGCTATCATCGCCATCACGGCAATTCAGCTCAACAAATGTGATAACCACCAAGCACCAGGTTAACAACCATCTCAAGAAGCCATCATCCCATTTGCTTCACTGAGACCCAAACCACGATACCACAAAGATTGCCACTCAATGCCACTGCACCTATTCCACTCCAATTCCTCATTACCTTGACTCCGCATTGCAAAGCACCACCTTCAATTCCATCTAACACCGCGGACTCTCCACCATACTCCCTGCAATCCATCAGTTCTCATTCTTTCAGACATTTCTAAAAACACTTGATATGCCTAACTTTGACAGTAAAGAACAGCTGCACTTCCGATTTCGAATCATTCCCATCCTTTCGCAATTCAATTCCAAGATTCGAGACAAACCCATTCATTCACTCTTTTCACGTAACTCAATGACCCATTAATCTTTTCAGTTCAAGTTCTTCTCCGATTTTCTTGACACAATACATCACTCAAATCCCTTCACCTTGCTGCCAACTTCAACTCTAAGACAAACCCACTTCTCATTATTTTCACCGACTCGAAAATCTCGTTAATTTCCTTCTTTCATCTCTCGAATTCGAATGGCAAGCAATCACCAGCGAGAACTCCGCATTCTTGACATGAACTGGACTTCAAATCTCTTGCCAATTCGTTCTTGTTCCTCCATGACTCAACCTCTCGAAATGTCTCACTAGTACCCATCGAACAAACCTCAACGAGATCCTAGCTCATCGGCCGTAACTTGGCGCAGTGGCTTGCTTTGTTGTGACAAGAGGAAATAGAAATTCGCCGGACTTTTGGTCGACCTAGTTATGTAGTTGTAACCAAGGATGACGTGCCCCTTAACGAACAATGAATCTGTCTTTAGCGATCTCTCATATGGTTGCCCCAAATTCTCACTGGGCTCCCAATAGCACTTGCCTATAAATTGACACTCTTGCCCTTATTGCTTATGAGTTCTTGTTTTGCCCATAACTTCTTCATACGAACTCAGAATGACTCCATTCTTTCGCCATCGTCTTCATCTTCTCGTCCCTCTACACAATGAAAAGTAGAAATCTTGTATTTGAACGAGTTCCAATTGGTCTTTTTGCTCCAAATGACTCCATTGCACCTAATAAACTCAAAAGCAAACATAAGATACATAATTTACAAGAAAACTCGCAAAGAAAGCATAAATACTAGATATTAAATTAGGTGTTTTAGACACCTATCAAATTCCCCACACTTAGACTTTGCTAGTCCTCGAGCAAATCAAACAAAATAAAAATAAAAATAAATACATACAACTCCGTGACGCCGAGGCTACGGTTAATTTTAGCATAAATAACAAGCCTTTAAACCCCTAGGTGTCCCTAGTGGACGAGTTATAGTCTCGTGAAGGTTTACTAGAGATATACCTACAAAACCTATATTTCAAACTCCGTCTATTTGTGACAAATCAATGAACGAATCCAAAATGACTACAGAAGGGGGTACCTTGCAAATTCAATTCATATATTAGTAAATAAACTCTAATTAGATAGTCGAACAAGCCATAATACTCGGAAACTAACAAACCACAATCACAATGAAAAGATTAAGAAGATGGATATAGATGTAGATGTTGGCGAATATTCTCAAGTGTTCGATGTTTCCCATATCTGTCAAGGTCACTGCTAAGATGAACCTAATCCTATTGGATTGAGCTACTCGGTCTTGAATGCTACATCAAATCAATTGGCATATACAAGGGAACCAAGAGTGACTTTATTCAACACAATAATAATTTTTTTTTTTTTTTATATGATTGGATCAAACTGGATCCAATTTATCTTTTTTTAGACGGCATGATTAGATCTTTTGGATCCAAGCGCATGCTTCTTGTCAGCAAGTACATGATAGTTGCCTTGGATCCTGCATTCCACGCTTGTTTAGGCGACGGAGACAGGGACTACGTTTAACACATACTGCTATTCCCAAGTGTCTTTTTATTCCGTTTTGGTCTAATTGATCGGTCTTTTTTTTTTTTTTTTTTTTTTTCTTTTCTTTTTCAATTTTTTTTTTTTTTTTTTTCATGTAACTCAACCACTCTATTTCATCCTAGCAGTAATAACACGTCGATTTTTAGTGACCCACCAAAGCACTTAGAGAACAATAGATAAATATGGAAAAATAAAAATAGAATGTTATCTATGGTGATATTCCGAGATATGGTAACAACTATCATGTTAATTTGTGATTTCGAGCTATATTCTTCCCTTTTAGTTAATTGGTTCTCAACTCCTGCATTCAAAATGGTTCCATCCACTAATGGTGTCATCCTAAAGGCACAAGTTCTAGATTTCGGAGTTCAAAAAGCACAAATTTTTTTTTCTTGGTTTTTCAATTTTTCTGATTTTTTTTTTTTTTTTTTATACATAAAACAAACTAAAACATATAAATGCTCCCCCACACTTAAACTTTACATTGTCCTCAATGTAAAATTGAATCTTCCAAAGAGAGTTCAAGGTGGGAAATTCCGCAAATGATATGCAAAAACAAGAAAATAAAGATAAAAGCAAATGCATAAAAATAAAAAGATAAGGATAAAGATACAAAACCGGTGGGTTGCCTCCCACTAAGCGCTTGTTTTAAAGTCGACGGCCCGACTTAGCTTCTTGTAAGATTCATTCCCCGTACACCAATAATCTGAAAAGTTGAGGATCCTTCCATAGAACCTGTTTTGCAAACACTAACTTCACACAAATATTAGTACAATAAAGCAAAAGTGAAGCTATGAACCGATAAAAGCTTCCCCCACACTTATTCTTGTCCACACTTGGAAGTGTATAAAGAATATAGGAGTCGGGTACTTCCACGGTTTCTTGGTCCAAAACCGCATAGTATGAGAATCAAGTATCTCTAATGGCGGAAAACGAGAAACAAAGTCAGTCAACAATATTCTCGAAGCACATACATTCAAACCAATAAGAGGTAAAGGAGAAGAAACAATAGGCAAAGGGTTAGATAAACCTTGCACAATCTCTTGTATCACGGAATCCTCTTCATCCTTGAAAAATTCAAGCGAATTATTCACCTCTTGTATATCATGGTCCTCTATCAAACCTTGCAACCATTCTTCGTCCGTTTCTGCCTTAACCATAGTCTCGACATAAACATCATCATCACAATCATTTGCAAGCTCAATTGGGTCTTCCACAATATTGGTCAAACCGGTCTCATTCTCAACATACTCCTCTTTGTTGTAAGGCACATACTCTTTCGCGGATCCAAATTTTATCATAAGAAACTTTTTTAGAACACTCGAAAATGCATCATCCTCAAGCTCCACCCTTTGAATAGGCTCTTGATCATTATTAAGATCAATGCTTGAGTAATCTACACAATTGTCGACATATTCCTCTTCGTCTTTATCTTGATCCCAAAAAGACTCCATTGTACACTCCTCGGGGATGTCACCATGAGTTGGTTCAAACGATGTATTTTCATAATAATCATCATCACTATCATAGTCATCATAACATTGGTCCTCGCTGAATTTAGTGTTGCTAATCTCGAACTCATCCTTTTGAATAGGTGAATGATCATTATTACGATCAAGAGTTGAGTTAACTACACAAATATCAACAAAAGTCCCCGAAGGTTCGCCTTTTTCAACATAACTATTCATTTCCTCCTTGTATTCGTCAATGCCTTGTCTTAAAGTGGAAACACCTTTTTGAAGCTCTTGGAGTGTTCCATCCAAATTCTGAATATAGTGTTCCATTTGTTTGTAAAGCTCATTCGACAAAGAAAAAAGTAGAATTACTTACTTCCGTATTGTTAGGCCAATTATATTCCCTTTGAATGGGTGAATGATCATAACTACGATCGAAATTGGTCCAAACATACTATGAGCACATTCGGTCGATGAAATTGGTTCCACGCTTGGTTGTCTACAAATTGACTCCATGCTGTCCATAAATTGTTGCATCTCATCTACCAAACTAGAGGAAAAATTAATAGGAGTAAAACTAGTCTCCCCTCCTTGTGGTTGCTCACTTACATACCCACCGTAAGAAGGTTGGAATGTATGAGAACAACTAAAAGGGTACGTGGAATATTGACCATAACCAAAGAATTGGTTTTGATTGTATTCCCCGTAAGGGTAATAGTTTTCATGTTGTTGAGGTTGAAAGCCGTATTGATTGCTCCAATATGCTCCGTCCATAGAAATTGGTACCTGAAACGAGATTCTCAAAACTCGGTTAGAAACCAAAGAGTAAGAAAAAGTAAAACAAAACTAAATACAAAAATAAGAACCCAAAAACAATTAACAACCGTTGCCTCCCCGGCAACGGCGCCAAAATTTGATCGCTGTCGTAAGCGACACAAATATAATTACACTTTCTTACTACTCAAAATATAAATATAGCAAGGGCAAGAAAGGATCGATCCCACAGAGAGGTCTAGGTTGTCAAATTGTTATGGTTTCCTATATAAAACACCCTAAGAATTTCGATTGTGTAAATAAAAATAAACAAAAAGCAAATAAACAAAGCACGCAAATCAAGGATGTGAAAATATTGGGTAAAGGTTTCATCTTCAATTGTAAACAAGTTTATGAATATATGAATAGAATTCGTATTTAATCTCGCTATCATCAAAAGCCTTAGAATACCTTATTGCAAGAATACTCCGTAATTTCCTAATTCATCAACACACACATTAGGCCGCGTATGTGAAATCTACCTAAAGAATAACCTAACGCCTTGCGCTAATCAAGTTCAATTCCTAGGAGCATTAAGTTTCGTAAATAGGCTAATCAATGCAATTGTAATACATTGCGCAAACAATTCGAACAAAGGTCAATTTCTACATATGATTACGAGGATGTATCACTACAACCTAGAATCATATCATGCTACTCGTATTCAAGGTTATCGCTCGATGAAAACCCTAAAATAGCTATAGATATGGATGTGAGTTCAATCAATTCTAGACTCGACTAAACAAACATTCAATCATATTGCAATCCATCAATCATGCAATTATTGTAACCCGTAGAAATCATACGATAATATTGAGAGAAAACTAATTCATAAAAATCATAACTTGGTTGCAAAATCCAACTACATCTTCAACCAATAATAAAAACTTAGTTACTTGTGTTTTTGGAAATCATCATAAAGAGTTTAGAAGAACCTATCATGTGAAACCCTAGAACAAAAGTAGAAGTCTCCCTAATGGAGATATATCTAGGTTTAGAGAAAAAGTTCTATTTATATGCCTCTCCCAAAAGGATACCCAAAGTAGGTCAAGTCTTCTCCAACCCCGTCTCAAATTCGTCCACCAAGCCCATGTGTGAGAAATATGTCTCTGGAATTTTGGGTCCGAAAAGTGTCGCCGGAATTGATGACGTCATCACCGGAATCCGGCCACCGGCCGCCGGAATCCGTCGCCGGAAAATTTGTCTCAGGCTACTTGAATCATCGGAAACTGTCACCAACAAGTATGTACTTCCAGCAACTCATCTCCCCTTCTCTGCATTCCAAACATTCACAAAAAAATCATCCAAACCAATTCTTTATCTCTTGCGAAAACGCGCCCAAAAGCGTGATGCGTAGCTCATATGTCCGGCCGTCGATTCTTGCATCCGACTCATACCCCCCTCGCGATTCACTGAAATATTGCGATCGACACTCTAAGCTCCGAAATCCGACAACCGGAAGTATGCTTACCGGTGCGCCATTTTCACTCCGTTTTCGCACTATTTCTGCGGCTTCAAAAATCCATTCCCTTTGCAAACTCGTGCCTCGGTGCTTCTCTTATAACTCACTCCTTGAATCTGCGCCCGCAACTAATCATTGCACCTTCATCTAGGTCATAGCCAAAGCACACCGGAGCATTTCACCATAAACAGCACCAACATTACTCGACTCCGTGACTGCCATTCCAGCCGTGTACCTTCTCAACTCGCAGCTGACTAAAGCTCAAGCCTCCAAAATCGTCAGCACAACTCCCTCTCTGCCTAAAAGCAACTCATAATTCCAACAGCATCAGCGGCTCCCTACTCGAATCATGCCATCCCTCCTTTGTACCAGTTCAACCTCTTCGCAGCTTCAATGCAGGCTTAACAGCTTCATTCAAGTCCAGCACCAGCTCTACCTGGAAAAACCCTGCCAAACTCCACCAACTCTGCAATCATCAGTGCCAACCAATACCTGCACCATTGCAAGCCTGAGCTGCTTCCAAGCCATTAGTACCAAAGCACCACCTGGAACAGCCTCCGCAACACACCCATTCCTTCTCGATCCTCCCGCCAAATTCAAACCCCGGTGCTCTTGCCATTCATCTCGGCTCCTAGTCGAGGCTCATCTCGACTTGCAGCTTCGTTATACCTGCAATGCCCTTTCTCCAACTCACTTGCACACTGCAGAATGCCACCAGAATGCCACCAGAACTGCCATTCAGACCAGCAACTCCAAACTGTGATCATTACCACCTGTTCCAGCTGTAGCTATCACTGGCCATCACTGGCAATTCAGCTCAACAGCTGAAGGATATGATGTATCCTGGTGGCATTGGGTATAATAAGAAACACCATCTTTCCATGCACAATATATCATTGAATATGATGTATACTTCTACCTCTATCAAATTAAGGTTAACCGATGCTAAAGGTGAGGGATCAACATAACTTTCCTCCATGACTACATGTTCCATATATTTAGATTGTGTCTCAAGTAATTGTTGGAACCTGTATCAATTTCAACTTTTTAGGTCATAATTTGTTTTGGTAGAGGAAGTACTGCAAAGAGAAACCACTCATTAAAAGAATTTGTAACTTGTAAGTCCTATATACATCTCAAGCATTGTATAAGAATACATCACTAACTTACCGGGAATTAAAGGCTTCATAAAGTCTTGACCGAGTTTTGGAAATATGAAGGCTCTCCAAGTACCTAGAGCTTCCACCTGAATTTTTATACACTTAAATACTAATGATCTTGAGTCATGCAAGTTTCCCTTGATTATTATGTAAGTGCCAAAGATGAGATAATATGCAAAATTATTCATATTCTAAACGAACATCCTAAAGAAACAAATTTTGTAATAAGGTAATTTCCAACCAATTAATTCCAATAGGGAGACTTACTTAAATGTAAACGCTAACATCCCTACTCATCTGGTAATACTGCAACTTCACCTCGCCAAACTTTTCTTCCTTGTTCTTCAACATTAATCCATCATAGAAGAAGTTTAAACTCCAATGACCTCTCTGGTGGCATCACCTAACAAAGATGGCCAAGTCATCGATGTAACAAAAATATAATTTCAGTTTCAGCTTGGTCTCTGATTCCCTGTAAATAAGTAAAACTTAAGTGGCGTGATTATGATTTTTTTTTTTTATTTTTTGCGCATAGCAAGGTATATTGTATACATAATCGTTATTCAATTAATAAATTCAGAATAAAAATCTAGGAAGTACCTACCTCGATAACTTAATATAGTCAACAATTAATAAGTATTTTTTTCACTTACTGGATGGTCTTTACTAATATCATTAGGTTCCCAAAGACCAGACAGTCTAGGTGTAAAAAATCAAAATATAAAAGAGAAGAGGTATTAAGCTACCAATTAATGTAAGTTGTATTCCTCAAAGTTGGAAAACAGGATCATGAGGGATAGCTACCACATAGTAATCAATATATTGTGAGAATATCTAATTTACTTAAGCAAGATACCAACTAATAATAAAAATAGTATTTTTTGTTATAATTTTTTTTACACACCTATTTGGTAAAAACTGATGAAATATTCTCATTCATAACATAAGAACTAAACAAAAAATGTTAATAATATCATAGAATGTGAATTTTAAACCAAGGTCATGCGAGAATTATTGTGTATAAATATTGTTACGAACCTGGACTTGATCTATAAATAATAACAGTTTCCTACATCATCTTTGTCGCGGACTAATATGCATAAATGAATTTTAGCAAGAAAATAACTTACGAAAAATATCTAATAATTGTCAAATGCCCAATTAGGGCATTTAAAGCAACATCCTATAAGTTGACTGTTTTTTTTTTTTTTTTTTTTAAGTGAATCTAACATCAAAGAATAGTCAACCAACAACTAAATAACTTGAACACGATGTTAATAAAGATAATAAAAATAGATTTTTTTGTATCAGATGAAAATTCCATAATGGCTTGAAAAGATAAAAATAAATTCTATTGTATGTCGACCCTTAACATATCTTTGATGATACTTTTGTTTAATGTTTTTTTTTTAAGCTTTGGTGATATAGTTCAATATCCTCACGTTCAAGTTCATGAAAAGCTCTTCTATAAAACCTGGATAGTTATTTTTCTTTTTCTTTCGAGTATTGTTATA
The DNA here is from genome assembly GCA_023531295.1 of Papaver armeniacum. NCBI lineage: Eukaryota > Viridiplantae > Streptophyta > Magnoliopsida > Ranunculales > Papaveraceae > Papaver > Papaver armeniacum. The sequence goes on from JAJJWW010017623.1 coordinate 289,893, forward strand.
CTAAATCTAAAGGGATGTCTGGTTTTTAATTTTTGATCTTTCTCATTTTCGTATTCTCTCTAAATTAATTTTTAAAGTATCGTTAATATAAACTGGTCTTTGCAAGCAATGAATATTGTTTTTAATTTTGGTTTGTTGGTATGAGTTCAACTAATAGGTTTGGAGATAATGTGCTAAAAAATGGCAAGAAGTAAATCATAGTACCTCAACTTCTTGATTATATGGCCACGCGGTCCTGTGTAAGAATTTGAATGACCTTAGCGACTATGGAAAAACTTTGTGAAATCACAAAATCAAATGTTAACCTGCTAAAAGAAAGATGATATAGCAAGTAAATTCAAATGTTAACCTGCTAAAAGAAAGATGATATAGCAAATAAATAAAAGCATGCTCATTAGCCATATGACAAAGGCCAAAAACAAAGACATGCCTTGCATGCCATGTATCCTAAAACAAACAAAAAATGTAAATATTGGAAATTACATCAGTTTTTTACGAACATCGTGTAGCAATTCGAGCTCTTAACTATCACACCAGAAGTTCAACACGAAAAACTTAGATGCATCAATAATGTAACTATTTCATACTCCGGACTGACATGAACGCTACACAATGAAATCATGATTATAAAAGGCACACAAAAAACTTAATTCACCGACCAAAGATACTTATAAAAGAAGCTACTAAGAAGAGAATATAATATGCAAGTTGGGTGATGCCAGAGAGCTTTAAGAATTTAATGCTTGGGTGGAGTTTACACACCAGAGTTAAGAAGGTCAAGCACATTTGGCATTTGGGTCCCTTTGCCATTTGCTGGGAGGTTTGGTTAGAGCGCAACAGGCTAGTGCATGGTGGGCGATCAAAAACTTTATAAGAAGTTATACATGCAATCAAGTTAAATGTAATAGGCTTTACTTTCTTGTTTGTTTGGCCGGCCTATGAGCAACTGCAGCGGGGTGACTATAACCAAAGACTAAAAACCAATTTTTTTTTTGAAAGAAATGGGTTTACTCCTGCATAGACGCTACGGTGGGAAAACCAAATTTGGTCAGGCGCACTTTCAAATTACGCCCCATTTATATATTTTCTTTTTTTTTTGTTAGTTGTAACTTATAAATTACGCCCGTCATCGGGCGGACTCAAAACCTTACGCCCACCATCAGGCGCACTCAAAACCTTACGCCCCACCATCAGGCGCAATTTATACTTACGCCCAAATCAGGAGCAATCAAAACCTTACGCCCGACTAAAACCAAACCAAATACACTCTAGTATTTGGTTTTACTCTGGTATTTGATCTTTACTCCTCTCCGTACTGTCTGGGTTTTCGACCAAATATTTGATTTTAGTCTGCCATTGTGGTTGCTCTAATGGTCGCTGTATATACTTTACGTACCTTTTCTTTTTAATATATCCTTCATTCTTCAAAAAAAAAAAAAAAAAAAGAGAGAGAATATAATATGGAAAAAGAAATCACATCACTTCTTTAAGTGGTTAAGGTAAAAACAAAATGATTCCAAAGCAACATAGTTTAAATATGAACATATTATGTGGTGTTGCTCATAAATCACCGACAGAAACTTAAACTACATAGCAAAGTGGGGAAAAGTGAAGAAAAAACAATTAGATCATAACAGGGGAAAACAATACGTGATCCCAAACACAACTCAACACAATATTGACAAAAAAGAGTTAATTTTAACAACACACTTCATGTAAAAAGACTTTACACGAAGATCGTGTGGACACCGATATGAATGACAGCAAAGAAAAAAGATCGAAAATACATGACTGTATACCATTACTTGAAGCTGATGCTAGCTGAGCAGCAGTATAAGAGGACAAAGATCCTCCTATTTCTAATAATTTTCTTTTTAGCTCAATCTCAATTCCATGTGTCAAATTAACGAAACCACATTAGATACATCATCAACCTCTAGCTATATATATAATAATCGTCCTTGTTTCTAGCTCAACAGTTTTTTTTGTTGTATGGAAAACCAACAATATCATCTGCACCAAGGATAACCTGTTACATATAGTACCACACGTGCGCACGAATTCAGTAGTAACATATTATTTAAGTAGATGTGCACTTACACTTGAAATGCATCTTTGGATCTCAACGGAGGATTCCGTCGACCAATAATGTAACCAAATTCAAATTGACGGAGCAAGATAGAAGCTATCCTAATTCCCTTCAAATCCTATACAAATGAATGCAAAGTCTGTACAGTAAAAACCAAAACAAAAAAATTATAAAAAAATGGTAGGCCACCACATAGACTACCAGTCTACCACCAGACTCAACCTCGACCATAATCACCACCACCAGATGCTACTATCACCGCCACCAATCAAGCCACCGCACTTTCACAAACCGCAGTCGAAGTGAAGATATGCGGGATCAGTGAGAGGGAGCCCCACCAAAAATCCAACTTCGACATATTCAAAAATGACCAATGCAAGTTACGCAATCCAAACACGGTACAGTAAAAAACCTAAAAGGAAAAAAATAGAAAAAAAATAGTAGGCCACCACATAGATCTACCACCAGCATCAACCTAGACCACACTCACCACCACCACATTCTACTATTACCAGCTCTTACCTCCAGCACACATATTCACCAACAGCACCACAGAACACGCCACTGCACAATCACAACCACCACCAATCACCACATGAGTTCAAGAATAGGAGTTCCAAATTTCAAAACCTTAAGTACTTGAAACAATGTCCAAACTTCTGAATATATAAGAAGCGTAGGTACCAAGCTATAATCCACTGGCCCTCCAGCATCGAATATATATCCTACTATACTCAATCAACATCCGATTATATTTGCATAAATAATTTTTTTAGTTACTAATTAGATCATTCAAATAATTTTTTTCTTGTCCACCAAATGAACTATGTCTAAAACAATGTTGCCCAGAGCTACAGAGGACATCAAAAGAAAAAAGAAGCAAAGGTAACCATATTTGTATGAACACAAAGTAAACACTCATCGGTACTGTGTCTAAAACAATGCCTAGAGCTGCAAGGAACATCAAAAGAATAAAACAAAGATTAACAATATTGACCTTGAATTAAGTTTGTGAAATATATGTCATCCCAAGTATATTCATACGCGTATAGGTACTCTGTTACAGAAAATAATACAAATTAATAATACATTTTAGTTGTAGAAGTTTCGTAGCTTCTAACATAAAAAAAAAAACAAATTTTCCATATACGATGAAGAAAAAATATCTCTGGCTTATGTTAATAATCATGAGTTGATAGGTAATTTTACCAAAACAAAAGCGGAAGTTCAAATTAAACATGAAAGTTTAATCAAAGCTGCTATACTCACAAAAGCAAATTGATGTCAAGGAAAAAGTTGATGAATTTCATTAAGAAGGAAATATAAACTCATTGGTTTTCACAGTTTAAGAAACTCACAAACTTCTTGCTTTAAAGATTGTAGCCGATTGATATTCCATGCCTTTTTGACGAAACTCCGTGCCAATTAACATCAACCCTGCAATGAATAAAACCGAAAACTGCAAAGCAGATCGAAATAAAAATAAAAATAAACAGAGAGAAGAAAGGAGACCTAATAGGGAGAAACAATATGCAGTACTCGTACGCAGCATGTCTAGAATCCTTTATATAGACTCCAAAACTTGTCCGCAAAGAAAACCATCAAGCTGTTATGGAATTCATTTGTATTGTATAGTAATGAAAATAGAGCATCCACAATTTATGGATGTAACGATTCAAATCTAGCATTTATCCAATCTTAAGAAATATTACCTTTTAGTATTATTTTCCCAATCTAAGGAAATCTTACACATCGTTATTTTAGGCAAATATAGTTCAAGAGTTTTTGGAACCGTATATACACATTTATTCCATAACCATAACCAAAAAATATACGGGTTTCCTATAAAAAATCAAAATTACCTTAAAAAAATAAATCAATGGCGTAATCTTTATATTTTAGATTAAGATTTTGGTATAAAAATAAAAATACCGAATTAATAAATTTAAACATTTCCGTTTATGTTTGTTATATTTTCGGTTTAAGATTTTGGAATAAAATTAAAAAATGGAAATTAATAAGAATGCTTATAAGATTTCGGTATAAAAAACCTTATTTATGGAAATCGAATACTTTTTTCTAGTACAAATCCATAGATATCTTTTTTCCATATTAATAAGAAAGCTGTATTTTTTTTTTTTTTTTTTTTTGCCATTTTTCACGGGAACATCCACGGAAAATCTCCATATTCCATTTTTAGATATTATATGGAAGTTTTAGTCGGTAACCGAACAACAAGCTGGGCACCAACCCCCTTTTGAATAGCAACACCCAATCTGCGGAAAATCTCCATATTCCATTTTTAGATATTAATAAGATTTTCCGTTTGTTTTTTTCGTTGTTTTTTCTAAAGGTTTTCGTAGATTTTTTTAGCATTTTCTATATATGGTATTTTATTTGCGGCCAATCCGAAGGTCCAAATTTTATTAAAATTATGTAAACGCGGTGTAATAATTTTGCTATACTATCACTTCATTTAGAGCGTCAGATCGAGCCAATTCTATTAAAAATTAACGGCCACGAAATGTAAGGGGGCTAACTTTGATTTCGGCCAATCAGGAGCGAGGGTTCCGTTGACCGGCCAATAGGAAGGGAGGTTAGCGCAACTCTCGACGTGGTGTGAGAGATGTGATTGAGTGTTTAGGTTGTTTATTTGCAAGGACCGATTCCTCTCACCAGGTTTCTGTAGTCCTCTAATCATGATGGTAAGATTCCTACATACTGAGCACTGATTTTGGATTTGAGTTCACCCCAACATAGTTGGGAACAACTAGATCTTACTGGTGGGGTTGTTGGTGTCTTCTTAGGTGTACGTTGGAGTCCCAGTCAAATGAATGGTTCTGAATGCTGTTATTTTATTGTAGTCTGAAGATCAGAAAAAGTTCTTAGTTCTTACTCCCTCCGTTCTTTTATTATAGGCTGGTTTCCTAAAATAGATGTTATAAAAAAATAGGCTGGTTTCCTAATTAGGAGGGTACTAGGTTTCACTTTTACGGTTTTAACCTTCATAAAATTGTTTTTTCCTCCACTACCATTATCACCGAAACACCTTCACCGCCGTTACAGGCCTCCTTCAGCTTCATCTTCTCCCACACAAATCACCACCAGCAACACCATCGCCACCATTACAGCAAAGACCATCATCGTAACAGCAAACCCAATGTTTTGCCCTAACCATTATCGTAAAAGCTACTCTTCTCAACTCTCCATGTGATTTTTCTTCCCCATCGATTTCCCCCTTCTCTTATGTTTGGTTTTCTTCAATTGCATGCCATAAATTGATATATCCATCTTTTCTTGGTAGAAGTATGAGAATTTTCAGTAACTCGAATCGTTGTTGCTTTTTGTTGATGAACAAATCGGATTAGAAGAATTCAGCAACTCGAATGAAAATTTTACGCCCACAAGTTGTTTGAAGAAAGTCCCGAATGAGAATTTCAGGAGGAGCGTCGTGATTAGATAATTAGCTTTGCAGTTTATCTTGACATTAATTTCTTTGTTTTCTTGGGAAAGTTTATCATAATTGCTTACTTCTCTTTTCTATTTCTTGTTTCCAGCAGTTTTGGTTGAACTTGCAAAAGACCCCAAGCTTGTGTACCATTGTGGACTCAGTCCGGTGAAGTTACCTGTATGTCATTTTAAGATTCGTTTCTTTTGTTTTCGTTATCTCTGATCATATCCATCTCTGCCTTTCGTAACGGTGTACACTCCTGTTATTCATCCTTATAAGAACTTGTGGAACACAATCCCTTGATTGCTATTGAGATTCTGATTAAGCTGATTCATTATACTGAAATTGGCGAGTATGTATATTCTTTTTCTCTTTTTTAAAGCAACTTTCTGAAGATAAGCATCATAATATTGCGCATTTGCCTCCTGCAGCTACTTCAAAGTTCTTGTAAATATGGACATGAGTCTACATTCCATGGAGGTTGTCAACAGACTAACTACTGCCGTTAATCTCCCCACAGAATTTGTTCACATGTATATTACTAATTGTATGTCATCGTGTGAAAATATCGCGGTAAGTCTCATTTTCCTTCTTTTCTTGAGATAGCTTTGCTTTCTTGTTTTTAGTTTTTACCTGAATCCATAGTGTGGGCATGGTGATGATGTTGCGAGTCCCTACATGAAACATCATTTTCTTTTTGTTCTTTGTTGCAAGTCATATACGACAAATGAGTTAAAGAGATGCGAAAAAACCCCTAAGGCGATTAGAGCATTATGGGTGTATTTTTTGGTAGCGTTCTTATGTTTCACATGTGTCACTTGGCACATAATATTGGTCCATGGATCTATCCGTCAAGCTAAGGATTCAATGATGTCAACTGTTTTTTGTATCAAGTTAATTTAGATTATTCCAACCCGCCACACGTAAGTATCAATCATTCCAAGCATGCTAAAGTAAAAGCAAAATTGAGAAACGAATATAAGAATGAGGACCTCCCGCCTCCAAATTTCTCTTTCTTATCGAAATTGATCTCTCAATTGCAATATATTCACTTACTTCTTGAGAATTAGTGTAAATCAGTTCACTTGCTTATGCATCAGAGTATTCGACTTCGATTATATGTTTTTAAGTTGCCTTGTTATTTCGATCCGACTATAACACTGAACTTTTCTTAGTGTGGTTACTTCGTTTTAATTTCTTAGTGTGGTTACTTCGTTTTAATCTGATATCACGATACCTTGTTATCTTACTTACTTTGCAGGACAAGTATATGCAGAACAGACTGGTGAGTAGCCCTGCTTGTTCATTTAAAACTTGTTTCTAGTTCTGACATGACTCAGTAACTCTTACTCTTGTAACCATGACCAAGTTGCTTTGGAGTCTGATTGTATGGATAGATTTTTGTCTCATTTTTCCATAAAAGAGTGAATTGACAGTTTTAAAACATCTGCTTGCGCAGAGTTCGGCTCTGAACGAGATACAAGTGCACTGGGACAGGGAAGCTGATACTGATGCAGTGAGGCAGGAGTTCCAGGAGCTATCAGCATATCATGACAGAGCTTCACCATTGCCATTGGAAATTCAGTTCTATTAGTGTGATTTACATCTGACAGAACATCAGTACTTGATCACTCTTTTTAGTTCTGTTGTTTTCATAATCTTTCCACTTATTATATCACCAGGTTTGGAGGAGTATGTGGTATCATTGCATAAGTTTGTAATGCCAGTAGATTCTTGTTGTTTCAGTTTAGTCTTAAAATGATCATTGCATAAGTTTGTATTTGGGTCTAATTACGTGATCAATGGAAAATATCATTTCAATAATCTCTTTTGTTCCTTGAACGACAATGTGCAGGAAGTGTTTTTATTGAAATGAGTTTTTGTTAAAGAATGAATCATCAAGAATACAATCTCTAGACTTCCATGGAGTACCATAAGTTTTTGTTAAAGAATGAATCTTGACTTTCCATTCACAAAAACCCTAGGATTTCTACACGACTGTCCACTGGGAGTACTCAGGATCAAATTAACAATCTTTGAATAAAGCAACAGTGAAACAAGAGACTTGCAACATCTTCACTATATGTCAGGGATCCATCATTTGGACTCGAAAGCATGAAAACGGTACTCAGAACAATGCTCCCAGCCTGTAGATTAGATGTTTAAAAACAGATTTAAGGAAGAATATGCTAAAGGAGTACAATTTAGAGCTTAAACACAATGACTGGCTTAAAAGTTCAGTCAATACAATCTCTGGACTTCAATGGAGTAAGAACAATTGGGAGTGCAGAAAAAAACTGGTTGGAGAACTGTTAATGCTTTCCCCCTTTTCCTTTTATGTATTTTCCTCCTTGGCAAAGGCTCTTCTTTAGTGCAAACCAATTTGGCGTTTTCCTTATTGCTATCCTGCAACCTGAACAAATATCAAAGTGGCCTGATTGAAGTTCTGGATCTGAAATGTTTACTTGCAAAGCTTTTCCACAGATTCCATAGCTTTTTCGACAACATACATCATCTTCTTCGCCTGTACGTATGTGCAGACATAATTATTCAAATATTTTCAATACGGGAGCTGAGTGGTTAAATAAATATGGGTCAGTTACTTTCTTGGCCAGGCTTCATAGAGAGACCCTCGAAATGCTAAAACTTAGTGACTACAGTAAGGTCACTAAGCAACAACATGATTGACTTGGTGGAACTGTTACATGCGCAAAACAATCCTAGGAAGCCGTAGTAGTCTAGTAGAAATCCTTCACAGGTTAATTGTGTAAAATTGGAACACAAGGTGTGCCGAAATGTTACTTTCGAAAATAGACCCAATCGATGGATTGAAGAAAATATGCTTTAAACTGCAAATGGCTGTGCAACAAACTGACTTCTTCAGATAGTAAATCGTCAATTTGTGCAGTCAGATTCAGTAAACAACAAACTTACAGCTCACTGAGAGACAATAATAAAAATAAGGTGAATGTGTAGGTTCAAACCAGTTACTTCATCACACCAAACTCAGTACCTAAACTAAGGCTTTTTCTTGTGGAACTCGATGAATGAAGGTGTACCTTCACTCCGAGCTTGCTTCATCATAACACAATTCCGACCGAGTAAACCCATCATAGAACCTGCGAGCACGCATTCTCTTTTGCGAGATACTAATATGTCACCAATACAAAGATAAAAACCAAGAAAGTAAGCAAATCGAACTACATACGGTGCAAAAATCAATGAATAGCTAAAAAGAAAGATTGAATCTATTATCTGTATCAATGAACTCTACATACCAGAATGAAGTTACAACTCTAAATGAACTCTACATACCAGAATCAGTCAGCAACTCAAATGACTGAGAATGAACAATAAAATCGTTCAGCGATCAGTATTTTCCAACAATAAACAGAAATGTAAAACTGGTTTCTAAAAAACTAAGCCACATAGCTTTGGCATTTGGGCAAAGGACACACTGAGAGGCTAGTCAAAGGCAATCAAAAGCGAGCACTCAAGAGTGCATTTAGTTTGCAGGTGTGCCTGGCAGGGAGGCACTGTTCTGATTTGGTTGCTCTGCTCGAGACCAAGGTGGCGTTTGAAGGTGTGCCTCATGGTCTGGCAGAGAAGATACATTATATGCCCGTTGCCGGGATACTTAAAATCTGAGAGTCGCATTAGTCGCACATCACAGCCATGATGTATTTAGCAAATGCAAAATTTGGTTTATTTCGAGGATGCTTCAAATAGTTACTAGTGATATCTATAGAAAACAGTAACTAGTAAGCTAGTAGCACCAAGTTGGATCTCTGCCTATCAATTACCAAGACTGTTGCAGTAATGGATTTTTAGGAAAATTACCAATGCTTTACATCCAAAAGTATCGTATTCACCAGGTTGGGATATTGTGCTCAATAAAAATAACTTGTGCTCCTGGGAATCTATCCATTTTACTACCTATTCAATATTAAGTTGAACCCCATTCTCAGTCATTTTATGAAACAGTCTAAGGGCAGGATCTATAAGTTAGTAGTGTAAGTGACACAATCCTTATTTTCCCTTGGTGTCAAATTGGTACTCTGACTACAAAAAATGATTCCAACTTTTTGTTTTGTCCTAAGGCATATATCAATAAAATCTAACAATCAATCAATACCAACAAAAGAATTGGTTTGCAACAATCACACTACACAAAAAGGAATCTAAATTAAACAAACAAAAATATACAACAAAGTGGTATAAAGTTACATGCAGTTGTTTGCTCAGTAAAAGTTCTTGTAAAGTTCAAGTCAAAACCCATTTCACTTGGTAATTTTATCAAACACTTAAAGGGTGAATCCCCATTGACACACACTGAGAATAACAGCCACTTGTTCTTACTGCCTAAAAGAATTCATACCCTCTCTGTAGAACTTATCAGATTCAATACTCTTATATCAGCTGGAATCTTATCACCAACTTTTTCAGCTCAACAAAAGCCGTAATTCCCATATCACCACCTTCATCACCATCATACCAAGCTAAAAAAAACGAAATAACAGCAGCAACAAGTAAAATCCTAACTAGAGTATCTTTAAACTGATCTAAAACCAAACTCCAAATCGAAGGACCGTCATGTTTCTCTAATCCATTCACACCATAGATCTGACGACGTTTCTTAACTTCTTCTTTAGTTAATCCAAATTCTTTATCAACTTTAAACTCTCTGAAACAATCTGATACATCCTTTCCCCATCTTTAATTCAATTCAACGAGATCCGAAGAAAACACAAATTTTGAATTTGGAAGATTGTTTTTAGTTTCAATTTCGGAGAGAAATTTTGAATTTGGAAAACTGTTTTCTCAGTTTTGGGAGAGAAGAATTTATTCGGTGAGGGTAAAAAAGGAAAAAACACAGAAAAACGACGGAACTGATAAAAACCTTAATCTCCCCGCTATCCCAAACCGGCCTATAATAAAAGAACGGAGGGAGCATATCGTTGATGCGATTGCATTGCCCAAGTTGGGAACCCTTTGTATTTCTAAGTGTCTTTCTGGTGTGGACATTTTTTTTTGCCAAAATCAGATATCTCCACATCTCAAGTTATGTTCACCCCTATCGTCCACAATATAGTATGCCTAGCAGTTTAAGTGCCATAGTGGAACTGCTATATCTAGGAAGTGGGGACTTATGCTAAACAAAAATGATATACACGACATTTGCTATACTGATTGCTAAATATAAACTGCACAGGCCTTCACTCATCGTCCGAGTTTGAACTACACTCCAAATCCCACCTAACTTTAGATGATTGCCTAGTTTACTATCGGCTAGCGATGAATATTCAGCTAATTTACTATCTGTGGTTTTGTGCGACAAATATGGCATAAGAATTTACAGTACTTTTTTCAGGCTCTAACAAGAAGTGGATTGAGAATTCACAAAATTGGTTAAAAAGACCAAAATCAATAATTTCTGGGTGCAAAAGACATTTAGATTTTGATATTGTTTAAATGGACAAAAATATAAAAATAACCAGGATGTAACCAGTTTCATCCTACTCATTTTCAAATTCTTTTTCTTATTTTTAATTTACATCAGGATGCATCCAGTTTCATCCTCGTTTTTTTTTAAGTTTAAGTCAGAATGAATCCAGTTTCGTCATTGCTATTTTTTTTTGTGTCCATTTTACCCATAATAATTTTTACTCATCCATTTGAACCATGTTTTAAATTTTTTTGGACAAATGACCCATTTTCCGTTGATAATTGAAAATGCACATGGCTTATATCATTACAAAGAGGAAAATAAGAGACGGTTACTATTGGAGGTGAACCAAAACCATTCATGTGGAGAAGCATGAGTGGATAGTCAAAGATGGGTCAAAGACCAACCAGGATCAACAGTAATCTGCCATCTTCGTTTTCATCGGGAAGTTGATGTAAAAGAATCTATAACGCACGCACGCCTGCCAATACTCTCTTCTTCGTCATGATTATTACATGAACAGAGAGAATATCATTATCATTGTTTTGCCACTTCTTCTGCCAGTACTTCTCTCTATCCATCTGGATAAGTTACAAAATGGAGTTGTGGTAAGTAGATTTTTCGGTGGTCATCCACCAGTAACAAAATGGATAAGAAATAGTAAAAACTACCAAAGCAAAATGATCGTAAATTTGACAAGAGGAAAAGAAAACGCACGCCGTTGAGCTGCGTTTTGTCTCCTAAAAAGGTCCAACTTTACATGTGAGAAATGTTAAACTAATACTCCTAATAATGATTCTTTTTTCTTTCTGTTTGAACTATCCCTTTTGTATCCGTCTTAAAACTCAAATCCTTTACGGTCTTGCTAAACCCACCGAAAAATTTGCACCGTGAATGCATCGAGGGAGATTGCACAGATCTAAGGCAGCATTCGGTACATTGGGATAGGATGGGGCAGAAATGGGCCCCACCCATCCTCTCACACGGTGAGAATGTGGTGCAAATTCTTCCAGGAGTAAATCATTTTCGAATCCTTTAATCTTCACAGAAGAGAAATGCGAAATGTTTTGTGGGCACAAAGGGGTGGTCCTATTACTATCTTTTTTCGTATTGCAATAACTTTTGTTACTTCCCCTTTGACCACAGTCGTATGCAAATAAGTTTTCTTAGCAAAATAAGTGATAGCCCTATGCACGTTAAATCAGAGTTGTTGGTCTTTTTTGCCATGAGTATATGCTTTATTGATGTAACGTTTACAAACAACGCACTATACAAGTGCCACAATTAGCATGGGGTTTCATTTTCACAACTGTAAAGTGAGCGCACAAACACTATAACTCTTTGCAAATCGGGAATACTTCACCTGGCCTGGTATTCGGCCATGCTTATCCTTTTCAGGAAAAATCACTTAAAATTTTCTAGAGAGGTTATTTTCCTCGGGTAAACCCGAACAATAAAAAACTATATTTATTGATAATTAAAGTCTTGTAAGTAGAACTAGTAACTTACAGGGTGTTAGTCGTGGGAGATTTTGATGTATTTCAAGGGAGTTAACAAATCCCTACAAATACCTCCTGTTAGTGGTGAGAGATTTGATTAGAATCTCTTAAACTCCCTGTTAGTCATAAAACACTAGAAGTATAGGGAGTTTGCAATTTGGGGGAGTTTGAGGGAGTTTCATGATGTTTTTGTCTTGAACAAAATCTCTCAAAAAACAAGAGATTTACTGGGGAGTTGGGGTTAAACTCCCCAAATAATTACTCATTTAAATACATTAAAATCTCTCAAACTCTCTCACGACTAACCCCTGTTAATCTCCATCTAAAACAGATAAAATCAAAAATATGTGAAGATAATTACCATTTTGCCACTGCCCTCTCTCTCTCTGTGTTTGTTTCCCTCTAATCTTCTTCTATATAATAAAGAGTCTCAAAACTGAAAATTGCATATTCTTCTGTGAATGTGAAACCTTCAAAGAAAGGAAAGATAGTGAGAGATTAGATAAGATAAGAGTTAGTGCCATTAGTAGCAGTTACAATGGCGGTATATCATTATCAGTACTGTATAATTCAGTTCCTTGTTTTGGGTTTCATAATATCATCATCACTAGTTTTAGCAGGCAGAGATGTCAAGAATAATGCCATGAATTCAGAAGAGCAAGCAAGAGAATCTGATAGAGTGACAAGTTTGCCAGGACAACCTCCTGTAAGTTTCCAACATTATGCAGGGTATGTCAAAATTCGTGAAAAGGATGAGAAAGCATTGTTTTATTGGTTTTTTGAAGCCCAGGAAAATCCTTCTACTAAACCTTTGGTTCTTTGGCTTAATGGAGGTCTGTCTCTCTATCTCTCTCTTTCAGAATTCAGTTATTTCATTGTATTTTTATTTATTTTTTGAAAATTACAATTTGGCCACTCGATTTTCAGTAGCATATAATTTTGGACGGATAAGATCTTTTCAATTACCTATCTTAAACATTTTGTTCTGTTTTGCCAGTAGTAGAGATTAGGGGATAGTAAATTACTGCATAGATTTATGTTCTCTAAATTTTTGTTTTCTTCTCTACATTTTTTTTTTATCCATCACTGAGATCCTATACGCACACAGATGCCTTCTCCTTTATTTCTAGACTAATAATAAAAAAATACGAGAAAAAATTATACTATTAGATCAAGTCACATTTCCAAAATATCTGATGTATAGCGTAGAGACTTCCCATATCATATGCAGAAGAGAAGGATTATAGCTGTTGAAAAAAAAAGAAAGGATTATATTAAACAAAAGTTGTACATAAGATATAAATTCTTGCACTATATGTCACATGAGAAAAATTATGCTCAGATCTTTGTGAATTTTGAAGAAGAAGAGTTTAATTTAATAATTACTAGAAAGAAGTTAAAAAGCAAAAGAAAACAGCTGAATTAAGGGGGTTGGTGGAGTAGATAGACCACTTGGTAGACTGTGTAGGTGATACTGTCCAAAATATCTCAACTACAAGTCTACATTCTGCAAGGAGTTGTTTTGCTAGGTCCTAGGCAGAGCTAACCAATTAAAGTATGGTGGCCTAAGTTTCTTTACTCAAATTATAATGTATCGGACAAAATGACAATGCCAAATGCCACACCCAAATTCAGTGTAATTGTGTCCTGAATTTAAATGTTTTTTTTCACTGGATGAGTCTTGCAGGGCCTGGTTGTTCATCCATAGCTTATGGTGCTGCACAGGAATTGGGTCCATTTCTCCTGAGAGACGAGGACTCTAAAATTACTCTCAACAAATTCTCTTGGAACAAGGGTTTGTGCATTTAAACTTTTTGATATACTATTTTTATTTCATTTAACCAACTGGCAATTTGTATATGTATATATATATATATATTTTAAATTTTAAATTTTTTTTAAGACATTTCTTGTTTTGTACCATAGCTGCAAATATTTTGTTCTTGGAAGCCCCGGTGGGAGTTGGATTTTCATACACAAATAAATCGTCAGACTTGAAGGAACTTGGCGATCGAGTTACTGCTGATGATTCTCATGCTTTCTTACTCCAATGGTTTAAAAGGTTTCCCAATTTTAAGTCCCACGATTTCTACATTACTGGAGAAAGTTATGCAGGTATATATAAACACATCTCATTACTTAATCTCTTAAAAGCTGCTTGAGCGGGAAGCCATCCCGCAAAATCGTACGGGAGATAGCATTTGTCTTACTTAATCATCAATCTTAACTAGCAACTTGAATATTTAAGGGTCACATTATGGCACACCCTTTTCTGTGAAAAACATCCCTGAATAAGACGAGTCATTGCATGTTTATGTTTTCTCTTATGCTTCTTTTCTTCATGTGTACGTATTTCAGGGCATTACGTTCCTCAGCTATCTGAACTCATTTTTGAAAGAAATAAAGTAGCCAGCAAAGAGACCTACATTAACTTCAAAGGTTTCATGGTAATACACAAACATAATTTTCTAGTACTTTATTAGTATAGTTTAGGTATCCAATTTGGCTCGCAAGAAGAACAATTACTAATCACTCTCTTTTTCCCCCCAGATCGGGAACGCTGTTATTAACGACGCGACTGATGAACTTGGGTTCATAGAATATGCTTGGAGTCATGCGATTATATCAGATGAAGTATATCACAGTATAGTTAAAGAATGTGATTTCAAAAATGGAAACCAATCTACCCTATGTTCTGCAGCAGTCGCGAGTTTCTACCAAGGCTATTCGGATATTGATATCTATAGCATTTATACTCCCAAGTGTATCAGAGACGACGACGAGAAACAAAAACGCACTCATAAATTACTAACGGCTCCATGGACTTTCACCCAACACGTAATCATCCCTAAACCGTCTTAGCTCATTCTGTTTTTTTTTTTTTTTTTGGTTATTACTGGTATATGACATCGGGTCTACACTGTTAACAACGATGTACATCACACGTTTAGTTGGTTAATTAGGGTAAGTACATATGTAAGGGTAGCATTGTAAAGTAAAGGGATCATTGAATTCCATGATTTAAGGGGGAACAGAATGAAAGTGAGACTACAAAAGAGATGATGACGATGATGAGTGAGAAATGATGATAATGCTGTTTGTTTGTTGTTCTTGATTTCAGGACCTCTGGCACAAATTACCAGCAGGAGGAAGGTATGATCCATGTACAGATTATTATGTTGAAGACTATTTCAATAGGAAGGATGTTCAGAGGGCCCTACATGCTAATCTCACCAACTTGCCCTATCCTTACACTCCTTGCAGGTATTTCCTTCGCCACTTTACACTATTAATTGCAGTTTGTTGGAGCCTTGGAGGTGCCTAGTGAATATCAACATCAATCGTCCCAAATGTAAATTTAGAGGAAGTCTAGTATCTGTTAGTTACTCCTTCGGTTTCAAAATAATAGACATGTTTTATGTGTAATTTGTACATGAAACCAGTTTTTTTTTTTTTTTGAAACGGAGGTTAATAGGATTTAGACGAGTTTCAACTTTAAATTTGAATTACTGACTCTGCATCTTTATAATGAGTACTTAGGGAGGTTTTTTTTTTTTTTTCATCAAAGTGCCATCATACAGTTGCCTTCAAGGCGATGCAGATGTTTGTTTCTCCAAAACAATCAATATCAAGGAGTAGTACTACTATATTCAATTAATTCCGAGCAGTTCTAGAATCTGGTTGAGACAAAAGAATGCCCTAGAATTCTGTACGTCCGACTACCTTGAAACGTCACAAATATTAAATACACCAAGAAGCGGTTTCTTTTGTTTTTTTCTTTCTGAATGCTCATGGACTCATCAAGGGCCGTTAGCAATAAATTTACAGAATGTCCAACTGTTTCTCAATTTTATTACTCCAATTATTGATCACAGTAACATTTGACACAGTTAATTCTGATTCTATCATTTTTTAGAATATGATCATCATTGTAGCTTGTACTTACTTATATTAACAGTAGTATTCTTGGTTTCATCACCATTACTAGATATATATCCTTAGGATGACTAGAGAATAGTAGCTCTGGGTCAGAAAATTTTCCAGTACTAGTACATGCATAAATATATCACTTTTCCCCTTCATTTCTGTACTGGAATTGTGCTTATAAATGTTCGCTTCATCATCATCAAGATACATCTTTTATGTAAATTGATAAGACAAGAGCTTCACGTGGTCTGATTCATGAACAGTTTGTATTTAAGCAAAGTAGAAACAACCTGGCATACCTGTAAGCCGGAAAAATACCAAATACTTGACTGACTGTTGACCCAGTTGACTGGTCTGTAACAATGTTAGATTGTATTTTTATGTGCAGCGGTGTAATAAGGAAATGGAATGATTCACCAGACAGTGTTCTTCCTATCATTCAGAAGCTCTTGAACGCAGGTTTACGCATTTGGATTTACAGGTAAACAATCATACACAAATGTTTTAAACTCTTAAACCTCCGAAAATTACATATATACCAGTACTAGAATGAAGTTAAAATCCATAACTAAATTGTTGATACATTGAATTGAATATATATGGGTATGATTTATGATGGCAGCGGGGATACGGATGGAAGAGTACCGATTACGTCGACAAGATATAGCGTGAATGAGATGAAACTGAGGGTGAAGGAAAAATGGAGAGCATGGTTTCACAGAAGACAAGTAGCAGGATGGGTGACAAGTTATGAAGGTGGGCTCACATTAGCAACAGTGAGAGGTGCTGGTCATCAGGTTCCGGTATTCGCGCCTGATCAGTCCCTTTCTCTCTTCTCTCATTTCCTCTCTGGCAAAAACTTGCCTCCCTCTCGCTTCTAGGCAAAGAGAGAGATACTGCAAAGGTGCCTTAAGAATTTATGTCTCACTCTCTCACCCTCTCATTATTAATGAATAATTTCAGTAAATCAACCAACGATTATGCATGAATGAGATCAATTGTGTTGGACTTCTTCATTACAAAAGAAGGAAAAAAAACAGTCTTGTCATTTGTTTCTTGTCGGAATGGAGTTACCAACTGATCGTACTATGACCAATTTGTCTTCCTTCCTTTATTTTTTTATTTATTATTATTATTTTATTTTATTTTGGGGGAGTACAAGCTCGCCATGAAGAATAAACCTTTTCAAACCGACATTAGAGTATGCCCGATGCTAAGGGTCAAGGTTATCCTACGGGATGGTCTTATAGGTCTTAGTAAGAGCTTTTGGTTGTGTGTCATTTTACTACATAAGACTCTCTACGTAAATTTCATTTCCAATCCACAAGGTCTTACCTAACCTTTTTTTGTTTAAATTTAGAGACAAAAGATGACGTGAACTTAAGACCTAGGGTTATGAAGAAAATCTTCTCTACCCCACTTAGCCGTGACATCTTTATTTATGGCTACCCGATTAATAAAATTGAAAAATACTAGAACCCCCTACTGTATGGGTTCAACATATAGAAGCCCCACAAAATGGATCCTTCACTATCAACTCCATACTTTAGGAAAATGATACTGCTAGGCCCAAACATCAAATTTTCTTCAGATCTGGCCCATAATTAATTATGAATTTTAATAATGACAACACTACCCTTTTCTATTAATACAAGAGGAATATCAGAAGATTCTTTTCATTTCTCTATTCTCTTTCTCTCTCTTCTCTCTTTCTCTCTCGGCTCTATCGAATTCAGTTCGATCAAGAAGAAGAATAATCAATTTGATTCAATAGATTTCATTGCTGATCATTATTTAAACTACAAATCTGAATCAATCATTCAATCGATTTTATGTGAATCTAGGTTTCAGTTGGTTCTAAGCTACACCAGATTAGGTTTTCGTTGGTTTACCTGGTTTTATGAAGAATTTGAATCTGGAATTTTAGGTTTCAGTTGATTCGAAGCTGTATCAGGTTAGTTTTTCGTCATTCTTACGTTTCTTAGTTCAATTAGGTTTTTGATTTTTGTTTTGATTGATTCTATTCAGATCTGAGAAGAAGAAGAAGAAGAACCTGATTTTTCTTGAATCTATCGAAGATCTTCAATGTCGTTTTAACCTTAATTACTTGCTTTTTGTGCAGGTTCAACAATGGAATTAAGAAAATCTTCAACAGCGGCAAAAATGAAATCGTCGTCATTCATTTCAGGTTTGACAACAACTAATGAATAATCATCTTATAATAATAATTCATTTGAAGATTTGGTATGAGCAAGATCTAAACATCAGTAATATTTCTCTCGTTTTTTCTTGAATCAACAGGTTTTAAATCTAGGTATACGCTTAGATTATTGTTGTTGTTGATGATGATGATGTTTTAGAAGATAAATTGATTGAATACCGTTCTACTGGTAATAAAATTTCTCACAAGCTTGATGAAGCAAACTTTATAGATAGATGTAAATGAGACAAATATCATTGTTTTTACTAGATGTGAATAATTAATTGAAAATTATTTTAAAAGAAAGGACAGATTCTCGTGAGAAGACAGAGCTTATCGTTATCAGTAATTGTAGAGGGTATACTAATGTTCATTAACATATTTATGTACTGTGTGTACCATTTCAGTGATTATGTATGTCATAATTCCTTTTGAACAATGAAGTATGAAATTATAGATGCAATTGTTTTGTATGGCAGTGATTTTTGATCCAATATTTTTTGGATTTCTCAATTATAACCAGTAATAGGTAATAACTAGTTGTATCTAATTCTCATCTGATGCTTAGTTGTGTGTGAATTTTAAGCAGAATTGACAGTAGATGTTGGTGTCTTGTTAATTGGAGTCTCTTGGTAAGTGTTGATGTGGGTAGAACTAGGGCTGCACAAAACCGACTCAACCCACCAAACCAACCCATACCCGCATGAAATTACCTGCACCCGACCCAACCCACCTAGGAGCGGGTCGACTATGGGTCACAACATCAAAACCCATCATATGGTGGGTTGACTGTGGGTGACAGCTTCCCACACCCGATCCAACCCACCCACCCGCCTAAATATTTCTAAGTTAAATTCTTACCCTTAGATTACCTATCCTAGATGAACCACAGCCGTTGAAGTAATGATATATAATGCCCCAACCCTAATTATCGCTAACTTCTCTTCAGTTACCTTCAGCGGCAGCCTCTTCTATCCCTCTTAGACTCAGTTTATTTTTTTCACTTTCTCTTCGCTTTTAAGTAACTTCTTATGATGTTAATTGTCTAAACTTGACTTGGGGTCAGCTTTTTGATAAAAGCTATTAAATCCAATCTGTAAGAGTCTTAGTTATTTGTATACAAGTAAGTTTAACATTAAGACTGTAAGTCTGTAACTGTAATGTAATGTTCATTGTATTTTATGGTGGGTAACCCACCACCCACCCGATCCAACCCACCGTAATGTGGGTCGGGTAAAAACCAACCCATTTTAATGTTGGGTTGGTTGCGGGTGACAACTTCTGTTACCCGCCATCAGTGGGTTGGGTGGTGGGTGAGGCCAAAACCCACCCAATCCAACCCATGTGCAGCCCTAGGTAGAACCGAGAAACAACATCAAGTATTTATTTGTATTCTCTCTCTCTTTCCTTGTATTTTTTGATGACTTGGGTTTATTGTTAGAACGCTGACGAAGTAAGATCAGACTCCAACTACCGAAGTTGTTGTTTCGTATGAAACCTTACCTGATGGTAAGAGTTCAAATTTTCTATTTTGAATCTTAGTTTATCTTTGATTGATCATGGTGGTTCGTCCATGCAGATGCCCAAAGACAACAATTGATGCTATAAGAGGACTTGCGCTTGGAGGTGGTTTAGAATTGGAAATGGTTAGTGATTTCTGCTAACTAGTAGTTATATGGATGTGTAACTAGTAGCTACACAAGCTATATGGATATGTAACCACTAGTTACACAAGCTATATGGATGTGTAACTGCTAGATACACATCCTGGGATATAAAGTTTATGTTCTATATATTGAAGGTTCTTATGAAAAGGTACATCATGCATATTAGAATGACTAGATAACATTGGTTGGCAGTTGCTTTATGGCCAGCTTGTTCTCAGTAAAGGACCATCATCCGGTTTGGATGATGATCTAGCTAAAGAAGCGAGTAAAGCAGGTCAATTCTTTATCCTAAAACTCTCTCCCTAGACTCTTCCATGAAAAGGAAAAAAAAAAATTCAATGCACTCAAATTCTTTTTGAAGTTTTTCTTTGTGAGTAGCTTAGGCACAGAAGCAAAAGATAGCAGAAGAGGTTGCTTCGGTGCTTAATATTGGTGTTGATCTTAATACAATGCCGAATGAAAAGTTTGTTTATTTTGTTTCAGATCGTAACAAAAGAAATATGAGAGAGTTTGGAATATAATACTTTTGAGTTTCCATTTAGCTCTAAAAAGATGGTAACTACATTGCACGCTGGGGTAGAGTATGCTTGAGTCCTGTACAGAAATGCGTGCTTATTGCTGGAGGCCATTTTGGTGTATCTGAATCTTAATGCATAGTGATGCCATGTATCGTTCTGCGGAGCAGGTCTGTGTTTTGTTATATACATCAACATACATTATACGTTTATTGTACAGTTCATGATTTGATCATATTTGCAGAGTGTTATTACTTGGCAAGATAAATGGACTTGTAGCTACTAGTTATATGTGCTAATTAGATGTGTAATTTATATATACACATGCTAATTAGATGTGGAGCTACTAGTTACACATGCTAATTAGATGTGTAACTTATAGATACACATGCTAATTGGATAGGATATAAAGTCTATGTTATATGCATGATGATCTTTTGATAGAAAGTGGTGGTGACAGTCGTCATAGGTAATTATTTGATTTCAGTTTATGCTACAGTTAATATTCGATTTCAGTAAAAGCCATATTTGATTTAAATGAAGGAGATTTAGTTGTTATTATACCTATAAATGCTTGTTTAACTATGAAATATCATTAACTAAAGACATAATTGAAGAATCTGGATTAGCTGAATCATTAGGACTTTCAGTTGTCTTAATGTATGAGAAAAGTATTGGTGAAGCTTCTAATTGGGCTGTTTATTTTCCCGTTTACATATGTATTTGAAGTCTTTATTGTTTAACCACCTTGTCAAGGATGCGATAATTCATGAATTGACCTCATCTTTCGACGTTAACTTCATATTGTAGATAGGGAAATTTGAGCTTCATATCATGGAGGGAGAGTTTGCTGATCCTCAGATTGTAGTTATGCTTGGTGAAAACGGGACAGGGTTGACGACATTTCTTTGCTTGGTGGTACACCTTTTTAGATCCCTCTCTTGTTGTTTTTAGTTTCAAATTCTATGTCTAGACTACGCATTTATTCGCATTACATAAGTAGGATGCATGTGTAATTTCTAGTTACACATGTTATATGCTTGTGTAACTCCTATTTACACAAGTAGGATGCATGTGTAACTCTGAATTACACTAGACAGATGCATGGGTATCTTCTAATTACACATTCTAAAATGAACAAACCTTGTAACCAAAAAAATATGCATGCCAATTACACAAGCCTTATGGATGTGTAACTGCTAGTTACACATGCTAATTGAATGTGTAATTGTGAGTTACACATGCTATGTGGATGTGTATCTGTTGCATATGCTTATACTTTTTGTGTTTGATGTTTGAGTTTGTAAAAACTTTGAATTCTTGCAGCAAAGTTGTTTCTTAAGCTCTGGTTTTTAATTACTTGATTTCACCCTTATGATAGAATGTGATTTCGTGTAGGTGAAACTGAATATACATTGTTGTATGTACTGTTCATTTTAATCTTATAAATACTGATTGGTTGTTGTTATATTTCGGGTTTCAGATAACTTCATAAAAGCTAATTGCTTAAATGTGATAATGGTCTCGCTGGAATTGGAGTTGACGCTGAATACACAAATCAGATGCATGTGTACCTCTCAATTACACTAGATAGATGCATATGTAACACTCAATTACAATAGACAAAAGCATGTGTAACTTCTAGTTACACATGCTAAGAAATTATTGTAAATGAATATTAAAGTAATACATGTAATTTTTGTATGCGTTCTTTTTTATGTCTATTTTTTTGATGTGTAACTTTGCATTACACATGGCATAAGGATGTGTAACTTCTGGATACACATGCCAAATGCATGTGTAACTTTTGTTTACACATTCACACTATACTTTAATAATTTTGGGCCTAGATTTAATAATTTTGGGCTTAAATTTAAATTTTATTTAATTTGGGGTTTGACAATATATAAAAGGGCATGGATGTCTTTTAATAACTCGGGGCCTAGATTTAAACTTCTTTTAATTAAGGGCCTCATATTATGGGTTATCCATGGGTTGGGCCTTAGCTTCATTTCCCCAAACCCATTAAAGCGGTACGTGAGCTGGGTTCAAAACGTCGTGAGACAGTTCGGTCCATATCCGGTGTGGGCGTTAGAGCATTGAGAGGACCTTTCCCTAGTACGAGAGGACCAGGCTGGACGCACCTCTAGTGTACCAGTTATCGTGCCCACGGCAAACGCTGGGTAGCCAAGTGCGGAGCGGATAACTGCTGAAAGCATCTAAGTAGTAAGCCCAACCCAAGATGAGTGCTCTCCTGTTCCGACTTCCCCAAAGCCTCCGGTAGCACAGCCGAGACATCGACGGGTTCTCTGCCCCTGCGGGGATGGAGCGACAGAAGTTTTGAGAATTCAAGAGAATTAGGTCACGGCGAGACGAGCCGTTTATCATTAAGATAGGTGTCAAGTGGAAGTGTAGTGATGTATGCCTTAATAAAATTATTAAATTTAACCGGACGGGCATATACATTCGGGTAATAACAAAAATCGAAGTTGAGAAAAGGTAGAGACTTCCAAATATGAATCCATCTTTCCGATAAAATGCAAGTTTATACTGCATATTTTGTATCATTGAAAGACCTGATGTGATGAATTAGTTCATTTGGTAACATACTGATTCTATCAACTTCGTTTTCTTCATTACCAAAAGAAGATATTGTTTCTACCATTGCTAAACGGAGATGTTAATTTCTTCTTGAAAGCTGCTAAACGGATTCAAAGAAATACCTGAGTTTATTAATGGCTGAGGCTAATGCGAAAACCCTAGCCTCCAACTCCAATTTGATGAAATGAGCGAGATTCTGCCTTATGTTCAATATATGCTGACAATTCTAATAAACTGTTTTTACACCTCGTCTAAAATGTGCAACATGGTGATAGCTTTCAAGATAGTAGTTGTATTAGAGAATCCGGTTAGCGGCTTGCTAAAATGTAGAACAATACTAAAAGCAGCTTTTTGTTGAGATTAAACTAACAAAATTGACATGTGAACATGAACAAATAACAAATAACCTTCTTTTCTCTAATTGGAATTCAACTCCTAAACTTCCTAATCTCTCCATGGAAATTTGATTGTCATTTCCGTTAAGGATGTCTTTACAAACAAACATGTAGGATGCTGCTCGTGGGCTCATCAGCTAGATCCACAACAAGTCTACCCAATAGAACCATTTCAAAGTATACACATCGTATTTTGCTCCATGCGAGTGAAAAATTTGTTTTTGAACCCTATATAAGTATCTTGGCTCATTCTCTACCGACTCCAAGGACCCATGAGTGATATCAAGACGAAAACAAATACAATCAGAGGATTTTAGGGAGAGATGGTAATATCAAGACGAAAACAAATACAATCAGGGGATTCTAGGGAGAGATGGTAAGCATAAATACCTTCAAGGATTCAAAGAAGAGATGAGCCAATGAAAAAAAAAAAGGTAAACATAAGAAAAAGAATCCTATTATTGGGGCTTAAAGGGGATGGGACTTCGAGGGCTTAAATTACTAAGTGGAACCCAAATGTTATAGGGGGCGATCAAACTTAAGTAAAAGTTCAAAAATACCCTCAATTATTTTAGCTTATTACCCTTCTACCCTTCCATTAACTGATTAAAAGAAGAAGAAAAAACTGTCCCTCCAGTCACTCTCTTCTTTCTTTTTCTTTTTCTTCTTCTTTTTCTTTTCCTTTCTTCTTCTTCTTCTTCCATTCGTTTGAAACGATTAATCGTCGATTCCAAAAAAATTTCTTCGTCGATTAAACTCATTCTATAAAACCATGAAACCTAAGGAAAATTTAGGTCAATCTTCGTCTAATCAACCTCCTTCTGAAGCAGAAAAACCAACTTCATCAAATGAAGATGAAACTGAAGATCAAGAAGAAGTGAATGAAGGAGATGCACCAGCCGCCGCGAGTCCTGATATGACAACAATAAGGTATGAATTTCAAAACCCACTCTTTATCTAAGCGTTTTGTTGATTATTCTGTTGGTTTAGAAAATTTTAGGTCTGAAAAATAGTTTCTGAAACTGCTTACGTCTGGGAGTTCTTGTATTCCCAGCCGTAAATAGGTCTTACGGTTGGGATTGATTGTTTTCCCAGCCGTTTATATGTTACACGGTTGGGATATCCTAGAGCTCCCAGCCGTTTGTAGGATTTACGGTTGGGATATCTTAGAACTCCCGGCCGTAATATAGTCGATGCGTACGAGATGGAGAAATCCTATCCGCAACCAGTTGTATACGGCTAGGTTATTCCTAGCCGTATATTCTCTTGTGTTCGAATTTTTTTCAGCGGTAATATTTACGTCTCGGTTTTTCTGTCCGTAAATTTGTTTCCTGACCGTGATATTTAGTTTCCTAGCCGTTTATAGATTAAGGCTTGGAATTTCCTAGTCGTATATAGTACTGTGATGAATATCAAACCAGCTGCATTTACATGTATAGTTTTTCCTATCCGTTATTTGTTTTTCAGCTGGATCGCTTATTTAGTTTCCTAGCCTATTATGTATTACGACTTGGAGTTTCCTAGCCGTTTGTTATTACGGCTAGATCGGTTACTAATTTTCCCATCCGTTATGTTTGTTGCATCTTGGACTATCCAATTTTCCTAGCCGTTTTGGTTGTCACGGTTTGGTTGTGTCAAAATTTCCCAGCCGTTTTTGCTTATCTACTATTAGTTTTTGGCCTTGTTTGTCTTTGAACATAGGAAAAGAAAAGAAGAAGAAAATATCACAAGAAGTAACACCTCGTAGTGACCCGACTCTGCAACCTCGTCAAGCAAAACCATTGGGTGCAAACGCAAGGAATGCAAGTGGAGTTGTGACTGTTGGAGAAAATGAAGGCATAGGACATGGAGTTGGAGTTACTGGAGGAACTGAAGTTGGAGTTGCTGGAGGAACTGAAGTTGCTGTTACTGGAGGAACTGAAGTTGGCACTTCTAGTGGTGGAGGAAATGAAGGTGTACTTGTTGTTACTGGAGGAACTGGAGTTGGCACTTCTAGTGGTGCTGCTATTGATAAAGGTAAATCCGTAGTTGAGGAGGACAAGAAGGAGGGAAATAATAGAAGTATAAACCTAAGACAACGGCAAGAGAAGTAATTGATGCTATGGATCCTTTACCTCCCAAGAGGTATGGGAGACCTTGGGGTGAGGCAAGAGATCGTTCCGTCTTGATTGGCTACACGTCTTCATGGGCTGCTAGGGTTTGTGGCACAAAGGTAATAAATCAAATTACATATATGTTATATTCATTTTGTTATGGATTATTAATTATTACAACCAATTTTTTTTTTGTAGTTCCCGGATAAAACGGTCCCTAAACTAAAGCACCAACAAGGAAGGTTTTGGTCGTTGGACAAGGAGCATCCATATGTGATAGCTTTGGTAAAAGCTTCGGGGTTATGGTCTGAAATCGAGGCTTTGCAGAAGACATATGATGTTGTGACAGTTTGTGGTTTTAGAGAAAGATTTTGGCCCAAAACTATGACTTTCATCTCCCGTTCGGCGAGATGACTATCACTCCGGATGACGCAAAGCAAATCACTGGTCTAGCTTTGGAAGGAAAGGCTGTGTTTGAGGGTTTCAACAATTCTATGCCTTTTGATAAGCTTTGTGCCTTGGCGAAGGACTGTCTTGGGTGGGGTAAAAATGAAGCGGAAGAAGAGTTTGAGATAGGTTATGGAGCAGCGCCTAAAGCTAAAAGGAAATTTAGTGCACCAGGCGAATTTAGTGAAACAGTTAATATGTCAAGGAAGATTAATTTGGTTCGTCTGAAGGATAAGTTTGGGGATTCTGACCGCAAGACTAAGAGTGGATTGGTGGTGATGGACGCAGAAAGAGCTAGACATACGGCTATAGCTTACTTGTTGCACGCTCTTGGGACTGTCTTTTTCCCCGATTTCTTAGGAAATAAGGTAAATGCTTGTTACTTGCAGTGGTTGAAGACTCTCAGTCTCGATCCGGAAACAAATGAGGTACTAGGTACTCATGGGCCACCACCCTCCTTGCTGATGTGTTGGACTATCTTTGCAAAGCTTCTAGATGGAACGAAACACAAATTACGGGATGTGCTACTCTTATCCAGGTATCTTTTTGTTTTAATATAACGAATGTTTATTTATTTTACTTTTATATATTGGTTTGTCTTATTAACAATAATTTTTTTTTGACGTAGTCATGGGCTTACGACCATTTTAAAATCTTGAGGCCTACTCGGGATACAAAATGGCCTCTAGAAAAACCTATATGAGGAAGATACCCCTTTGGAGGGACCCAACACAAGGCTAAAGAGACGGAAATGAAGGACATGAGGAAAAAGTTGGATGCTTTGACAATCGAAGATGTGGCTTTTGATCCATATTTGAAACTTGATGAGGATGGAGAATATGAAGTTGGTGATAGAGTATTTTCTGATGTGGCGACCTATACGGGACCTTTGTTTCATGCAACTGGGTTCGTCATTTTAGATCCTCGTAGAACGCTCCGCCAAATCGGTATTGTCCATAAAATTGTACTTGAAGAAACTCCTTTTAAACTGAGCATAACCAACTCCCAATTTAAGCACAAATATGTCAAATTGAACTATGAAAATGCACCGTCGATCGAGCATTGGAATGCTCGTTCCCAAGAAGTAAACCAAATGAGTAGAAGAATGCTTGAAGCTTCTCATGGGACTTCCCAAGTGGATGCGAATTACATGGAATGGTATCAAGAGTGGGCTCATCCTTATGTGGAAAATTTGGATCCGGAGGCGCAGAGACATTTCAAGAATGCAGAGAAAGAGATTTCAAAATCAAAGGCATCAATGAATGAAGAAGATGATTGGGAGAAGATGGTGGTATGTACACTACTAATTATGTTTGTATATGTTTTTTTTTTTTAATTATCTATGAATAATTAGAGTATGTGTGTTTGATATGAAAAAATAGATCGAACGAGTTAATTGGGTGGCCAACGACATCACCCGTATAATTAATTTGGGTGAGGACTTAACGGTATCTGAACAAAGATTACTCCGGAATCGAGTTAGAGGCATAATAATCCCTGAGAAAGCAGGTTTATATTCTGATGAATCAGAACGACCAAGAAGAACTAAAAGGGCTAGGTCTCCTTCTTCTAGCGACGACTCGGACACTCCCCCCCCGTGACCAAGTTCAATATAAGCAAGGAAAAGCCTGTCGAGGTGGTAGAGGTCGAGGTGGTCGAGGTGCAAAAGGTGGCCGTGCTGGAACAAGTGAAAAAGTTAGCCGTGCTGGAACAAGTGCAAAAGGTAGCCGTGCTGGAACAAGTGCTCGAGGTGGACGTGGTGGAGGTAAAAAGACTCCAATTCAAGGTGGCAGCGGTCGAGGTAAAAAATCTAGAGTTATAGAACAAGTTGTGGAACCTGAGCAAGAGGACGATTTGGATGAGTTTTTGCGCACTTCGGAGGAGGGATCAAGTGAAAGTGAATGACTATTTACTCGCTTTTTATTATATTACTTCATGGATCTCTTATTATCTAAGACTTTGTCTATTTACTATTTTTGTTGTTTGGTTATGGATTTGGATGGATAAATTTTTATAACTTTGCATTTATGAATGAATGTTAGTCTTTCTACTTGTCTAATCTTAGAAAACTGAGGAAAAAATCAAGATTTACTAATTTTTGTGCACTTTCGGCTAGGTCGATCCTTCACATAACCTAGCCGAAAGTGCATATAATTCTTGTCAAATAAACCTGCACAGAATTTCGGTTGGAAAGTCCCGGCCGTTACTAGAAAACGGTTAGGAAAAGGAACCGTAGCCGTGTTACGGTCAGGAAATACCTAGCCGTGTATTGCACTGGAGACTCAAAAATTAAATGAATCTTGGTTACGGCTACATTTCCGGGCCGTAAATCTTGTTAGTGATTATAACTCCTAACCGTAATTCTGGCATAAATTTGCAACTCTGGTTTACGGCTTGGTCGACATTTGAAGTTCCTGGCCGTAAATGCATTTACGGTGGGGATTTCCTAGCCATATGTCACTCTGATAACCCAAAAAAAAATGACTCCTTGTTGCGGCTATATATCCAGTCCGTAATTCTAACAAAAATTAACAACTATTATTTACGGCCCGAAATACCTAGCCGTAAATCTGACACACCACAAACCCTGCAGGTTTATAAAGAATTACGGCTGGGTCTACCTTGCGTTTTCCTAGCCGTAAATTCCTATAATTTTGAATACCACATCATATTGGCTAGTTTTTTGAATTTTGAAAAATAGATCCGTTTGAAGACTGATCTATAGAAGGTTCTAGTTGTTCAACCACTTATTTAAACTTGAAATAACTCTACCTCTATATAACCACCCATTCCAAATCAAAATCACACCTTCTACATCAATAATCTCCACCAAAACTCCTACAAACTCAATGCAATGTACTCAATGGATAAACCCAACTTCACTTTGGAAGAAGACTTATCTCTTTGCAAAAATTTTGTACTATGCTATCCAAAGAAGGGAGAAGAACGAAAGAAACATGGTTTACCAAGTCAATCGTATTGGAGTAATATTTTTGAGATTTTTTGTAGTGAAACAGGTAACACTAACAACCGCGATGGGGTTGAATTGTATCTTCGATTTTCAGACATACGCAAAAAAGTGGAAGAATATATGGATTTACATCGTATGTGCAACCAACTTCGACTTAAAGGTGAGACTGATAGAGAAGTCGCATCTCAAGCTAAGAAGGAATGGAGAAAATGGAAAGGTTATAATTTCAACTTGGAAGCCCATCATCAAAGACTTCTTAATACATCGAAAGAGATATTATTAAAACCAACTTTGTAATGGGGATCTATTAAGTATGTAATGGGTTTTATTGTGGTCTATTTAATGAAAGTATTACTAATTTTCAATCGTAGTATGTATTCATGTTGAAAATCAAAATTTCTCAGCTTACATATTCAGTTACGGACGGGAAAAGTATGTTATCCCAGCCGTAATATAGACTCAGGAGATTCTGGGAGAATAACGGCCATAAGTTCTTCACTTCCCAGCCGTAGTTTGTGTTTACGGCTTGGAATTCTTCAGATCCTAACCGTAACGTTGGTATTACGGATTGGAATTCTTCATATCCTAACCGAAACTTTGTTATTACGGCTAGTTCGATACAATTTTCCAGCCGTAACAAGTAAAAATTTCAGATTTTTTACTCTGATTTTTAACGGATTTGAATCAATAAATTGATGTTGGGAGTTGATTATAAGGTTATCCCGAGTTTTGTGACGAAGGGTTTCATCATTTCTCTTCAAAAAATTTTCAAAAAATTTCACCAAAATCACCATTTTTCCTTCTTCAAAATCAAAATCAAAATCAAGTTTTGATTTCCAAAAGATTAATCATTTGATTAGTCTAATTCATTCACTAATACTGATTAATTAGCTTAATCAATATAATTAGTACTAATCATATAATGGGTAGAATGGGTATTACAAAAATACCATGATAAGGGGCTCTATGAATTGTTATTTCATGACCCATAAGCCCCCCAATCCCCTCCTTTTTTAAGCCCCAATAATAGGATTCAAGAAAAAGGTAAAGTAAAATATGGATAATTGACAACTTTATCTTTTGTTTCTAGCATATAAGTTTATGGAGTCAATTTTTCACATGTGCACCAGTTTGTTATACACTCTATTTATTTGCGCAAACATAAGCTTATGAAGTAATCAAATCTCATGTATGTGTATTTTTTTCATACAAATAAGATAAGAAAAAATTAAAATTTTTAATAATTAAATTTATAGTCATATGGATACTCTATGGATCTCGCTAAGAGCTTTCGTAAGATATCGGGTTTTTGAATTTTGGATAAGTGGTTCAAAAGATAAATTATTTTCATATTGTTTAAAATTGCTGACATCATCCCGAGTCACTTAAATATAAACCGTCAATATTTGCATTAAATTGTAAATTCTAAGAGTCATTTTTGTAATTGAAAAATAGCAGAAGGTCCAAAGGAATTGGAGGTCTAAAGACTCTAAACGTCAATTCCTACTTTGATAGTTTGATGGTACCACTGAAAAGAAATGGAAGGATAGTATATCAGCGATGTATGTCCTATGTAGGAACATATCCCAAAGTTTTTAGCTTCAAATTGATTTTCATTTGGTTTTTATTCACAAAATAGGGTCCCAAAGTGTGAGAATTTAAGTGTGAAGGGATCATTCCTCTTTCTAAAGTCACCTTTTTGAGGATAATAATTACTCCAATTTACCACCAACAAAGGCGTGATAGTATAGTAAAAAGTGATGAAATAATTTACCACCAAGTTGGAAAAAGAATACAAAAATTGAAATTTTATCTGGGGTAGCTGACTTAAAGTCTCATAGAGAACACATGTAACACCCCGTGTTTTTAACATGGCACATGCGCAAAGATGCTCCATGGCTTATGATAAGCTTCATTGCGTAGTAAGAGGCATTTGGCGAAAGGCCAATATTGTACCAAGAGGAAGCTACATTGACCTAGAGCCAATAACGGCGCATTATGGCACATTGGGTAAGCTATACTGGCCAAAGGCCAAATCTCGCATTAAATGGTGCATTAGGCCAGTTGGGTAGATGGCCTTGGGCGTTGCAGCGCAACCATTGCGCATTATGTAGGCTATTGGCCTAGAGTCAATATCGCACAATAATTTTGCAATATGTCAGAGCAGGCTGGCCGAGTGAATATTGCGCAATCATTACGCAATATTGAAACTGGCCTATGAGCCAGATTAGAAACTCAGCAATAATTGCCAGTTATTCAGGAATACATGGCAACGACCATGAATAGTGAAGCAAGCACCTAAAAAATGGTACTTAATTGGTAAATGTCAATCCACTCCCCTTTGCTAGTTATAGAAATGTCAAGTAAACATATATAGGGAGGGGTAGTTGGTTGAAGCTGCATATACGGACTATACACCAAGTAAGCTTCATAGCTAATCCGAAAGAGCATAAATGATGCTTAGTCCTCAATTATAGCCGTGTAGCCTTGCCAATGGAGCATATTAAGCATGGGAATTACTATGCCATGTCGAAGACTCAGTAATGCGAAACCTTTGAGCATTTTGACGGAAGGGCTTACACGAACTAGGCTATTACTATTATTACTTGGCTACGGCCTTGCAAACGAGTTGGCTTAAGTTGTTGTCCCTTCGAGGATGAACTAGGCTCAGTGCTTGATCCCTTTAGAGTATGGAAGGGTACGTAGGCAGCCGCAATGAGTTGCAGCATTGCTGGTCCAGCACTTTGTCGCTCATATCATCTAACTGAGAGATGATTGTGGCATAATGGCCTCTCATATCATATGGCTCGGTACTGCGGTGCAACAGAGGATTGTGTCCACACTTGATGAAGCAAGTTGCATTCATTTTCCTTGGATGCTCATACTTCCTATTAGGCATTTAAGGTAGGCATGCACCAATGACACATTGGGCATATCCAGAAGAGTAAACTATATCGGTATGCAAGTAAAGGATCTTGCATAAGCCAAAGGAAAGTACGACATGATCTTGATTGATGCACCTTTGGCAAGACCATGATAAATGCATACTTTCAGGAATGCCTAAGAAGGTAAAGAGGGGGTATTAGAACACACAAAAATTTCTCACCAAGATATCTCTTAGACTATAAAATAACTCAACCTTCAATACATTGCCCTCTCATCCTTTATATAGACATTTACATAATGGATGATAGCTAATTTACACAATGGATGACAGCTAATAAAGCCTTACAGTTTGCCTATAATCTCGGCTATCTTTATGCGATATTATCTACTATAGTCAAATATGTATTGGTAAGTCAGAATTCTCGTCGCCAACACTATTCATACTTTTCACATGTACCCAACTCTCTTCGCCAAGTAACGGATATTGAGTCAATGCTATCTTTCCCAGCTTATAACTTACACGCAACTCAATCCATCTTCGTTATTTATTTTCTTCGCAAGTGAACCTGTCGCTTTCATCATATATTTGACGTCATCGCTTACCTCAATAGTGACCAACCTCCTTTCTAATTGTAACCAACGATCCTTTACACGTATTCCTTTCTTGAACCTTAGATATATACCCGAGTTATACTCTTGTACTCGTTACAAACTCTTCTTAGGGCTATTTAGTGTTCTTAATTAGATCACTCCACATGGCGAGGCGATATTTTGTACATACACCTTTAGTCTAAGATGCACATAGAATGTTAGAATATTCTCGACAACTCCTCACATAAATACCAGGGTTGAGCTTTTGATATAATTCTCTGCTCCACGTATCCCTAGCAGGGGCGGAGCCAAGGGTTGACTAACCTTGGCTCTAGCGCCCCCTAAAATCACGAAAATCATCAAATAATCCTTAGTTTCTCTTGGTATTTTGCATTTAGTCCACCAATATTTCATGTTTATACCACTAATGTCCATGTATTTTAAGCAAATTTAATTATAGCCCCTCTTATTTTCAGTTTCTCGATCCGCCACTGATCCCTAGTGAACTACTTGTCACGGTATCTTGCTTTGGGTCATAGAAAACTAAGTGTCATTCACGGTCACTCTCTTTCACAAAATCTTTTCATCTTTGAAAGCCCAAATCACTCTTGGATCTTGGTTTCCAAAGGTTTTTTTTTTCTTCTTTTTTGTGACTTCCTCATGGCGAATGACAAAACGCTTAGTCCAGGATTCTCGAATACCATAATCCTGCATCACCCATATCTCAATCTGAAAAGGCTTACAACATAATTAATTACACATAAGCATTTTTCCAACACTCCCACGGTCCAAAGAGGACGCAAAGTACTTTTTGTTCTGAAATTCTTTTGACAAATGTATTTGCTTGAATCTCTCCTCGCTGAATTCAAAAGAGACTATAAACTCCTCTTGTAGCCCCTCGTGTCCTGACATAATTCTTTCAGCTAACAGTGACGAAGTCCATTAACAAGCACCCCAGATATGCTATCATTAGGAATATACTTGAGCATATGATAAGGGATGGCCTAAATGCTTCTCCATGAATTTGTTTCTAACGAATATACCTCAGACGCACATGAACATACATCCTCCTCACTCGGTGGACAGATTTTCGCAAAAAAATCATCTTTTATGAGCTTGTAGTCATTATTCTTACGATCCTAGCTAAAAGAATATATAGATCAACGATGTTGGTTAACTCTACTTTTTGAATGGAGTAGTATATCTTATATTTTTTAGTTGTTGGGTTCCAAATAACAAAGAACCACACCAACCCATCAAGCATACTAATATGAAACATGATGTAAATCAAACCATTGACCGACCCTACGAAGCGAATTAGAAGACCGAAGAAGCGAACTGGAAGAGCTAAGTCTATTAATAGGGGATCCGTTTCAACACAATTATCCTCCTCCTTAAATCAAGATAGGAAAGAAGAAGAGGAATAGAGCATATCATCATAACTTACGGTGCTAACTAGAGGATAATATGGTTTCGTGGCGTCTTCAATTATACAATAAACCTAGATCGATTTTTGATGTGGATAGAGTGATCTAGATGTTGTTTCACGAAATTACGATTACATATTAAGGAAAACCATGCCTTGTTGTGGATAGTGTAATCTTGTAAAAGGCGCCCTGGGCGCTTGCCTAGATGCGTGAGTCGCCCAAGGAGCCCCTAGAAAAAAGTGCACAAGGTGCCAAAATATGTGTAGTTTGGCTGTTTTCTAATTTTTCCTAGGCACGGGGCCTGGCGCCTCGCCTAGCCTAACGCCTAATACAACATATCTTACGATTAAGTAGCGTTTTCACAGGTAGCCTTATAAGGATTTGATGAATCACATCTTTTGGGAGGATCATGTGTGACATTATTGCCGCCGATACTTAGGTTGAAAAGGAAAAAGCCTTTAGAAATAAATTATAGAGCGGCAGTAGAACTCCATTATGTTCCAAAAAAAAAAAACACAACTATAGTGTAATCAATGGCGGAGCCAGGGGTTGGCTAACCCTGTCTCTATCCCCCAATTTTTTTATTAACCATCTAAACACCCTCTATTTTATCCTATGTTTAGTCCTAAGTCCACCAATATTTAGCATTTAGCCCCTCAAATTTTTATAGAATTATTTTTAGCCCCATGCATAAATTTTCCGGCTCCGCCACTGAGCGTAATTACAGATATTTTGCAGGTATGCCAATTCAGCCGAGACAGACCATAAAAAAAAATCATGGATGTGTGAGGAATTCATGCTTCGGATCATACGAATCAATCATAATAACGACATGTTTCTAACAGCCAGCAGCTCAGAAAAGTGGGTACCATCACAATTTTAGTTATGCACAAGTTACGTCCGTTAAAACGGTCACACCCATATACTATGGCCGTGAGGGTCCTCGAACCCCGTGCCTTTATAATGCCGATAAATAGGAAATAACGGCAGTTTTTTAGGACCGTTTTTCAGTTTTCACACACGTTATAACCGTTTTTCTAAAATTAGTTTGAATGTTTTTTTTCTTCTAAATAACATTTTAACGTGCGTTTTTAGAACTGTTTTCCCGTTATCACGCACGTTATAATCGTGTAAATAGCTTTCTTACCATTTTTTTTTTTTGAGTTTTTTTTTTCTTTCTTTGGATTGAAATCTTAAAACTTCGAATTAAATTGTTTTAAATAATACATGGAAAGTAAACTACATGATTAAAAACTTCAAATTTAAGAAACATAAGAGTGTTAAATTAGTATTCATCAATAAAAAAAACTACGTGAACCAACTACCCACCCCCTTTTTTTGATTTATTCATGTATTTTTCATTTTCTCAGCGGTTCCTTTCCTGATCATAGTCATCGTCGTGGGGGTACCGGCTATCTTCGTTCGCATAAGTATCATCATCATAATAGCCTTCATTATCGTCATCATAACCTCCTTCATTTTCATCATCATTGTTACCTACTTCATTATTGTTATCAATATTATAATTATATCCTTCGTTCATATGTTGAACACCATGGTCAGACCGATCGGAAGTGTAATGAGAATCATATATGGATTCACATTCTCATAACTTTGTGTATTGCCTCATCCGATTTCAAAAATTCTTTGTCCAATGATGCTTTTGATTGCAATAAAATTCGTTGAAAACCTTGTTAAGCCAGGGCGCAATAGATTGCGTCCTGCAAAATGTTGACGAAATCTTGCAAGAAACCAAGCATGATTGTAAATAAATATGATAATTTGTCTTGCTTCTCCGATCACATCTTTAACAACGGGGAATTTTTCTGTATCTTCCAATCAAGTCCAACACGTGAGCATCACAAGGTACCCAGAAAAATGTGCCATATTTTGATGCCAATCTCTTACCTATTCAAACAAAACTACAAAGAAGTTAATGATAAATATATTCCCAATATATATGTACAAAATAAAATGAAGCTCTTAGTTACCTGCAGCTTTGAATAGGAATCCTTGATCTGTTACTAATTGAACAATGTTTTTCGGACCGATATCATCTATAACAGGCTTGAAAAAAGTAATTAAATACTCTGTCGTCCACGGATTATGTTCTATATCGACACTTTTTAAAACGTAATTCAACTACCACTGTAAACTAGAAAGTTTACAATCATATGGTTGCTTTTGTTTTTCCAACCATCAGACATGTGTACAACCATATTATCTCCAATAATGTCGTTGGAAAGACACCACATCTTTTTCAATCCTTTGTTTTTCTGAAGTTAATATGAGATTCGACAACTTATAAGATGATGGAACTCTATAGGATTGGCTGAAATTTGCAACTGCATTGAATGCCTCGTGGTACTGAGATGAGTTAGCCACATAGAAGGGAATATATATCATTGGCATAGAAAAAATGTCCAACAGAAGAATCGACTTTTTCCCGACATGTTTTACTTTTTCCAAATTTTGCCGTCGAAGGTTGAGAATCCCTAGAAGTGTTATATTGTCCTCCCATATCCACAGACATCCTAGGTTTTAAAACACCTACGTAAGGAATATAATCATGACTATCGAATTATACATATTTCTTATATTAACAATAATCAATTAAAATTGTAGTTTTAGAAATATCCAATTTTTTATTGATATAGGTCATCTATTAGTGAGACAAAATTCAAAAATGAATAGGTAATCTATTTAGGGACGGAGGGAGTATTAAAAAAGAAAACAAAATTAGTCACAACGTTTTTTAGACAAGTTATAACGTTTTCACGCACGTTATAACTGTTACATAGGAATTTCAGATCATAATTTTTTTTTAATTTTCTATTTAACCGTTATAACGCCTGTTTTTATGGAAAAACGTATAAAAAACACGTTTTTTCTCTAAATAACGCGTTTTTTTCCCAAAACGTGCTCACACCTGTCAAAACGCGTTATAACGGTCACGCCTAGTACCCGTGACCTGAGTCGTGACCCGTTTTTCAAACCTTGCTTTAAACGCCCTTGGATCTTCTTATAGTTGCCTTACAATAATTTACAACAATTAATTTACCGTAACATAAAAAGGGAATATTTCATCTGGGTGAGCTGACTCAGAGTCTGACAAAGAACTCAAGTCTGACTCGTACGGAGATGGATATCAGTTCGTCATATCGGCCATTACTTGGGTCGTATAAATACGGATTAATCAAGTGTAATTCCTAATTTACTATACTCGGAATTAAGCGCATAAGGTAAGGGTATGTGATAGGAATGTGATGGCCCTACATGAAAAGAAAAATTGCAAGCCACCCCACAAAGTATATACACTGTCCTTGATAAGCTAAGGGGTATTCTGATCGTTCCTCTTTCCTCCCATGCAGTTTACTGGCTGTATCATTCCTCCAAGAAAATCAACATTGCGAATAGGGGGTGCCATATTGCTTGGGGTGTACCAAAATACCTTTTGATCGGTACACCCCCAAATAATATAGTACCCCCATTAGAAGCCTTGAGGAATCATGTATATCCCATTATTTACTACTATGTGCAATAAAAGTGTGCATTAACTAAATCTGTCATGTATCTCTTTCTCAAGAAAAAGATTGTTATCAAAAATGGTGGATTTGTAATCCAAAAACCATTTCTCTTCCGATTAAATCGGATCTTATTTCATATGTGTTTTTGGTCGTTTTCCGGTATTCCTCTTCTTTTCTCTTCGGAATATTCGGGTTTGTACTGTTACACCATGAAATTTCTGTTACTTTATGGTTCTTGTTCTTTGATGTACTCAACTGTCTCTTTGTAACTTCTCTGTGATATCAATGAAAGAGATCTTGTTTTATCAAAAAAAAAAAAAAAAAAAAAATTCATGTATACAGTACACTACTGACTACTATATAAATAGGAATATGCTGATCCTTTTGCATCACCGGAGTTTTTTTAAGCTCATTTACATGGTCTCTTTGGTGTATTTTGAAATAGGTTTACTTGTTGGAGGAAACTTAAAGAAATTTTAATTTTTGTTCCATGGAAAGGTGGATATTCAAGGCTCGAATAACTCTTCTCTTTTAAAATGCAAGCTAGGTTCCCTGTTGCCTAAGTTATTTAATTCAAAATTAACCATCAGTACGAAATTACAGCTATCCGTTGGGAGCAAGGTCTATCTTTCTGGATGTGAAAAAGTCTCTTTTTAATTTCACATTTGTTCATGTATCGTGTGCTCATGTAAACAGAAAGAGTCGTTCATGTATCGTGCTCATGTAATTGTCTTGTTGATAGTCTCGTTAGGTGGTCAGCAAATATAATTTCCTGTATTTTTGAGGAAAAACCCTCTCTTGGATTTAGTTTTTTTTTTTTTTTTTTTTTTGAAGCATGAAATTTATTAGATTAGACTGAAATTACACGGGGTACGTAATACCCGTAGAGTCTACTATTACAATAGAACTGATAGATTGCGGAATTGTATGTTCCCATACTGCTGTCGTGAGTCTCCCTATGGAGAAATCATCCGCTGCTCGGTTTGCTAAACCATCTGCTGCTTGATTTGCTTCTCTGTAGACGTGGCTAACGGTATATTGCTGGATTTGGGTGAGCCTTTGTTTGATCTCTGCAACTAGGTCAGATATATACCAAGGGGGGTCTGTATCTGAGGTTATAAATCTCATTAAATTTTTCGAATCCATTTCAAATTGGACTTTTGACCATCCTCATTCCGTCGCCGTTTTAGAGGCTATGTGCATGGCCTAGGTCTCCGCTGCAAGTGATGTGGTGATGCCTAGAGGTTGTGTTATTTCTAGGATAGTGTTGGTTTCCTCATTTCTACAAATAATACCTGCTCCCGCTATTCCATGGTTTCCTCTTGCTGCGCCGTCCGTATTGATTTTGATCCAATCTGATTGAGGCTTGAGCCATCCTACTAAGATGGTTGAAGTTGTTACTGTTCTTTGGGTTTGGATATGGCTGCATCCCAGGGAGCACCGGTGGGAGGTGGGTCTGAGCCCAAGAATATTCCTGATGGAGCTTGATGGCCATTTGCATTACATTTATCGGATTTTGTTGTTGTTGGCGATACATCACACCGTTCCTGGTTAACCATAAGGACCAAAAAAGGTAGCAGAAGGTTGTGGTTATCGGTGCGGGTACTTTTGTTTGAAGAAGTTCGGATATGGTTGTTTGGTGAGGTAGTGAAATGGATATGCCTTGAGAGGCGACGTGAAGGTTTCTGAGGTGGTTTAGTAAGAGGTTCCAAGAATCTATAGCTGTTTGACAATGTAGCAGAATGTGACTGGATGTTTCGGGATTAGAACTGCATTGAGGGCATAGGTTGAAGTTGGTGAGGTGGATGCGATGAAGAATGTTGAGGGTTGGTAAACCCTCATTAATTGCTTTCCACAATAAAAGTTGTACTTTTGGGGGACATGGGAGTGTCCAAAGGAAGTTGGATGGTGAAATGGGGTTTTGGTGAGTTTGCGCAGAAGCGCTAATGAGGCAGTTGTATCCTGAAGCATTAGTATATTGTCCGCTTTTTGTAAAAGGCCATATGATCCTATCGGGTTGATTGCTCTGTAGGATGTGGATGTTGATGATTCGTTGAATTATGGGGTGGGGTAGTAGGCATAATCTTTCATGATTCCAATTCCTGGTTGATAGGTCGATGATGTCTGCTACTGATTGTATTGGATAACAAGAAGCTGGGTTAATGGTATTTTCAAATTGTGGTATCCAATTTGCTTGTATGGGGGTGTGAAATCCATCTCCTATTTGGTGGAAGAGATGTTGTTTGAAGAATGGTATGAGCGAGGCCATTTGCCTCCACTGAGGGCTAGGGGAAGACGGGAGTGGTGGGATGCTTTCGAAAATGGGGGTATGATCAAGGTATTTTGCATTATATAATCTGGATAAGATAGAGTTATGGTTTTGGTGAATGTTCCAAACTCGTTTCATGAGTAGTGCTTTGTTGTGTTCCTTCCTACTTCGTATACCGAGCCCTCCTTATGATTTAGGTTTGTGGAGCTTGTCTTTTCCCAGTGGGTGGAGTTTTCTGATTGATGAATCGTGACCCCAGAAGAAGTTTGTCGTGATACGATCCATTTTTTGGTGGATATGAGAAGGAAGGATTTGAGTTTGCATGAGGTGGTTGGCAGTAGGGGTTAATGATGATTTTATGAGCTCCAATCTTCCCGATTGGTTGAGGCATTTGGTCATCCATCATTTTGCCTTGCGTGCTAGCCGTTGAAGCAGAGGGGCAAATATGTGGCTAGAGGATCTGCCATGTTTAAATTGTACTCCTAAATAGGTAGGGGGGTTCGATGTTGTTGGCGTGTTGAAATCTTGGGTTAAATTATCTATTTGGGGTTGTTCTAGCTTCAGGTGATGTATCAGTGTGGATTTAGAGTCGTTGATGTGTTGACCCGCCGAGGTGCCGTAAGCCTGTAGCAGTTGTTTGAGGTGATTGGTGCCTTCTTGTGTTGCTTTATATGTTATCAAGAGATCATCCGCGTACATAAGATGCAGTATTGGTGGAGATTTTTGAGAAATGCGGAGACCCTCTATCTTATTTTGTGCTTCAAGTATTCCCAAATTGGTGGACAGTATTTCCGCACAAATAATAAAGATATAAGAATAGAGAGGGTCTCCCTGTCGTATTCCTCTGGTTGGCGTGATGTATCCTTGTGGTGTGCCGTTGATATTGATTGAGTAGGTTACCGTAGATATGCATAGCATAATATAATCCACAAAGTTGGAGGGGAAGCCCAAGATGGTGAAATCCTGTTTGATGAATCCCCAGTCCAAGGAGTCATAGGCCTTTTGAATGCCTAGTTTCAGTGCTATTTTAGGATCCTTCGTACGGTATGATGTTCTGACGTGGTGAAAAAGTTCAGCTGCGATAGCTATATTATCATGAATGGATCGTTGAGGCACAAAGACACTTTGGTATGGGCTTATCAAAAATGGGAGTAGAGGTCGTATGCGATTGACCAAGATCTTCGAGATGATTTTGTAAGTGACATTACATAACCCTATCGGTCTAAATTGAGATGGTTTTGAGGGATGTTCAATCTTTGGGATTAGAGTGATGTTAGTGTGGTTCATGAGAGGGTGAATGCTAAATGACTCAAAGAAACTTCGGACCATTGCAATAAGTTGTGGTTGGGATGTTCAATCTATGGAGAAAAGCGCTCGTTTGATCTCCTTAGTGGATTTAGGTTTCAAACCTAGTATCATATAAGGTCTTGTATTTTTTTTTTTTTGTTTTGATAAACAAGGAACCTTTTCATTAATGGGATTTCAAGGTTACATTGAGTTTAACATCAAAAATAAGAGAATACAAAGTAACAAGAACATACCGTAAGAGTACAATACCGAGAAATCCGACAAGGGAAAGAGAAGGATTACCGGAATAAGACAATTACAAGTATGAATAAGATTCGATTAAATCGGAAGAAGGATGGTTTTTCTTAGAATTAAATTCCAACCATTTAGTTTGTTTTTCTTCTTTAGAAAGAAATGCTCCCAAAGTAGGAGTGATTTGCTCAAATCTCTTATAACTAGTGATGAAGCTTCCGTCGTCAAAAAGACCACCAATGGAGATTCCGTCGCCGGATAAGTTGATGATGAAGATTCCGTCGCCGGAGACAACCAAGATGAAGATTTCGTCGTTGGAGAGCATCACTATTGATCTTAAAACCCAACCCAATAACCAAGAATCGCCATTAAAGCGAAGATAAACCTCAAAAGAGTAGATAAAACCACCAAAATGGTGTAGAAAGTAGAAAACATAATAAGAACCAAACTAATCTACTAACTAACCTAGAAAGCAAAGAAAAATGAAGAAATATGTTCAGATCTAGTCCATTTTTGGACTAGATCTGAGCAGAAAAGGGTTGTTTTTGATGGTTTTGCTAGAGAAGAAGAAGGGGTGAGAGAGAGGAGAGACAAATGGAGAAATGGTTTTGTTGTATATAAGGTCTTGTAATGGGTCGTGATATGTACACACTCTACTAGTGGCAATACATCATCTCAAGTATGGGATTAATTCGGTACACCTGCCAACCTGCGCAAGCGTCTACAATGTAGTTCCATACATATTTTTTTTCAAGTGTCTTTTAAGGAAGTTGACTTGGGAAACTGAAGACAACCAATTTCTAGATACTAGTGATAATTTAATGTATATATTTTCTTGACCAGATTGCCTTGTATTTATTTTGATGTTGCTCTTGGAATGATTACAAGATCCTTTCCTACTTCTTTTTTTTTTGTGCGTGGAAAAGTACGGTGTTTTGACAGCAACCTAAATAAATTTTTATATACAAGTGAAATTTACACCATTTTTAAGGAGACACACGAATAAGTATATCTATATTATGATTGAATTCAAATATGATATGTGTGCATTATTTACTGCACATTAGCAACATTTTAACCTGCCAGTGAGATCTGCCGTTTTATTCACCTTTAAATATATCCGTTCAGTACAGAAGTAATGATAATCTAATTAGGATTGTCAAAAAAAAGTGTTGTTAAACTAGAGCAGTCTTTGTTTACAATCTCGCAAAATATGCCATAGAGCATAAGGGCAATTCCTATGACAATGAACGATTTTTTATTTTTTATGTTGAGCCACGTGGATGAACAAACACGTTTTTGCACTATGAGAAACCAAGGTAAAATCTACAGTTTTAGGTCCACTAGTGATTTTATTAATATAAACTAATGAGAGTTTTTCCCCACTAATTATTTAACTAATTAAAAAAAAAACCCTAATTATAATAACCTGGATTTGGAGAGAGAATATGTGAGTGGCGAGCGAACTTTCAACGCCTGCGTTTATTTTTCCAACTCCAGCGTTTTTCCCACCATCGCCCAGCCTTCCATCAAGCGCGCTACATGTTCCATCTCACTCAACAAACCAACAAATTTGTTGGTTTGTACATCCATTTTCATGTTTGTTGAGTCCATGTGGGAGCAAAATCAACAAACTTCAAGTTTGTTGAGTCTATAGGAACTGCTCTAATGTCCAACAATGGTGGACATCTTCTCAAATCTCTTCTATTCTCAATTGTGACTCAATATTAGTGTTGCTTAGTCTTTGTTTCCTTCCTTATAGTTGAACCAA
The DNA here is from genome assembly GCA_023531295.1 of Papaver armeniacum. NCBI lineage: Eukaryota > Viridiplantae > Streptophyta > Magnoliopsida > Ranunculales > Papaveraceae > Papaver > Papaver armeniacum. The sequence continues at coordinate 333,204 of JAJJWW010017623.1, forward strand.
AAAAAAAAAACTAGAGCAGACAACATAGAATATTATGCGGATGTCAAATTTTTTAAGGGAAAACAACCATATCATCATGATTCAGATCAGACAACCGTTTTTTATGCCGGTAAAAACAATGGATTTCAAACTCAGTTTTTTTTTTTTTTTTTAAATAAAACCAAAATATAATAAAAGCTAAGGAAAGTTATATAAAGAGATGTCACATCCTTGAGTCATAGCATTTATAACATTACATTTTAGGCTGTTATGAAGGGTATTACTTACACCAAAAAAACCCTTTTTACATCTTGCCCATTTAGCTAAACAGTCTGCTTCCTTATTCAACTTCCTATGTACATAAGCTACTTTTTCATAAACTTGATTCCCCAAAAGAACCTTCATCTGTGACAGTATACCTTTCGATCTTCATTCGCAACTTGAAGGTTTGTTACCCAAAAAATTCACCACATTCTTACAATCAATAAACACCTTAACATTGTGCAGATTTAGTTCTTCCACCCATTCCAAAGTTGCTTTCACTGTGAGGGCTTCTCCACATTCTGAGCTTGTTGTGAATCCTGCAAAAATTTTAATATCAACAATCCAATCATTAATCCACAACACCAATCCCAGCCCAAATTCACCTGTGTCCAAAAGAAGCATCTGTATATATACTTCTTCTCGTGTTCCTATTTGCCAACATTATATTATTTTCTCTAGAAATAACACAATTCCTATTACATATACCAATATTTTCTTTTTTCATCAGTAAAGCCCATTTATCAATTGCACCTTTAATCAGGTTAATACATGCTATTGGGTCTGGTTTCTCTCCCTGAAACACTACCATATTCCTCTACTTCCATATCTTCCAACATATTATACTAAAAATATCCTTCCATTCATGCAAAGGAGAAGAAAACCAAGATTTCACCTATGACAGAAAACCATTAGTACCATGTGGCACTTGAAAACCCAAACCAAACCAAACTGCCCTAGTAAAACTGCATTCCCTGAAAAGATGGTTCGATGACTCCCTTATATCATTCGTACAAACCATATAATAAGGATTAGAATGCCCTAAAACATCATACACTTTTGACCTTATAATCAATACATCTGCCGCCATCTTCCAGACAAACAAAATTACTTTAGGAAGCAAATTCAGACGTCATAGATGTAACCAAAATTTATCCAAATTACTAGAATGTTAATTCGTCAGAATGTTATATGCTGATTTTGTTGAAAACTCTCCATCCCTTCTACCTGCCCATCTAATCCTATCTTGGTTATTTATATCAATATGGATAGCTTTAATTCTGTTTGCAATTATAGGATTAAAAACTGAATCAATCAAATTCCAATCCCAACTACCATCTTCCCCAATAAGATCAGAGACATATTTCAATTCATTATGATACCAATCAGCTAAAGGACCCATGCCCGGTATCCAGTTATCTAAAGCAATGTTAATGCTTCGACCGTTACTCACCTGCCAAATACTATTTTCTTTAACTACTTCCAACCCTTTCCTAATACTATGCCAAACCCAAGATATATTATACTCCCTATTCTTGTGAAAATGGTGAGTTCTAGGAAAATATTTTCCTCTTAGTAACCTGACCCATAGAGCATCTTGATTATGAATTAACCTCCATGTCAATTTAGCTAGAAGAGAAACATTAACCATATGCGGATCTCTAATCCCAATACCACCTGCAGCTTTTGAAACTCTAATGCTATCCCGGGCTTTCAGATAGAACGCCTTTTTCGGGTTATCTTTGTCCCACCAGAAATCTCTTTGCAACTTATCATACTCATCTAGAACAGCCTTTGGAAATTCAAAACACTGCATCTGATATATAGGATAAGCCGATAAAGAAGATTTCATCAGAACCATTCTCCCTGCTTGTGATAAGAGTTCAGCTTTCCACTCATTTAAAGCCTTATAGGCCCTATCTAGAAAAGGTTGAAAATTTAATGCTTTCCTCCTACCAAAAAATAGCGGTGTCCCTAAGTATTTAGCATCTTTTGAGATTCGTTGCACCTTTAACATTCTAGCTAAAATTTTAATATGCTTATTATGCACATTTTTGCTAAATTAAACTTCTAATTTACGAAAATTAATTGTCTGCCCAGAGGAAGAAGTAAAGATATCAAGAATATTCATCAAATTTCTAACCTCCGCTATATCAGCCCTACAGAAAATAAAACAATCATCCGCAAATGGACAGTTATAATTGATTTTAACTCCTGAAAAAGTCTTTTGATTCTCAGCATTTAAGAACAACCTTGATAGACCCTCTAAAGCAGTGATGAACAGATACGGGGAGATTGGATCTCCTTGACGAAGCCCTCTAGTCGGACAAAATTGAATACCAGGAATCCCATTCAGTAAGACCGTTGACTTAACCATCTTTGAGATGCATTCATATATTAAGTCACACCATCTCTGAGAGAAACCTAATTTCTTAAACATAAAAATGATAAAATTCCATTCAATTTTATCAAACTCCTTGGATAAATCTAATTTCAGTGCTAAGTATCCCTTTTTAGATTTACTCGTTTCCATACTATGCAACATTTCATGTGCTATGACTACATTATCCACAATCTGCCTTTTTGGTATAAAAGCAGATTGATTCGGCGAAATGATTTTGTCCAAAACCTTTTTAAGCCGCAAAGCTAATTTTTTTGAGATGAGCTTATAAAGCGCATTACTTAAGCTTATCGGCCTAAAATCCACACGAGTAACTGGACTGTCTACCTTAGGAATCAAAGAAATAAAAGATTCATTTAGAGAATCCGGCAATTTCCCTGTTTGGAAAAATCTTTTAACTGATTCAACCACTTCAGTCTCAACCAGATTCCAATGGGTTTGAAAAAATCCAGGTGGATACCCATCAGGCCCTGGAGAACCCCAAGAATTCATACTAAATAAAACACTCTTTATCTCTTCCACATATGGCATTTTAACTAACTCTAAATTTTCCTCTTCTGTAACAACTTCACTAATGATGTTATTAAAAATACCATTAATTTGACCACCAGAAGAAGTACTGATTTTAGCAAAATGATTCTTTAAAAGAACATCTAACTGATCCTTATCCTCAATCCATAATCCAGACTCATCCCTAAGCATATGAATCGAATTATGTATTTTTCTATTAGACGCCACTACATGAAATTACCTTGTACATCTATCGTGTTCCTTAAAGAACTTATCTCTACTATTCTCCAACCAATAAATATTCTCAATTTTTTTCCATGTCTCTAGTTCCTCCTCTAATTTTTTCAACGCTTTTCTAGAAACTAGATGACCATGCTTAGCATTCTCTTTATCTATCTTTTTTAAAATCATCTCTTTATTCTTAAATATATTTTTGAAAATATATTTTTCCAATATCGAAAATCTTCAGATAAAGTTTTTAGAGTTTGGATTATATCACCTCCAGAATTTAAACTGTTCTCCAACCATACATTCTCAAAAAACATATTATACTCCTTATGTTCCTTACATCCTCTAAAATACTTATAAGGTCTACCCCCACTCAATTTAAGAGGATCAATATCAATCAACAAGGGGTTATGATCCGAAGCTACCCTTGTTAAATGATAAACAGTGGAATCAGTAAAGACCTCAAACCACTTAACATTTACTAAAGAACGATCTATACACTCCCTTATATTATCCTGACCTTCCCTTTGGTTAGACCAAGTAAAAGGATCCTCTTTAAAACCTATGTCCATTAAACCAATTTGTTGAATAGCTCTATGAACTACATTAAAATTACTAGTAGAAACCTCATTGCCACCATGTTTTTCATAATCCTCCAAAACAAAGTTCATATCCCCTACCAGCATCCATGGTTCCTTAATTCTTTCATTTAGGCTTAAAAGATAATCCCATTGATCAACTTGAGCATGAGCCTTAAGAGCCCCATAGATGCAAGACAGAAAACAAAGTATTCATTTAACCCTCAGGGATACAGTAATTATATTATACTTAACTTCCACAAGGTCTACAGTAATATTACTATTCCATGCTACAATCTGGCCACCTGATTTTCCTATAGAGGGAATTATAATCCAGTCTTGAAATTGTAATTTTTTAGATGTGTAACCCATTTTTCCAGTCCCATTTTGGTTTCAGCCAAAAAAACAATTCCAAGATGATATTTCTCTAATAGGAATTTAAGATGATTATAAGTTCTAGGACTATTACATCCCTGAGCATTCCAAGAGAGTAATTTCATATTTCCTAAGTGTAATGGCAAAATAAAACACTGAGACCAAATAATAAAACATACAACCAAACAAATGACAAAACACCACTCAATATGCTTCAAACAGTAAATGGCAATAGTGAAAAGCTTATCATAGAGAAAGCTATATGCATACGAAAGTAATGAATAATTTGAACACAAGGAAAAAACTGTAAATAGAATAGATTGGAAAGTACTAACCAAATCAGAGCTTTTGGTACTCGAAGTCCCCTCCTCAATCCTCAGCTCCTTAACTTTTTCAGAAACCATAGTGTCCTCATTAAGCACATCCTCTGTAGCTGCTATCGGTGTTTGGTTTATAGGATCTTGATCTCCATCTGTTTAAGAGCCATAGAAACCATTTCATTCGGAGAGCCTCTTCCCAAATCTTTATATTCCGCTAATAACCAAGCATAACCTTGTAGATAAAGTTTGCCTTTAATTAGCTTCTGCAAATACTGTTCCTTTTCTTTTTTCTTTACAATTTCATCCTTTTCCTGATTCATTTCTTCACTTGCTACTTGTTTACTTTTATCTACATTCTTTTCAACTTTCATTGATTCCTTAATCACCACTGCTTTTGCTTTCATCTCTGGATTAGGGCATCTCCAATCAACATCCATTCTTTGTCTTTTTCCATTACCTTTGTTGATTGTCTCTTTAACAATCAAACTAACAAACTCAGTTGAACTCTGATCCGTTCTTTTCCAACTCTTAGCTTTATTTTTCTTTAGATCCAAATTCCTTTAGCTTCTTGTTTTGTTCCCACTACTATTGGAGCTTGAGGAGTTGGATTTCGACAATCATAATCTGTTGGATGAGCTATCCACATACACTTAGTACATACTTTAGCAGGGAGACCAATATAATCAATCTCTATCTGTTTTTTCCTTGTTCCTAGATCCTCCATTACCATATCCACTTTTTTCACCAAGGGTTTAGTTAAATCCACAATCACCAGAATTTTATATTCACAACTATGAGGCCCAATCATCATTAACAATTCACCAACTTTCTTATCCACTTTTCTAGCCATATAAACTCTATCAGCTACAAAACTAGAAAATTTGAAAGTAGCCCAGAAAACATACTTAGTAAAATTTAGATCTGAGTGCCTCACCTGATCAATTTTCTCCCTAAAAACCAACAACCTACCATCCACTGAAGCATTTGACATTACAACCTTAGCAAAATCCTCAGGATCTTCAAAAGAGAAGAAATAAAGATGTTTTATTTTAGTTTCCCTGACTTCCAACTTGAACTGTAACTGCCATTTATGCTTCAACTCCCTTTTAATTTGATCATGACTCATTTTTGAAGTGTAGAAACCCTCCTCTTGAACCAACTTTCCTACCAATTCCATAGATTCATCCTTCGTAATACATGCAGAGGCTTTTTTGATAAAATCCAACAACTTACAGTTACCAATATCAGATAGGTTTGCATGTTTCTCCATCAATTTCGCTACTGTACTCAACCCCTCAGAAATAATTGGATTATCCAGTACCCCTATTAGAATATTGAAACCTAGAAACTCATAAATGAAACAGAAGAACAAATATGAGACAAGTATAAAACAAACATTCCTTTTTGTACTTCTTCTCAACATATAACAAATTATAAAATAATATCCAACTGTCTGTAATTGAATTGCAAAATGTAAGGATTTTCTCTCTAAAGTTTTCATGCAGAAACAATTCTTACTTAGAGCAACCAAATCCATAAGTTTGGATAATCTGACAAAACCCTGAAAACTGCAGAAAGTAAGGATTACCAACCTCCAAAATTTCCACACAACCAAAACATTTGAAATTTAAAATTCCTCAACCGTTTAGTGTAGTCGACACGTGCAGATCTGCTCCAAGTAAGTGTAATCAGACTAGAGATTAAAAAACTCCATCTAAAAACCCAACGCCGAAGGGGATCCACCCAACACCACTTAGCAGCAACCACCATGGTAACCGGTAAGTGTAATCCAAGGATTGAAAGAGAGAAATCTTTCCCAAAGATCTATACACTTAAGCTAAAATAAAACCCATAACACAATTCATTGAAATTTCTTGTTCAAAACTAGAAGACAGGAAAACCCTAAATTCAAAAATTCAAAATCTTAATGAAAATTAAAATTAATAAAACAAAAACCAGAATCCAGTCACTTATCTGATGATTAAATACTTTGATACATCATTGATTTTAAGTAATTTTGGCTTAGTTTGCAACCAGAGATGAAATTCACGACTAAATCGGGGTGACCTGAGTCAACCCTTTTTTCGCCCAATTTTTCGCCAAGAGAGAGAAAGTCCGTCTGTTTAAATCCTAATCAAAAATGATATTCGTTTCACTGTTAATTTCAAACTCAAATTAAAAAATACCAAACTCTCTATGCCTTGACCACTTTGTTAAATAGATACATATAATAGGGTGTAGATGGTGAAATTTGGATAAGGGGCAAAAGTGATATTTCAACCCTATAGGAATAATTCAACTCTCATGGGAGAGATTAAGCCCTTGGCCCTCAAGGCATCCTTAGCCACGATTTCTAGTATACGTACCCGCGAGACACTGCTGGTCGTGATGCCGTGATTCCTAGCGCACATCCTCGATGAGATACTTCTGGTCACGTAGGTTCTGTAGAGCGTAAAACATCCCCGACAGACTTATGAACCAAAACAGCCACAATTCCAGCATGTCTTCGCGGGACACAGCTGATTGTGATGTCATGATTTCTAGTATACATCCTCAACGAGATGCTGCTAGTCATGTAGGCTCTGTAGATGCGTAAATATGTCCCAACGGACTTATGAACTAGAGCGGAGATATACATATCTCCTGTAAGCACGACTCACCCTATTTGAGATCAAGGACTGATTCCTAGTACATCATCGCGAGATACACTGGTCATGTCTGCTCTAGGCTCTGACTCGACTTACTGAGGTTTCCGGATAACTCTTAGGACATCCCCGCGAGATACGCTGGTTATTCTACCTTTGAGCCCTTTCGACAGACTCCTAGAACATCCTTTCGAGATATACTGGTCTTGTCGGCTTATCATATGGACTGTAGGATTCAAATATCGCACAACATATTTTCTTAGCGTGCGAGATTCAATTATTTCCTTAACTCGCGAGATGAGCTTGCGAGATTCATTATTTTATATAACTCGCGAGAATGTAGCAAGACTCGCGAGAATGTCTCGCGAGAAGGTAGCAAAAGCCTGCGAAATTATTAAAGGGGTCGCGAGAATGTCTCGCGAGAAGGTAGCAAGAGCCTGCGAAATTATCAAAGAGCTCGAGAGAATATGAGCTGTCATCCACTATGTAAACACCTATATAAAGAGGAGAGCAGGAGAGAGAAAGGAGGGACATTTTTTAGAGAGAGAAATATTTTGGAGAGAGATATTTTTGTAAGAGAGATTTATTTTCTTTATCATCTTCTTCCCCAAATAATTAGATCTAGAGCTCTACAAAATATCCATTAATGGAGATTGTAAATCTAATTCTTATGTAACCTCAAAAATCATAGTGAAGAATCGTGGATGTAGATCACATTGATCGAACCACGTAAAAAATCCTTGTGTCCATTTTACAATTTTAGCATTTTTATCTTCATTTTCATATCAAATAAGTTTAGATCTAGAAATTATTATCAAGATATAGTGAGGGGTGTAGTGTGGGATTTCCTGCAACTACATATTGGCGCTAGAAACAGGGACCTAATCTTGTTGGTTCAAGAAAGTTTAGAAAAAACGACTCTTTGTTGGTGATGAATTCAATTGGATCTATAAACTTTAAGAGAAATTTCCATGAAAAGTAGTTATTTGTTCATACTTTTTATTTAGATCTATAAAATTTAGGTTCAAAAATGGAAATTTTATGGAAAGAATCACACTTTCGGGAGAAAACACCGTCAACAATTCAAAGACATGAAAAGAGGAAGAGAAAAATATAGGTTCTTGTGATGAAATTCAAGGAAGAAAGCTAATTTTTTAATGGAAGATTTCATATTCGGGAGAAAAAGAAAAGAGGAAAATTGTTGAAGGAAATTAAGGAAGAACGAAGAAAAGGATAAGAACAAAACGCTGTGATTTTTATCACAAAAAGAAGCTCGCACTGAGATGGTTTGAGTTGGAGCGAAGAAGCTTGATGTCGCAAGATCAAATCTCGCCACAGTCATATTTTTTCAAATATTTTTGAACTTTCAAGAGGGGAAAAAATGGAATAAAGCTATAGCATTGTGTGTTTCCTTCGCAAGCAGCAAGTAGCCCAGATGGTCATTCGCGAAGAGAATAAGCTTGGGGGCGAGTTCGAATCCCACCTTTTACATATTTTTGAACTTCCGAGAGCGAAGAAGTGAATAAAGTTATAGTATTGTGTGTTTCTTTCACAAACAGCATCTAGCACAATTGGTCACTGGCGAAGAGTATAAACATAAGGTCGCAAGTTCGAGTCTTACCCTTCGCGAAGAATTTTTGTCATCTTTTTCCTTGAATATCAAAGGGTGAATATAAGTCATGTATTAGCATTCTGCGATCCTTTCGCACGGGAGGAGTAGCACAATTGCTCACGAGCGAACATGAGGAGCTTAAGGTCGCGGGTTCGAATCTCCCTCCTCACAAAGAATTTTTTGCTTCGCAAAGAAGGGAAAAAATGGATAATTTCGCAAGGTTATTTCATTCTTTCGCAAACAAGAGGCAGCACAGTTGGTCACCTGCGAAATTAATGAGTTCATGGTCGCGAGTTCAAGTCCCATTGAACATCCATATTTTGTATGAAACAGTATCTCGCAAGAAGAAAGTAGGTGATTATCTCGCGAAACACTTCGCAGAGGCATGGCTAGCACGGTTGGTCGGGAGGCATGAATGTGAGAGCGAAGGTCGCAGGATCAATTCTTGCTCTCGCACACTTATTTTTGTTATGCGAAATTTCGCATGAGACTTTGCTTATCTCGCAAAGAAGAAAGTTGATGATTATCTCGCAAATGAATTTCACGAGAGAGAGTTAGAACAGTTGGTATGTTGCGAGAAAATCCAAGAAGCGGAGTCATGGGTTCAAGTCTCACTTTTCACATTTCTTTTTGCTGCTGCGAGATTGACAACAACAAACCACAAAAGCTAAGTACCACTTTCCTTAAGCACTTTACTTACAAAAAATAAAAGATTTTTGATTTGATTTACAAAACGCGATACAATCGCAGAATTACAAAGATTTCAGAACTACAAAGATTTCACGATTACAATAATTCGAGAACAATATCTCGCACAGATCAATTTATATATTTCCCTTAAATATTTGATTTGTTTCAAATGAGAATGATATCCAACATGGAGAGTAGTAGCGGGCAAACCTTTATGGCGTACACCCTAGTTCGCGAATTTACCTTATGATTTCGCAAGAGGCAATGTACCTAAAGTGCGTCATATAAGGGGGTACCTATTAGGATCATTTCCATGAAGGATGTTTATCGGATGAAACGAAACAAGTTATACAAAGGAAATCAAAACAAAGAAAAATGATTTGAACTTGCAATTAAATGAAAAATTTTGATAAAAGAAATGTTGAATACTAATCTAAATTTTTATTTGCATTACAGCATAGCATGAGGCAAAGAACATGGAGTGGGAGTTTCGCATGATGGATTCACAATACTTCTTATATTTAGAGGATTAAGTACTTCTTATACTTCTCAAAGGATACTTCATACTTCTTATATATTTCGAGGATTAAGTACTTCTTATACTTCTCAAAGGATACTTCATACTTCTTATATATTTCGAGGATTAAGTACTTCTTATACTTCTTCAAGGATACTTCATATATACTTCTCAAAGCTTCGGAACTTCGCAAAAGAATAGAGGCAAGTACGTACTTTTCAAGTCCAGTATTCTTCCGCTCGTTCCTTCATCAAACAAAGATCAAAGATTACATCAACAACGGATTTTTCCTTAAAGAATGCTCTTCAAGCAATATTCAAGGAAAAAGAGGCAAGATGTAGGATTCAAATATCGCACAACATATTTTCTTAGCGTGCGAGATTCAATTATTTCCTTAACTCGCGAGATGAGCTTGCGAGATTCATTATTTTATATAACTCGCGAGAATGTAGCAAGACTCGCGAGAATGTCTCGCGAGAAGGTAGCAAAAGCCTGCGAAATTATTAAAGGGGACGCGAGAATGTCTCGCGAGAAGGTAGCAAGAGCCTGCGAAATTATCAAAGAGCTCGAGAGAATATGAGCTGTATGTGAGCTGTCATCCACTATGTAAACACCTATATAAAGAGGAGAGCAGGAGAGAGAAAGGAGGGACATTTTTTAGAGAGAGAAATATTTTGGAGAGAGAGATTTTTGTAAGAGAGATTTATTTTCTTTATCATCTTCTTCCCCAAATAATTAGATCTAGAGCTCTACAAAATATCCATTAATGGAGATTGTAAATCTAATTCTTATGTAACCTCAAAAATCATAGTGAAGAATCGTGGATGTAGATCACATTGATCGAACCATGTAAAAAATCCTTGTGTCCATTTTACAATTTTAGCATTTTTATCTTCATTTTCATATCAAATAAGTTTAGATCTAGAAATTATTATCAAGATATAGTGAGGGGTGTAGTGTGGGATTTCCTGCAACTACATGGACACACAATCATATTGTTGCCTTTAAGGCTTCAAGCGATGTAGATGTTTTTTTCTCCAAAGCAATCAATATCAAGTAGTACCAGTACCACTATACAATTAATTCCCAATTCTAGAATCTGCTTGAGACAGAAGAATGCCCTAGAATTCTGTACGTACGACCACCTTGAAACGTCTCAAATATTAATTTACCTGGCGAGATTGGGGTATACCCAAACTAACTGGGGTATACCCAATAAGACAAAATCTGGTCATTATGAAGTAAAACCAAGCAACCCCTTAACCTTGTATTTTCTAAATGGCTAATATGCCCTTGTTTAATTAACACTAAAAATTCTGATTAGGTTAATTAATTGAGTTTAGATTAAAATTTTGAAAATGAGAATTCAGTGTATTAAACCTTTTATATGTCTTATGAGTTCGATTTCGATCAAAAAATTTAGTTTTGAAAATATGAAAGGTCGGCAAGGTCCAGGTTTGAATAAGTTGCCGACTAAGATCCGCCGGCTTGGTCTGCGTTTGAATAGGATGCCAACAAAGTCTAGCCGGCATGGTCCGCGGATAACACGCCGACAATTTTCAAGCCGGAAGGGTTTTTGAATGAATAATATGTCTACTATCTTGGGCCAGCAATCTAACGGTCGGCATGTAAATATTTCCTACCATGCCGGCTATAATGTAGTCGGCATGCACATAATTTCAAACACTATCGGCTGACCTATAGTTGGCATGCTAATGGTTTATAACATTGCCGGCCTGTAGTTATACCCAACAGAAAACAGAATATGGGAAGATGTAATTCACTTTATTCATGCAATTTTGGTTACTACATTGATTGAAACATAAAATACAACTCCTTGTCGACGGAAAAACGAATGCACTTAGCATGTGCATCAAGCCTTTGAACCATCATCATCATCACCTCTTCTACCAGATGAAATTGATTGGTCTTCATCTGGAGTGTCGTCTGAATCACTGGGTTCCGATGGTGGTTCAGAATCATTCGGTACATGGATCTTGAGCATTCCCGACACAACGTATGCCCCTCGATGTGTTGAAGTCAAGAGTTTTTCACCAACACGAGGAGGTCTTGAAGGAGGACTAAGAGCTTTCAGAGATGCTTTCTTCTTTGCCTTTTGCAACCTGAACAAGAACGAATAAGAAAAAAATATATAAGTCGGCAGGGTCGTCAAATACAACCAATCCTGTGGAACAACGGCCGGAAGGTTCGACTAAAACATATATGCCGGCTAAACAATAGCCGTCGGGGTATCATTCAAATAACCTACCGGCTTATAACAAATATGACACAAGGATTTTCCACATTACAGGTCGGCAAGGTCTATTACCCATACATTGCCGGCTAACATACACAAGGATTTTTCGCATTACAGGTCGGCAAGGTCTATTACCCATACATTGTCGGCTAACATACAACCGGAATGGTTTTGACAAAATACCATTCCGACTTTCATACTTAAAGGCATCAGGAGACGTAACAAAAAAAAATTGAACACAGCTGGCAAGGTAAAAGTTCACAACCGACCCGGCTAACAAAAAACAACAGACGCCGGCAAGTGCTTCAACCTAATACCTTGCCGGCCTTGCAAGTAGCAGTTATAGATACTAAGCAGCTGACAAGTTCTTCAACCTAATTGCTTGCCGGCCAACCCTAAATATGAAATGTCGGCATGATCGATAGCATTATACCATGCCGGCCAAATCTGCAAATTCAAACATTCGATTTTTCTAACCTAATTTGACATGCAAACATGAAATTGAAGTACTGGAGTGAGTTTAAGTAGGCCCTTACTTTCTTAATCGCACCATTTCTCGTGTTTCAGCGACTGCAAATTCTCCTTCTTCAACAATTTTTTTCTTCACTTTCTTTTGAACCAAACTTGCAATTCCAGGGTTATACTCATTGGGTTTTCGATTAGCGTCTTTCATACGACTTGCTCTAGGTCGTGGCGGATCCATTTTTGAAGATTAATCGGAACTTTTGAATCGACGATTACGACGAATTAATCGACGAGTTTCGGTGGTGGGGGATGGAGGAGCCGATAATGTGTTTGAGGAGGAGAAGAAGAAGAGATGAAGATGAAATGAAGAGAATGAAAATTGATTTAGGGTAGTAATTAGAATTATAATGGAAAAGGGTAGTTTTGTAACTTTACCCATTAGGCCCTCCCCTTTTGCCCTTAAAAAAGAGTCCACTTAAAATTGGGTATACCCCAATCAATCTGGGTATACCCCAATCTTGCCAGGTTAATTAGTACCAAGAAGAGGTTTTCTTTTTGAATCTTTCTGAGTGGTCATGACCAGAATATCTTTACGGTTTTTAACTGTACGTCTTTGTTCTTATTCCTTTCTCAATATATTTACAGTTCACACTCCAATTATTGATCACAGTAACATTTAACACAGTTGATTCTGATTCTACTATCATTTTTAGAATATGATCATCATTGTAGCTTGTACTTACTTATATTAAGGTTTTATCACCATTATTAGATGCATATCCTTAGGATGACCAGAGAATATTAGCTCTGCGTCAGAAAATTTTCCAGTACTAGTTTTCGAATGATAATACGTCTACTTTTTCACTTCATTTCTGTACTGGAAATGTGGTTATATATGTTCTTCATCATCGTCAAGATACATCTTTTTTGTAAAATTGACAAGACAAGAGCTTAACGTGGTCTGATTCATGAACAGTTAATATTTCCCAGGCATACCTGTTGGCCAGAAAAATACCGAATACTTGACTGACTGTCGACGACTCAGTTGACCGGTCTGTAATAACTATAAATATTACATTGTATTTTTATGTGCAGCGGTGTAATAAGGAAATGGAATGATTCACCAGACAGTGTTCTTCCTATTATTCAGAAGCTCTTGAACGCTGGTTTACGCATTTGGATTTACAGGTAAACAATCATACACAAATGTTTTAAACTCTTAAACCTCCAAAAATTACATATATACCAGTACTAGAATGAAGTTAAAATCCATAACTAAATTGTTGATACGTTGAATTGAATATATATGGGTATGATTTATGATGGCAGCGGGGATACGGATGGAAGAGTACCGATTACGTCGACAAGATATAGCGTGAATGAGATGAAACTGAGGGTGAAGGAAAAATGGAGAGCATGGTTTCACAGAAGACAAGTAGCAGGATGGGTGACAAGTTATGAAGGTGGGCTCACATTAGCAACAGTGAGAGATGCTGGTCATCAGGTTCCGGTATTCGCGCCTGATCAGTCCCTTTCTCTCTTCTCTCATTTCCTCTCTGGCAAAAACTTGCCTCCGTCTCGCTTCTAGGCAAAGAGAGAGATACTGCAAAGGTGCCTTAAGAATTTATGTCTCACCCTCTCACCCTCTCATTATTAATGAATAATTTCAGTAAATCAACCAACGATTATGCATGAATGAGATCAATTGTGTTGGACTTCTTCATTACAAAAGAAGAAAAAAAAACAGTCTGGTCATTTGTTTCTTGTCGGAATGGAGTTTACCAACTGATCGTACTATGACCAATTTGTCTTCCTCTGTTTTTTTTTGGGCTTTTGTTAATCATCAAGTGAGTACAAGCTGGCCATGAAGAATAAACCTTTTCAAACCGACACTAAGAGTATGTCAAATGCTAAGGGTCAAGGTCATCCTATGCGAAGGTCTTATATATATCCTATGCGGAGATCTTATTAACAGCTTTTGGTTGTGGGTCATTTTACTACATTAAGGATAAATTCTTACCAAGAGATTATAAACAACAACTTTTTATTAAACTTCAGACTTGTTGACAAGGTGCAAGATTAGTAGAAGAATATGTGTCTGAGTTTTACAACTTACTTGCACGTAATGAACTCAATGAAACTGAGGAACAACAAGTAGCTAGATTTGTCGAAGGTTTGAATCGATTAATTCAAGAAGAAATGACTCAATCAGTTTACATTATGGTTGAAGCTATTCAGCAAGCTGTCAAGGTAGAACGACGTATTTTCCGTTCTCAAAGATTTCCTCCAAGACAGAATTCCAAATTTCAAGGTAACTTTAAAACTTCTTCTTCATACAGTAATTACAATGAAAATCCTTCTTATCAAGATGATAATTCTAGTCGACAACAATTTCGAACTACCAATTTTACCAATTCTCCTATGCCGAAGAACCATTCACCTATTCTTCCTACTCCAGCTGAAATTCAGTCCGTACAGCAAACTCATTATGTTGCTTCTCAACCAAGTAATAACTCAAATACACGTTTTGCTAGTAGAAACCAAACATCTTTTCCTCCTCCAGAAAAAAACCAGAATCCTTATGCCAAATTCAGAGGAGAAAAGTGTAACAAATGTCAGATGCCTGGTCATACTTCTTCAGAATGCCGTAGAAATCATGGACTTGTACAAGAGGAAATAGAATGAACACATAAGTACAATGGTTTAGTTAATGATGACTTCGAGAAGTCTGAGGAAGAGGAAGTGGATGAAGAATTCGTTGAAGAATTATACAGTGAACATTTCATAGGTATGATTCGACCCTTTTTACTTACACAACCATCTTTTTCACAAAGGAACAGTATTTTCAGAACAACGTGTTTAATCAAAGGAGTTACTTGTGATCTCATTATGGATAGTGGCAACATGGATAACTATATTTCAGCTTAGGTAGTTCAAAAATTAGGATTACCTGTTACTCCACATCCTCACCCATATTTTGTTGGTTGGGTCACTAGTTCTTCTTCTCAAAAAATTACTCATCAATGTCTTGTGGATTTTGCTCTCAAAGGTTACGAAGATTTTGTATTGTGTGATGTTATTAATATGTCCGCTGCACATTTATTACTTGGAAGGCCTTGGTAGTATGATATGTGTGCAGTTCACAATTGCTTTGAGAACACATATACCTTCTACAAAGATGGCAGAAAAAAGGTATTAGTTCCTTCTCAATCTACAACTATTTATAAAGAACATAGTGATGGCAAGACAAGTGCATTAGTAGCTAGTATTGTGAAACAAATGCAGACACATACTCTTAGTTCTCATGAAGATTTTAAACCAATGATAATCATTCCAGAAAGAGTACAACCTTTGATCACTTAGTTTCATGGTTTATTTCCTGAAGAACTACCAAAATCTTTACCCCCTTTAAGAGATTTACAACATCGTCTTTGAGGCCCTAAACAATGGAATTTTGTGACCATTGTGATCTATGATGTCTTGATCTTGGGCCAAGCGTTTCCCATCAAAATGGATGTCGGGTTTTTCGCCTCCGCATAGGCTATAGCTTCCTCTTTGTAGCTTGATAGGAAGTATGAGCATCCACTTGCATGCAACTAAGGCCTCGGGGTCGACCTACCGAGCTTAGATGATATATGTCGCAATCTCCCGATAGAGCAACTCATCATGCTGCCTACTTTCCCTACTCTAAAGGGATGCCGTAGTTCATCCACGAAGGGAGAACAGCGAACTCGTTGCATAGTTAATAATGGAAACTTCTAGTCAAAGGCCGTTCACGAAAATGCATCCAAGTGATGCAAAGGCATAACGATGCCTAGTTCCTTCTATAAATCAATCTACAACTATTTATAAAGCACCTTCAACCAAACTATATATGTCTTAATGGAATTTCTACAAGATTGACTTCATTCTGGTGCTTGCTCTTCCAAATTATGCTGCTTCTTCCAAATTATGCTCATTACTGATTAAGTCTAAAGGAACATGAGATTTTGCAAGGACAAGTAAATGATTTATTGGAAAAAGGTTTCATCAGGTTGAGTAAAATCCCTTGTGCTAGTCCAGCATTTCTTGTTGACAAAAAAGATGGAGGATGGAGAATGTGTATTGATTGTCGAGCTCTCAACAAGATTACTATTCCGTATAGGTTCCGAATTCCAAGTCTTGATGATTTGATAGATATGCTTGTTGGTTCTAAGGTATTTTCTAAAATTGATCTTCGAAGTGGTTATCACCAGATTCGTATACGCATAGGAGATGAGTGGAAAACAACTTTTAAAACTCGAGAAGGACTATACAAGTGGTTAGTAATGCCATTTGGACTATGTAATGCACTTAGTACCTTCATGAGGCTTATGAATCAAGTTCTACAACCTTTTATTGGAAAGTTTGTCATTGTATACTTCGATGATATCTTGATATACAGTCCTGATGAAAAAGAACATCTCCTTCATTTAGCTCAGGTATTTCAAGCTCTTCAAGATAATGCACTCTACGTGAATTTAAAGAAGTGTAACTTTTTATCAAAGTCAGTAACCTTTTTGGGATATATTATATCTGACCAAGGGATTTCTGTTGATGATTCTAAAATTAAAGCTATATCTGACTGGCCTACTCCAACCTGCATTAAAGATGTTCGCAGTTTCCATGGTTTGGCATCTTTTTATAGACGTTTTATTCGCAATTTTAGCTCTTTAGCTGCTGGAGTAACTGATTACTTGAAGCAAGAAAAATTCCTATGGACTGAGGAAGCAGATAGGAGTTTTAATCTTCTTAAGGAAAAATTGTGTAGTGCACCAGTACTTGCAATGCCAGACTTTTCCAAACCTTTTGAAGTTGATTGTGATGCATAGGAATTTGAGCTGTTTTGTCTCAAAGTGATCATCCAGTTGCTTTTCACAGTGAAAAAATTCAAAAGCTAGGAGAAAATGGTCCACTTATGAACTTGAATTATATGCTCTTGTTCAAGCATTGAAGCATTGAAGCATTGTCATCCTTATTTGGTACATAATGGGTTTATTGTAAACACTGACAACCAAGCTTTGAAGTTTTTACAAACTTCAGCTAAAGTAAATCGAATGCATGATAGATGGATATCCACCATAAATCAATATACTTTCTCTATTAAACATAAGAGTGGAAAATTGAACCAAGTGGCTGATGCTTTGAGTAGACGTGCTCATTTTCTTGTCACTCTTCGCAGTGAAAGTGTGGCTTTTGATTACATCAAAGATTTATATATGGATGATGAAGATTTCAAGACAATATAGGAGCTATGTGGGAATATGTCTTCTGGAATTGATGATTTTCTTATTCAAGAAGGATTTCTCTTCAATGGTATTCGTCTTTGTATTCCACAAGGTTCTTTGAGGCTATATCTTATCCATGAACTGCATGGTAGTGGCCTTGGAGGTCATTTTGGTCGTGACAAAACTATTAATTTGCTTGAAGAACGATATTATTGGCATTCATTAAAAAGACATGTACAAAAATTCGTTCAAAAGTGTATGATTTGTCAGCGCTCTAAAGGTACTATTCAAAACACAGGTTTATATACTCCTTTGCCGGTTCCTGATGCTCCTTGGGTAGATGTAAGTATGGATTTCATTCTGGGTTTACCTCGTACTGCTAAGGGCAATGATTCTGTTATGGTAGTTGTTGACAAATATTCTAAGATGGCACATTTTGTAGCTTGCAAGAAGACTACTGATGCTTCAAATGTAACTTTCTTATTCTTCAAAGAAATAGTTCGTCTACATGGAGTGCCAAAATCTATCACTTCTGATCGTGATACTAAGTTTCTCAGTTACTTCTGGAAGTCTTTGTGGATGAGACTAGGGACTAAATTGCAATACAGTACTACTACGCATCCCCAAACTGATGGATAGACTGAAGTTGTCAACAGATCATTAGGTAATTTAATTCGTGCTAAGATTACTGAGTCTCAAAAAAAGCAATGGGAAACGTTTCTTCCTCATATGGAATTTGCATTCAATACATCTGTGAACTGTTCTATAGGTAAATCAACGTTTGCTATTGTTTATTCAAAAGTACCAAATCATATACTGTATTTGGTTGTATTACCAAAACCTTACAAGTCTCATACTAAGGTTGATCAATTGGTTGACCAAGCATCTCAACTTCATCAAGAAGTTAAAACAAAGCTGGAAGACTCTAATGTTAAGTACAAGGCAAATGCTGATCAACACAGACGACTTAAAACATTTGAAGAAGGCGAGTTAGTGATGATACATCTAAGAAAAGAAAGATTCCCAGTTGGCACTTACAACAAAACCAAAATGAAGAAGTATGGACCCTTCAAGGTTTTGAAGAAGATAAATGACAATGCTTATGTTATAGATCTTCCATCCAATTGGAATATTTCTAACATATACAATGTGCGGGAGATTTTCACTTTCTATGGAGAAATGATATTGTTTGATTCATAGTTCAACTTGAGGACAAGTTGTTTTTCAAGAAGGGGGGGACTGATGTAGAACATCTCTACATTCCTTTCTAGAATCTCTTCTTTACTTTATAACCAAGTTTAGTTTTCCCTGTTTTAGTGTTTAGCTATTTTTAGACTCTTGTTAATGCCTATATATTCAGGCTTGCTTCGGTTAAGTTAGACACAATTATTATTATCATCAATCACAGTTATTAAACTATCTTGCTTTCAATCTTTTCTTCCTGTTCTTTACAATTTCTTTCTGTTATTTCTCAACCTTTCGTCTCTTCTCAACACCTGCAATTTCCGTATTGCATTCTTCTAGTTCGTTCTCCATTAAGGATGTCTTTACAAACAAACATGTAGGATGCTGCTCGGGGGCTCATCAGCTAGATCCACAATCCAAGTCTACCTAATAGAACCATTTCAAAGTATACACATCGCATTTTGCTCCATGCGAGTGAAAAATTTGTTTTTGAACCATATATAAGTATCTTGGCTCCTTCTCTACCGACTCCAAGGACCCATGAGTGATATCAAGACGAAAACAAATACAATCAGGGGATTTTAGGGAGAGATGGTAATATCAAGACGAAAACAAATACAATCAGGGGATTTTAGGGAGAGATGGTAAGCATAAATACCTTCAAGGATTCAAAGAAGAGATGAGCCAATGAAAAAAAGAAAAACATATGAAAAAAGTAAAGTAAAATATGGATAATTGACCAACTTTATCTTTTGTTTCTAGATTTTTTTTTTCATAAAAGAGGGTAGAACCTCGTATCGTATATTGATAAAAATGATTCTCAGAAATCTGAGAATCGTTAATTGTTACAAGGTTACGACGGTCTGCAATAGAAAGATTCTGTAATATAACTAAAAGGCCTTCTCCTATCCAATTGTGTTTAATAGCATTAACATTACAAAAAGTGGCTATATTGGCTGCCTTTCTAATACTGAATCTGGAGAGTAAAATAAATGCAATAGCTTTGAAGTTAATACAAGTGTTTATGTTATCTTCAAAGGCTTCACTAATGTTGTAGCGTAGTTCTATCGCCGTTGCGTATCTTCCCATCAGCAGCTTTAGAGTGGGTTCCGAGTCACTTTGAAAGGTAATATTGTATCCACTCCATTCAGTTTCCCATCGGAAGGCAGCTTCGGCACCCTTTTCTTCCAGTTGTTCCCTGTTTATGCAATCTGCAAAGGATCCTCTTGCCTCAATTGTTTTTCCTGTAAAATCCATAAAAGTTATTCCAATTCCAGAGGTATTTATTGGAAGATGCATAGTTAGGGCTATGGACATTCTCATGCTTAAGTAAGTAACACATTTTTAAGGTTCCCTGTCCATAATATGTAGAGATTTATCCTTCATAGGATCATAGAAAAGTGTTTGCATTATGTTGAAACCTGGTCTATTAACCCTCAAGATATTATTTATAAATTGAACTATTTGTTTTGCAGTGTAGGCACTATTCTGTTTCTTTTTTTTTGAAAAGTGATTTCACATCTCGCTTTCCATATATGCCATATAACAATACTACAGAATTCTGGCCATTCTAATATACTTTCCCTTTTGTTTTTTTTTTCATGAAACCAATCATTTAGCCATTCATGAAAACAAGTTTTCCCATCTGTTACATAGTTGATGTCAAAATTAAGGTGCATCCATACCTGAATTGCAAAATTGCATTTGAGAAAAAGATGAGATAAAGATTCCTCATTCTCATTACAAAGATTGCATTAATTAGTATTAATGTTAGGGAGAACCGCAGCTACTCGCATACCTGTTGGTAAAAAATTTGCTGCTTTACAGATGAAAAGCTTTATGGATGGAATTACCTTTAATCTCCATATCTTTCCCCAATCACTTCCATTTCCATTATTGTTAGTATTACTATTTATTGAATTATACAAAGATTTTACTGTGAAATTACCTTTTTCCTCTAATTTCTAGTGAGCAATATCTTCTAAGTCATTTAGAGGGATAGGCATATCTAGAATTATACTTATTGTGTTATCATCAAAGAAATTTTTTAGCTTATGTTCATCCCATTTTTTGTTTATTGTGAAAAGATAACAAACATTTTTCATGTTTGCAGTACCCGTACCTGGTTTATGCAGAGGAGCAATGGTATTTGGGATCCATTGGTCATCCCAAATGTCAATAAGTTTCCCATTTCCTATTTCCCATGTCAATGTATCCTAATCTGTTCAACCCCCGTAAGAATCCCTTTTCATACCCAACTGTCTCCATCTTTTGGTTTAGGATTGATGTGAAGTATATCACAGTGTGGATAGTATTTTGCTTTTAATATTTTAGCCCCTAATGAATTTGGTTTTTCTTTTAGTCTCCACCCAATCTTTGAAATCATTGCTACATTAAAGTGTTCAATATTTTGTATTCCTAATCCACCATCCTCTAAGGATTTACATATTGACTCCCATGCTTTTAAGTAAATACCTTTTTTACCATTTGTATTCTTCCCATTTTCATCATTTCCCCACCAATAATCTCTTTGGAGATTAGTAAGAGTTTTACATATCTTCTTTGGAATTTTAAAGCAGTTCATTTGATAAACTGCAAGGGAGGAAGTTACATTCTTAACCATAACTGTTCGTCCAACACTATTTACATTACTACCATTCTAGCCTTTTAAGCGTTTGGTCATGTTTTCGATTAGGGGTTCAAAGGTTTTAACTTTTGATTTGTTAGTAAATAGCGGAGTAACTAAGTATTTATCATTTAAAGGAATTGAGTTTACTCCTAATATTTGCTTGACTCTGTTCATTTTTTCGGCATCGGTTTTAGGGCTAAAGAAAACTCCTGATTTACTAAGATTTACTAGTTGACCAGAATTCGTTCCAAATTATTTAAACAGAGAGACCAATTTGTGACATGTTTTTATTTCAGCTTTGCAAAATATGATGCAATCATCTGCAAAAAGTAGATAACTCACAAATGGCGCATATCTAGAAATTTTGATGCCTTTTATATCACCATTTTCTTCAGCATTTAGAATTGTCCTAGACATAGCTTCCATACAAAACAAAAATAGATAGGGAGATATAGGATCTCCCTGTCTTAATCCTCTTGTTGGCTTAAAAAATTCCGTTGGAGACCTATTTAGGAGGATAGACAAAGAAGTTGTAGAAATACATTGAAAAAACCAAGTTACACCATTTTTATGAAAAACCAAGTTTTTTCATAATCTCAATTAGGAAATTTCATTCGACTCTGTCGAACGCTTTTGACATATCAGTCTTTAAACCCATCAGGCCATTTTTACTTCTAGATTTTGTCATTTTATGTATTATCTCGTGAGCTATGGTTATATTGTCTGCTATTTGCCTACCAGGTATAAATGCTGATTGGTAAGGGCTTATGATCTTATCAAGCAAGCCCTTCATTCTGTTTGCCATGATTTTTGCTATTACTTTATAAGTAGTATTACTCAATGCAATTGGCCTGAACTCAGCAGGTGTGTTAGGATTTATGGTTTTAGGATTTATGGTTTTGTATCATCTGAACTAGGTCATTTCCCACCGTATTCTAGTTTTGTTGAAAGAACGTAGGTGGGAAGCTGTCTGGTCCTGGACTCTTGTCTGGTTCCATAGCAAAGAAAACTTTTTTTTATTTCCATTTCAGTTGGCATTAAGCATAACATGTTATTATCACTTTCATTAATACAGGTAGGAATTAGATCTATCATTTTTCTATCTATAATAGGTTGTACTGTTGTAGCAATATTTCTAAAATGATCGGTGAGACAATCAGCAATTTCCTTTCTAGTATTTAAAGATATTCCATCCTTATTCGTAATAGTTTCTATTCGATTTCTTCTAAATATTTGTTTTGCCTAACTATGGAAATACTTAGTATTTATGTCCCCTAACAATAGATTTTGATCTCTACTTTTATCCTTCCAATATTTTTCTTTTATATCATACCATTTGGTTAACTCTTTATCTAGATTAGCTAAGTCAGAAGCTTTGGAACTATAATAGCTCCTACTGTTAGTTCTTTCTAAATCTCGTTTAATGTTTTCAATGTTGGATCATATGTGACCAAAAGTATTTTTCTTCCAGAGGCTCAAAGTATATTTTACATTTTTAAGTTTACTCACAAAAGAATAGGCAGGGGATCCTTTAATGTCTGTTTCCCAACAAGCATGAATTAGTCCCGCACATTGTTCATGTTTCATCCATTCTCCAAAATACTTGAATGGTGTAGCACCATCAATCCATGTATTTTGAGTACTAAGACAAATAGGTAAATGGTCAGATGTCAAAGGCCCTAGATGTCTTAGAGTAGAGTTAGGAAATTTTATATTCCATCTATCATTTACTAAAGCTATATCAGGCCTCTATTCTATAGAGTTGCCATCTTGTCTTCTATTATTCCATGTGAAAGTGTAACCAATAAAGCATAGGTCCATCAAACCAGCAGCATGGACTAAGTCATTGAAAATATTTTCCTCGTTTTGTTTAAAAGGGAAATTTCCTTTTTTCTCTTCTTCATGTAGCACAACATTACAGTCACCTAGCACCATCCATGGTTTATCTACAACACTTGCCATATTTTTTATGATATCCCAAGAAGCTAATTTTAGGTGGGTGTAAGAACTACCATAAAAACAAGTTAGAATCCAAGAGTTGTTGCTATTGTTCACCTGAACATTTACATTTATGTAGTTATAGTCATGGTCTATGATGGTTATTTGCATATGGTTTTTCCAAATTAAGCATAATCCTCCAGCAGTACCTCTAGGGGAAACAAGCCAATAATTGTATACATTTACTTTTCTCATTATATTATGCATCTCTTTGTTCTTTTGTTTAGTTTCAGACAAGAATAAAATGTCAGGATTATGTTTGTCTAACAAATCTTTTAGACTATTAGTGGTTTCTACATTTCCTAGTCCTTGGAAGTTCCAAGCAATGGTGATTATAAATTGCCAAAAGTAAGATACCTCTGGGTACTCCATCTTAGTCAGAATAAATGAATCATATATAATTATTCCAGCAAGGATTTCAAGAGCTAATTGTTTTTGCTTTTTCCTAGTCATACTTCTAAGTTTTTTGTGCTGAATCAAAATTGGTTTTTGGATTACCTCATTGTTTGATGATTCCATTCCTTCACTAGTTGTAAGATTTACCTTACTTTTGGTCTGTTGTGTAGTTTGTGTGTTCCCTTGAATCACTGTCTTTCTCAGTAGTTTCCTCCTTTTCTAATTGTAGCACAAGGTGCCTGGGATCATACGTGTATGTATTAGTCTTGACAGAGATTCAACTTGTTCTTTACAGAACTTAAAGAATTTCATATATCAGACAAAAGATATACAGAGATAGAACAAAGAAAAAAACAGAAATGGAGAAACAGGGTTAGATAGATATTGAACCAAATGTACTAATTAAAATCAATTTAAAAATTTCAGTTGGTTACCAATCAAAATTAAAACATATTAAAGAAACCCAGTTGAGCTAAAACAAAATACTGATGGATATAATTCAGCAAGGGGATTCTAATAATTCACCAGCAAAGCATATTGTAGCAACCCAAATTAAAGAGAAGAAACAAAAGGGAAATAAAGTATGTAATTAGGGGAAATCGAAGCAACTCTAAAATTAGCTTTTCTAGACAATTGTAAGATAATCTCAGAGTAGACAAAAATGAATCTAACATATAATTCTAAATCAATTAACTTGTTAGATAATCTCCGATTAGAAAGAAATTAAATCTAACATATACATTCAAAAATAAAGAGGTAGAATAAAAATAGGCGATGAGAGAGTAAGAAATCTTCGAGATTGTGTAATAACCAAAAGCTTGATACTTCAAATCTGATATTTGAGTCTTGAGAATTTTGAATCAAATGAGACAAAAAAAGGTGTCTTAGTAACGATTAGAATCTCAGGGGTCTTGGGTGTCTTTGTAATCAGATCTAGGTCTTTAAAATGGTGTCTTGGTAACAAAATATGAGAAAACGAGTCTTTGCAGCAGATAAGTTTATGGAGTCATTTTTTCACATGTGCACCAGTTTGTTATACACTCTATTTATTTGCGCAAACACAAGCTTATGAAGTAACCAAATCTCATGAATGTGTATTTTTTTCATACAGATAAGATAAGCAAAAATTAAAATTTTTAATAATGAAATTTATAGTCATATGGATACTCTATGGATCTCGCTAAGATCTTTCTTAAGATATCAGGTTTTTGAATTTTGGATAAGTGGAAATAAATTATTTTCATATTGTTTAAAATTGCTGACATCATACCGAGTCACTTAAATATAAACCGTCAATATTTGCATTATATTGTAAATTCTGAGAGTCATTTTTGTAATTGAAAAACAGCATAAGGTCCAAAGGAATTGGGAGTCTAAAGACTCTAAACGTCAATTCCTACTTTGATAGTTTGATGTACCACTGAAAAGAAATGGAAGGATAGTATATCAGTGATGTATGTACTATGGAGGAACATATCCCAAAGTTTTTAGCTTCAAATTGGTTTTATTCACAAAATATGGTCCCAAAGTGTGAGAATTTAAGTGTGAAGGGATCCTTCCTCTTTCTAAAGTGACCTTTTTGAGGATAATAATTACTCCAATTTACCACCAACAAAGGCGTGATAGTACAGTCAAAATTGATGAAATAATTTACCGCCAAGTTGGAGAAAGAACACAAAAATTGAAATTTTATTTGGGGTAGCTGACTTAGAGTCTCATAGAGAACACATGTAATACCCCGTGTTTTTAACATGGAACATGCGCAAGATGCTCCATGGATTATGATAAAGCTTCATTGCGTAGTAAGAGGTATTTGGCGAAAGGCCAATATTGTACCAAGAGGAAGCTACATTGGCCTAGAGCCAATAACGGCGCATTGGGTAAGCTATACTGGCCAAAGGCCAAATCTCGCATCAAATGGTGCATTAGGCCAGTTGAGTAGATGGCCTTGGGAGTTGCAGCGCAACCATTGCGCATTATGTAGGCTATTGGCCTAGAGTCAATATCGCACAACAAATATGCCAGAGCAGACTGGCCGAGTGAATATTGTGCAATCATTGCGCAATATTCAAACTGGCTTATGAGCTAGATCAGAAACTCAACAATCATTGCCAGTTATTCAGGAATACATGGCAACGACCATGAATAGTGAAGCAAACACCTAAAAAATGGTACTTAATTGGTAAATGTCAATCCACTCCCCTTTTCTAGTTATAAAAATGTCAAGTAAACATATATAGGGAGGGGTAGTTGGTTGAAGCTGCATATATGGACTATAAGCCAAGTAAGCTTCATAGCTTAGACGAAAGAGCATAAATGATGCTTAGTCTTCAATTATAGCCGTGTAGCCTTGTCAATGGAGCATATTAAGTATGGGAATTATTATGCCATGTCGCAGACTCAGTAATGCGAAACCTTTGTGCATTTTGACGGAAGTGCCTACACGGACTAAGCCATTACTATTATTACTTGGCCACGGCCTTGCAAACGAGTTGGCTTAAGTTGTTTTACCTTCGAGGATGAACTAGGCTCGGTGCTTGACCACTTTAGAGTATGGAAGGGTACGTAGGCAGCCGCAATGAATTGCAACATTGCTGGTCCAACACTTTGTCGCTCATATCATCTAATTGAGAGATGATTGTGGCATATTGGCCTCTCATATCATATGGCTCGGTATTGCGGTGCAAGAGAGAATTGTGTCCATACTTGATGAGGCAAGTTGCATTCATTTTCCTTGGATGCTCATACTTCCTATCAAGGCATTTAAGGTAGGCATGCACCAATGACGCATTGGGCATGTCCAGAAGAGTAAACTATATCGGTATGCAAGTAATGGATCTTGCATAAGCCTAAGGAAAGTACGACATGATCTTGATTGATGCACATTTGGCAAGAGCATGACAAATGCATGCTTTCAGGAATGCCTAAGCAGGTAAAGAGGGGGTATTAGAACACATAAAACTTTCTCACCAAGATTTCTCTTAGACTATAAAATAACTCAACCTTCAATACATTGCCCTCTCGCCCTTTATATAGACATTTACATAATGGATGATAGCTAATTTACGCAATGGATGACAACTAATAAAGCCTTACAGTTCACCTACAATCTCGGCTATCTTTACGCGATATTATCTACTATAGTCAGATATGTATTGGTAAGTCAGAATTCTCCTCGTCAACAATGTTCATACTTTTCACGTGTACCCAACTCTCTTCGCCAAGTGACAGATATTGAGTCAATGCTATCTTTCCCAGCTTATAACTTCCTCGCAACTCAATCTATCTTCGTTATTTATTTGCTTCGCAAGTGAACCTGTCGCTTTCATCATATATTTGACGTAATCGCTTACCTCAATAGTGACCAACCTCCTTTCTAATTATAACCAACGATCCAATTACATGTATTCCTTTCTTGAACCTTAGATATCTACTCGGGTTATACTCTTGTACTCGTTACAAACTCTTCTCAGGGCTATTTAGTGTTCTTAGATTACTCCACATGGCGAGGCGATATTTTGTACATACCCCTTTAGTCTAAGATGCACATAGAATGTTGGCATATTCTCGACAACTCCTCACATAAATACCAGAGTTGAGCTTTTGATATAATTCTCTGCTCCACGTATCCCTAGCAGGGGCGGAGCCAAGGGTTGACTAACCCTGGCTCTACCCCCCCTAAAATCACGAAAATCATCAAAGAACCCTAGTTTTGCTTGGTATTTTGTATTTAGTCCACCAATATTTCATGTTTAGCCCACTAATGTCCATGTATTTTAAGCAAATTTAATTCTAGCCCCCCTTATTTTCAGTTTCTGGATCCTCCAAGTGAACTACTTGTCACGGTATCTTGCTTTGGGTCATAGAAAACTAAGTGTCATTCACGATCACTCTCTTTCACAGAATATTTTCATCTTTGAAAGCCCAAATCACTCTTGGATCTTGGTTTCCAAAGGTTTTTTTTTTTTTTTTTTTCTTTTTCGTGACTTCCTCCTGGCGAATGACAAAACGCTTAGTCCAAGATTCTCGAATACCATAATCCTGCATCACTCATATCTCAATCTGAAAAGGCTTCCAAATATAATTAATTACACATAAGTATTAACAGTGACGAAGTCCATTAACAAGCACCCCAGATATGCTATCATTAGGAATATACTTGAGCATATGATAAGGGATGGCCTCAATGCTTCTCCATGAATCTGTCTCTAACGAATATACCTCAGACGCACATGAACATACATCCTCCTCACTTGGTGGACAGATTTTCGCAAAAAAATCATCTTTTATGAGCTTGTAGTCATCATTCTTACGATCCTAGCCAAATGAATATATAGATCAACAATGTTGGTTAACTCTAATTTGTGAATGGAGAGTAGTATATCTTATATTTTTTAGTTGTTGGGTTCCAAATAACAAAGAACCGCATCAACCCATCAAGCATACTAGTATGAAACATGATGTGAATCAAACCATTGACAGATCCTAAGAAGCGAATTGGAAGACCTAAGAAGCGAACTGGAAGAGCTAAGTCTATTAATAGGGGATCCGTTTCAACACAATCATCATCCTCCTTAAATCAAGATAGGAAAGAAGAACAAGAATAGAGCATATCATCATAACTTACGGTGCTAACTTGAGGATAATATAGTTTCGTGGCGTCTTCAATCATACAATTAACCTAGATTGATTTTTGATGTGGATAGAGTGATCTAGATGTTGTTTCACGAAATTACGATTACATATTAAGGAAAAATATGCCTTATTGTGGATAGTGTAATCTTGTAAAAGGCGCCCTGGGGGATCGTCTAGATGCATGAGCCTCCCAAGGAGCCCCTAGAAAAAAAAATGCACAAGGTGCCAAAGTATGTGTAGTTTGGTTGTTTTCTAATTTTTCCTAGGCACAGGGTCTTGCGCCTCGCCTAGCCTAACACATAGGGCTGAACATGTTTTCGGTTTTCCGCTGGATCCGGACCGAACCAGACCAATAAGGAAGAAACCAAACCAAACCATTTACTAATGGATTATGGTAAAAAAAATTGAAAACCGACATTATTGGTTCGGTTTTGGTTTGACCTGAAAACCGAATCAAAAACCAATGGAAAACCAATAAGTATAGGTCGTTGATTAAAATCAGATAGATTTAATCTACCCCGTCCATCTCACACTTTGAATATGGAATTTGGAGCATGGAGAACTTAGAGTTTATGTATTTTGAATCTGTAATGTTTATGTTTTGAACTATGCTTATAAACTTGAGTTATGAACTACGCTTGTGTGTTAATTACATTTTGTTGGTAGGTTAAAAAAATTCAACTGTGTTATATTTTTTAAAGATTTGAACTGTCAGTTTCAGAAAACTGACATAAACTCGGTTTTCCATTAACCCAATGGAACAAACCGAAACCGGATAAAACCATTAAGAAACCGAACCAATGGTTAATGGATTGGTTTGGTTTAGATTTTTAGAAACGGATAGTATTGGTTTCGGTTTTGGTTTGGCTAGAAACCGAACCAAAACCGACCATGAACAACCCTACTAACACATAATACAATATATCTTACGATTAAGTAGCGTTTTCACAGGTAGCCTTATAAGGATTTGATGAATCACATCTTTTGGGAGGATCATGCGTGACATTGTTTCCGCCGATACTTAGGTTGAAAAGGAAAAAGCCTTCAGAAATAAATTATAGAGCGGTAGTAGAACTCCATTATGTTCCCAAAAAACACACAACTATAGTGTAATCAGTGGCGGAGCCAGGGGTTGGCTAACCCTGGCTCTAGCCCCCAAATTTTTTATTAATCATCTAAACACCCTCTATTTTATCCTATATTTAGTCCTAAGTCCACCAATATTTAGCATTTATCCCCTCAAATTATTATAGAATTATTTTTATCCCCCTGCATAAAATTTTCTGGCTCCGCCACTGAGCGTAATTACAGACATTTTGCAGGTATGCCAATTCAGCCGAGACAGACCATAAAAAAAAATCATGGATGTGTGAGGATTTCATGCTTTGGATCATACGAATCAATCATAATAACGACATGTTACTAACTGCCAGCAGCTCGAAAAGTGGGTACCATCACAATTTTAGTTATGCACAAGTTATAAATAGGTCTACTTTTGCATCAATTTTTTAATTACCAAATCAACTAACTCAATTTTTCCATATATGCTCTCGTGCTCTGATGTATGTATCTGAGATGTCGGAGTAAACTAAAAGAAAGATCTCAAGATACATTTGATGCGATTTTGAGTATATCTATAAACTTAAAGCTAACAAATCAAACGACATGGTACGTTATGGATATTCTTATGTGTGGTCAAACAAGGTTAATTGTAATTGAAGAGTGAGATAAATATTGAAATTGTATTGTGTTTTAACAAACAACCAACCAAAAAAGAAAAATGTTCGCCGGAAAATAATAAAAATAAAGTGAAAAATACTAGAATCCCCCTACTATATGGGTTCACCATTTACAAGCCCCGCAAAATGGATCTTCCACCCTCAACTCCATACTTTCAAATTTTCATATTTCTAGGCCCAGAACTTTTATTTTTGGGGCCAGGTTTTAAAAATTCCCGGATTGCTGACGTCATCAATATTTTTAATAAATCAGAAAATACCCAAAATAACCTCCGGTATTTATAGACGTTTTATACCTAACAGAAACCGAAAATCAATTAATTTTTTTTTTCCAGCTATCTCTTCTTTCTGCTCTCGTTCAGAAACAACGTTGGAGATTTTTTGTGGGACAAATCTTTTCATTGAAGTTAATTTCCTCTCAATTTTGTTCATCTTAATTCACCGGTTTTCAGATCTGACGAGTTTCTGAAGATGCATTGATCAACAGCAAATAGGTTTGTTTTGTTTTATCTTTTCTGTTTCTATCAAATACGTTTGATTCAATAGTTTTTTGATCGATTTTTTGTTTTCGATCTTCTACTGATTTTCGTTTTTTTAATTTTTTTTTATTTTGTTGAATCTGAGAAGAGGTTGAAGATAGGTTGGAATAGAGGAAGCTCAAATATAGGTACGAATCTGATGTTGGTTGAGCTTATTGATTCGATTTTTCTTAATTTTTCTTATTTTTTTTTTTTCATATTTTATTATTTTTATCTTACTGATTTTTGGATTTCGATTTGATTATTAGAAGATGAAGTATAACCAACATTTGTTTCTGAAGAAGAAGAGCAAAAATCTAGGTATGAATTTTGTTGTTTGTTTGATTTCAATTTTGTTTTCAATTTTTTCAATTTTGCATGTCCGATCTGGGAATATAGTTAGCATTTGTTGAGAATTTGTTGTTGATATTGAGAAGACGATGATGAAACAACATTGTTTCAGAAGATCAAATACAATTTGTTTTAGGTAGAGATACTGGTTTTTTTTTTTTTTTTGAAATGTGTAATTTAAGGTTACACAGTAGAATGTGTAACTTGAAGTTACGCATATATGTCCTGTAGCATGTGTATTTGTAAATAGTTATAGCAGTTGCATCTTTTAAGACACATTGTATCTCTTGTTTTCCTTTTTGTTGAGTATATTGATTGCTCCTTTGATTTTTAGCTTGCCGCATAGAATATACTTCTCACGATGGGGCAACGCCCCCGAATGAATTGCGTTCGTTTTTTTTATTTTGATATTTTTATTGTATGTTTGATATTTTAAGGTTGTCATGGATGTTGTTAGTTGCACTGCTGTTAGTTGCATTATTGTTGTTCGCTTCTTTTCAGATTTCATTACCCTCCGTGTTAATACTGATATCAAACTTGATGAGTTTAAGGAACAAGTTTGCAAGGAATGGAAGCAGTTTACTCCACTTGGTATTTGTTTCTTCTTCCGAGAAGGTGGGAAAGATTTGTCGCTTGACTGTGATTATTCGTTGCAAGCTCTTATATCCATCACAACAAAGAGAAGCAAGACCAAAGTGTTGATATTTTCTTGCAAAATGTTACTCATGTAGCCTCTTCATCTAGCTCAGGGCAGATTCTTCTATTTCTAATGGTTCTAGCAAGTATGTCTTCATCGAGAAATAATCAGATTGTTGCAATGTATTTGGAAGACAAAAGCAAGCCTGCAAAACCTTTGTTATCAGATGGTTGGCCCAAGGTTCTTGGTGAGATTGGTCATGTGTTTGTTGAAGGAGTTAAGCAAGTCAGGGTTGCTTTCACCAAGTATCGTCTTCGCACTGGTTTCAACATGGTTGTAACACACAATGAGCGTTCTAGGTTCACGGCTAAGTGAGCAGATAAAAAATGCGGCTGGAAATTTCATGCAGCTTCTATTGATGAAAGGAACGAAAATGTTTCAGGTAGTTTTTCTGTGTTGTGTCATCTAATGCTTAGCATATGCTATGTTTTGTTACAGTATGTGTAACTTTGGGTTACACATGATGTTTTTTGCACCATAGTGTTTTCTGGTTGAATTGTTTATATTTTGTATGAACCTCTTGTGTTAGGTCTTATAACCCCGAGCACATTTGTGGTCCGGTGGGCGCAACTTGAACCAAACTTACTCCACCGACTTCTCGTCTAGTTTGATTGAGGAAGAAGTTCGCAAAAATCCGCACAAGAAGCCCAAGCAAATTGCTGCTGATTTCCAGACCAACTACGGGATTAACATGGAGTACTATCAGGCATATAATGCTAGGTAAAAGGTTTATGAGACGATTTATGGCGACGATGTCAAGTCCTACTCGCACTTGGTATGGTATATTGATGCTATAAGGGAAACCAACCCTGGTAGCGTGATAAAGTTTGAACGTGAAAATAAACAGTTCCAACGGATTTTCATCGCATTTTCTGCATGCATCAAAGGGTACCGGTTTTGTCGTGCAATGGTATACTTGGATACTACTTTCCTTACTGGTATATTCAAAGGTTGCTTGATGGCAGCTACTGGGATCAATGGTGGTAAAGGTATGTTTTTTTTTCTTTTTTAACAACTTCAGTTTACAAATAACTGAGAGTTACACATTTCTTTACTCAGTGTGTAACTAAGAAAATATCATCTGTAACCTTAAGTTACACATTTGTTTTAGCATGTGTAACTTGTATTTACACATTGTTTTTGTTTGTGTGAAACTTATCTTTCGATTATGCACAATTTTTTTGTAGGATTTTTCCCCCTTGCTTTTGCACTAGTCGATTCTCGAGACTGTCGACAACCGGGAGTGGTTATGAGGAATTTGACTGAAGTTGTTGGTGATGGGAGGCCAATCACCTTCCTTTCGGATCGCCATGAAGGACTCTTGCGGGGGTGTTCCTCTTGTCTATCCGAGATGGGTTCCACAACTTCCGCTACTATCATTTGACAAAAATATACCCATCATCGCAAATGGATCCTAGGTACTCGCTTGTGATGGACCATTTCCGAGAGGCGACATACGCACTCTCACCTGAAAACCATGCGAAAGCCATACAAAAGATTAGAGACTTGAACTGCAATTGGGTGGCTGATTACATCGAGACCATCCCACCTGAAGCATATGCGAATGCCTATTTCAAAGGTTGTCGGTATGGACGAACATCTAGTACTCTAGCGTAATCAATCAATATTTGGGTTCTCGGTTCACAAAAGATGCCGCATCCGCTCTTCTTGATCGAGTTAATTGATTGTGTGTGTGTGTTTTGTTGTTTGCTGTCTTATTATTTCATGTTTTGTCACTTTATGTATTCATCATTTTTTTTTTCCTTTTCAGATTAAGAGGAAAATAATGTGTTTGATGGCAGAGCGTCGTGAAATTGGTGCTAATATGATGACTCCATTAACCCCTGATTATGAAGAAAAGCTTGTGGCTCTTCAAGATGAAGGTTTGGCTTGGGAAGTATTGGTTGATAGTCCTACCGTGTTTGAAGTTATTAGCGAAAGGTCTCACATGGTGGACCTCGAACATGAGACTTGCACCTGTCAAAGGTTTGGTTTTCTTATGCCTTTTCTTCTCTCTCGTATGTTCTTTTTTTTTCCTTTTCAGATTAGATATATGCATGTGTAAATACTAGTTACACATCTATTTTGCAAGTGTAACTTAAAGATACACATCCTGTATATGCACTTGTAACTATCTAATTTTGAGTGTTTTATGTTTTGTATGTGCAACTAACTGATTTTTTGTTTGTTTTTGTTTTTTTCAAGGTGGCGCGTATATGGTTTTCCTTGTGCTCATGCTCTTTCATCCATACGGAAGATTAAACATGAGGCTATTGATTTCATTTCACTGTATTTTACAAGTGACTATTTTAGGAAGACTTATATGCATGCCATCCAGCCGATTCCCAACTGCAACATGCTGTTGAATATCATCCGGATGACACCGTCATCCCGCCTACCGTGAAGAAGCAACCCGGTAGACCCCCAGGAAAGAGGATTAAAAGTAAACATGAGAAAAAAAGTGAAGAGAAAAGTTCGTTGCAGCAACTGCAAGGAAACAGGTCACAACAAGGCAGGTTGCAGGAATCCTCGGAAGTTCACACCTCACTAGCTTGAGCCTACCAAAGTTCATTTTTTGCAAGTAATGATTTGATGTGTCGATAGTTTTTTGTCTTGGATTGTTTGTTTTTTTAGTTTTGGTTCGCATGGACCAAACGTTTTTATTTTTCTGCAACGTTGATTATGTGCAAGGATCTATTCATTCAGATTTTATATTTTGTCGATTAACGGTTGAAATGCATTTTATTCTATTTTTTGATTTTTTTGTGTATGTCTGATCAATGGTCAAATGCTTGTTTAACTTCTCGATCAGATGTGTAACCGAGAAGTTACATCATTTTGAATGCATGTGTAACATTAGCTTACACATGATAAATGCAGGTGTAACTTTATTTTATTTTGATTTATTGGGCAAGTCCGATCATTGGCTTGTGTAACTTCGGTCTACACTCAAATATATGGATGTGTAACCAGAAGTTACACTTCTGTGAATGCATGTGTAATATTAGGTTACACATGATAAATGCATATGTAAACTCAGGTTACACCTAAAGCATCATGTTAAGATGTGTAGTTACTTAACCTGTTGCATACTTTCTGAAACCTGTACATACAGCTGTAAAAGTTCTAACAAGATAAAAGTTTTAAATTCAAAGAATTTCAATCTAAATTTTTTTTCAAAACCAAGAACTGCTAAAATCTACTAACTGATGAAATTTAAAAGTTTCTAACAACATATTTTTCCAAGTCTAACATCTGCTTGTGGCTAACAACATATTTGCTACTATAGATTTTTTTCTAATCCTAATGACTGCTTTTACACATCTCTGGATGGATCCGAAAGAATCTTGTATATCATGCTTCCTCTCATGCGGTTCAGATTGTCAGTCCACCATAACATCATACTTGAGGTTAATTTTTTGTCAAGTGGTTTATTCTTCATCCTGATCTTCATGTAAGCGCATACACATGGAAGACAGTCAGGAATTGTACCTTGTGGGGGAGAAGCCAAATACTTGGCGCTTTCATTCATCCCAAGAGCATAAGGACACACGAGTCCCAGTTCTGTAGTAATTGCAAATGCATATTTCTTGGCTTGAAGAAGGTGTTCACTCCTGAGTTGCTTAACGTTTGATGAGTTCATGTAGGACCAAGCATTAGAGCTCTTCAACTCATACTCCAGCAGTGTGTAGTGTGTGTTGTTGTTGCACATTGGGGCGAAAAGTCTGACTGCATCGTTCTTGTACTTGACATACTCCTTCGCAAGCTTTGGAATCCAAAATTTCTTGAATTCTTCGTAATCCTTCAAGTACGTGATCTGCAAAAACCATTTGGAATGTCAAACTCACATTTTTAATCAAAAGTTTTACAAATGAACAAGTGATTATGTGAACAGAAGTTACACATAGGGGCTTGGGTTTCACACTAGAAAAATAAGAATGTGTAACTTCAGATTACACATTATAAATGGTTGTGTAACTTCAGATTACACATTATAACTGCATTTGTAACTTCAGATTACACATTATAACTGTTTTTCGACATAAAAAAATCATAATCTTACAACACACACTACACATTATAAATGGAATAAGATTTCTAATGTATCGAAGTACTTACGTATGCTTGTGGCGACAGGAATATCGCTTTGTCATACTTGCTGTTAGAGTTCATCTTTGTCCTCAATCTGCTAATGTAGAAGTCGATGAATTCTGACTCCAAGAAGGATTCTTTCTTGGTAAGTTGTAGCATTAGTTCTCCAGATATATTAAACAGCTGGCTACCATTTTCGTTGCATTCAATCCAAGTAATGTCTCTGCATTACAAAGAAGTAAACTATTATTCATCAACATAACAGAATCAAGTAGTAATATCCAACAATCAATAACAGAATCAAGCCTACTTGGAGTCAAGCTACTTACCTTTTCGAATGAGTATGGAAATTTTCAAGCACTTTCTCCTTATTCTCGCCTTCCAAACCTTTCGATAACTCAGTAACCTTTCACATCCTTTCTCATTGTTCCGTCATCTTCTTCAGCAACCTCATCCATTCTTTCTTCTTCTACTCCTGGAACTGCGTCCATTCTTTCTTCATTAACAGTCTTCTTAATCTTCTTTGACCTCTTTTCATACTGCTTCAGATCTTGTGTTGGAATTTTTCTATTCCTCAGCACCCTTTGTTGTATGAATGCTGGTTGGTTCTCTCTTATTGTATTCGCAACTTCCTTCAGCAACTCTCCTACATGCATTGGAGTTTTATCTAATCCAAGGCTAAAAAAGTCCGCCTGGGTTGTAGCTGCGCAAACAAATATAGGTAGAATCTCAGTAAATTAGCACATGTATGTAACTTAAAGTTACACAAGCCAAAATAACAATGTACTGTATGTAACCTCAAGCTACATATGCCTTTTACAATGTGTAACTTGAAGTTACACTTCCATTACAAACAAAACAAGCCAAAATAATAATGTAATGTATGTAACCTCAAGCTACACATGCCTTTTACAATGTGTAACTTGAAGTTACACTTCCATTACAAACAAAACATAAAGGAAAAATAAAACGGAAGAGTGGTTACCACTTGAGCTAGGTTCTGCATTCTCCATCACTGCAGGTCCAGGTTCACTTTTGTTAATGTCACCGACAATCTCATCAAGCATTTCACTCACTTCAACATCCGTCATATCAGTAGGGTTAGCTCCTAGTTGCACCAACATGTAGGTCTGAGCATTGTCAGGCTGTGTTTGCGGTGTTGTAGCAGTTATCACCATGGAGTCCTCAAACTGTGTTGAAGCAAAACTGTCGTCAATAGTTTCTGATGTTGGCTGATTTGGAGCAGTTAGAACCAAACCGTCACCAACAGTTGCAGGTGTCTCTTCAATGACATTTGCATCATCACCTATGGCTTTCTCACGGGGCTCAATGGTAGGCTCTTAAAGATGTTTTCCTACGTGTATAACTGCAAGTGTACAGCGCCTGTTGGAGGCGTGGCAAGCACAGGTCGATCCTCAGGGAAATGGGGTTGATGTGGTGTTTATCCTAGTGATTTACTAACTGATTTCCAGGGAATTGTGACACAAATGTTGGTTGTTTGTCGATACGACTGAGTTGGAGTTGTGATTCTAATTCTAAGGTAACAAGTAATCACAAGGTGTTGAAAACTATTGGTTGAGTGGTATTAGGGTGATTAAATCCACCCTCTGATTTTATATTAAGGCAATGCAAATTTTCACTTTGTTCTTATGCCTTCCCTTGAAGGCCTTAATTGGATAATTGATGAACTAATTCTCCTTACCTACCACTAGTATCACTGGTCTTCTTACAGTACCAGTGATCACAGGCAAATTCAGTTCAATAGCTAACTATTTTCCTAAACAATACACACACTAAGAACAAGTTGATAATCTAATTGCTTCATATTAAATCAAAGAGTTTCATTTACACCCTAATTAAGTAACTTAAAATATCATGCAATACTAAGAACATAATTGAAATTTTAATTACCAAATAAAACCCTAAAACTGTGATTGTCCTCTTCTCTCACAAGAAGAACAACCATTTATAACTCACAGTCACTTCAAACAACAATTAAACAACACCCAAACCTCTATCTTCTGCGAATTCGGCGCTGAACTCCCTCAATTGATGTTCCCCTCACTGATGCTGAAATCCTAACCCTAGTTCTTCCTATCTCAGACTTAGCTTCTAGGGAAGAAGCAATGAGTGAGATAGAGAGCAAGTAGGTGGGTGAAGGTAGTGCGGCTTGGGCTAGGGTGGATGTGGTGTCGGGTGAGGATGAAGGTGGCGCTGCAAGTTTTGGTCGGGAGAAGAGGAGGAGAGGGGTTTCTCTGAAGTTGTCGGGGGAAGAAGAAAGAGAAATGGAGAAGAGAAATGGTTTTGGTCGATGGGGTATAGGTATAGATGGTTTTGGTGTGGAGCGGGAGCGGCGAAGTTTGATGCGCAAGGTGGAGCGACCGTTGGATCTTGGTGAACCCGATGCGTGGGCTGATGCGACCGTCAAATGCAGATGGGCGAGATCTCACAGCTCAGATGGAACGGGCTGAATCCGGTTTATGGGCCGGGTCTTGGACTGCTCAAGCCCATGTCTTGTAAATGGGTTGCTACTTGTTGGGTTGCAACTGATGCGCGCGCGGGCTTTGGCTTTCTGCTCCATAGACGCTTGCCTCCAATTTTCTGCTCTTTTGGCTCCTCAATTTCTCCGAACTTTATTTATTACCTAAAAATACAAAATTAATTAGTACAAATATTTATTCTTGAAAACAAAGAAAATACAGAATCTGGGATAATATCTGATTTCTGAGCACAAAAAATGGGTTAAATGCTAATAAAAAGGTGTATAAATATGCAATATTTGGCACTCATCAAATACCCCCAAACCTGAATTTTACTTGTCCTCAAGTGAAACAGAAATTAAGAAATCCTAACTATACCACTGTCGCTGGTCTACCGAATGCATTTAGCGTATGCACTAAGCCTTTAAACCCCTAGGTGTCCCTAGTGGACGAGTTGTAGTCTCGTGAGGGTTTACCAGAGGTGTACCCACAAAACCTTCTCCAACTTCAGAGTGTAGAAGTGTCTCAAGCATCCAAGGAGCTATGAGGATATAGAGTTTCTGCATGCTAGTAACACGAAGTTAGAACTATCAAAGAACGCATTCTAATCCTTAAGTGCTGAGCGAGAAATAACCATACCATATGAAAGAATTCGAATTCGATTGTGATCATAAGCCTCGACTTCTGCCTCACCATTAGGGTTTTATGATAATTGCACTCAAAAAGACCGCTTTTTAAGTCTCTCATGTGTGCAGGCAGGAATAAAGAGAGAAATCCTGCACACGTTGAAGGTAAGAAGGATAACCTTCCGAAATGATTTCTGGAGACTCCACAAAAGTGTGGACAAAAAGAATCTTTTCTGATGATCTCTAAGAAAGGAAATCAACCATTAGCAAGGATGGGAGTACTCACTTACCTTCTCACCCGATCGGCAATTAACATTACTCTCTCTCAGCATTCATAGAAACGTCTTCAATCTTCGGTCTTCGGTCTTCAATAGCTGATGATGAACTTCTGAACTTCACAAAAACTTGACAAACATTTTTTTTTTTTTTTTTTTTGAACATACATGAAATGAAAATAACAATAAAACAATAAAACTTGTATTGTCTTGATTTCATAAACTTCACTAATTCTCATCCTATTTTCTTTTCTCTTGTTTGTTGCATGTAAACCTTGGACTATTTCACTTTTTCTTCAAATATTTTGATGATGCTCCACTTGCTGATGATGATGTGTTTCTATGAATCTGTTGATGTTGTTGAGAGGTAGAGAGTGATGCTAACTGCAAATCGATATTTAGAAGGAGTTTTCATCTTTAAACGTCACCCTCATGTTTGACAAAATTAGCACTCAAGAGATCAAAAATAGTGCTGAAAGTGGTGCGAAGTTGGGTAGCTCACCATTCCTACCGGAATTGACGTACGGTGACACACACTCTAATGACTTTTCTAGAAAGTTGCAAAAATGAAGGTTGGTGCCTCGCTTGATGTAAAATGGGTAGTCTCCACTATGGGTGATCACAATTCTACTACCGAATATCTAAACAAAGACGTAATTCGCCCTCCGGTATGGTTAAATCCAACTTTAACGCTCTAATCAACTAAGAAACCCGATTGTGTTCTCAAGTACTTCCAAGTTCTCGTTATTTCGGTCGGACTCTCTATGTAAACATAGCTAGAAGCATGCCAGTGACTCTAAGATCTCTAAAAGTTGGTGGTTTTTATGTACATATTTACAAAGAGTTTTTTTTTTTTTTTTTTTTTTTTTTTTTTTTTTAAAAGACTAAAAACTCTATATGCAAATGCACCCCCAAACCTAAATCAAACATTGTCCTCAATGTGTCAACAGATAATAAGAATTCAAAAAGTCACATACCAAGAGAACTATGTTGAGTAGAGAAAAGGGAAGAGATTACCGGATGTACAATGATGTTGCTAAACCAAAGGAGGATGAATGCTTTTAAAGCAAACAACCAGAGCGCAAGACAAAAAGGTTGGTTAGCACAAAGAAGAACTATGCAAAAAGAAAAAGAAAAAGGAAAGAGAATGGATTGTTAGTCCATATGTATGTACACAAGTGAACTAGTCTAGTCCACATAGATGGGGTCTTCCAAGTCGACGGTCTCAACTTCTGGTGGAAGATGCTCCAGAAATGGTTTCAATCTTTGACCATTGACCTTGAAGATGTTCTTGGTTGCTGAGTTTTCGATTTCAACGGCTCCATGGGGAAAAACGGTACGTACCAAGAATGGTCCTGACCATCTAGAACGTAACTTCCCTGGAAACAAATGCAAACGAGTGTTGTACAATAAAACTTTTTGGCCAGGTGTGAAGGACTTGCGCAGAATGCGCTTGTCGTGAAACACTTTCATTCTTTGTTTGTACGTTTTGGCACTATCATATGCATCATTTCTCAATTCTTCTAACTCATTGAGTTGAAGTTTTCTTTGGGTTCCAGCTTTATCAAGATCAAAATTCAATTTCTTCACAGCCCAATATGCACAAATACGCGCCCCAAAAACGGTTCTAACTCAACAGGTAGATGACATGCTTTACCGTACACAAGTCTGTAAGGAGACATCCCAATGGGAGTCTTATATGCAGTTCTATAGGCCCATAAAGCATCATTTAAGCGCAAAGACCAATCTTTCCTAGAAGGATTGACAGTCTTCTCAAGAATATGCTTAATTTCCCTATTAAAAACTTCTACTTGGCCACTGGTTTGAGGATGGTAAGGTGTTGCGACCTTATGAGTGATTCCATACTTGCGCACTAGTGATTCAAAAGGTCTATTGCAAAAATGAATACCTCCATCACTGATTATTGCTCTAGGGGTTCCAAAACGGGAGAAAATATTTTCCTTAAGAAAAGAAAGAACAACTTTATGGTCGTTGGTTTTGGATGCAATGGCCTCTACCCACTTAGAGACATAATCAACAAAGAACAAGAATGTATAACTTACCTTTGAGTTAGAAATGGACCCATGAAATCAATACCCCACACATCAAATTGCTCAACAATCAAAATGGGTTGTAAGGGCATCATGTTTCTCTTAGAGATACTTCCTAATTTAAGCACCGGTCACAAGCAACACAAAAAGCATGGCTATCCTTAAACAAGTGTTGGCCAATAGAAACCGCTCCGCAAGATCTTTGCAGCAGTTTTCTTGGCACTAAAGTGGCCTCCACATGCATGGTCATGATGAAAGAGATGACATCCCTATGTTTGAGGTGGGGACACATCTCCTAATGATTTGGTCTTGGCAAGACTTAAAAGATATGGGTCATCCCAAAGGAAATGTTTAACTTCAGCCAAGAACTTAGAACGGTCTTGTTTAGACCAATGCAAGGGCATTCTACCTCAGTAGCAAGGTAGTTCACAATATCAGCAAACCAAGGCATTTCGATTACATAAGCATCAATTGCTCATCGTGGAACGATTCCCTAATTAGCACAGATTCATCGCAGATTCAACATTCAACCTAGACAAGTGATCAACAACAACATTTTCTCGACCCTTTCTTATCTCGAATTTCGAGGTCAAACTCTTGTAACAAGAGTATCCATCGAATTAGACGAGCCTTAGCATCTTTTTAGACAAAAGATATCTCAATGCGGCATGGTCGAATAAATGATGACCTTAGACCCTATCAAATAAGATCTAAACTTATCTAATGCAAACACGACAGCCTAGCAACTCTTTCTCGGTTGTGGAATAATTCAGTTGAGCATCATTAAGTGTTTTACTAGCATAGTAGATCACATAAGGAAGTTTGTCTACTCGCTGGCCCAAAACAGCTCCTACAAAGATAGTCGACGCATCACACATAATCTCAAATGGTAATGTCCGGTCGGGTGGTGGTCGACTATAGGGGCAGATGTAAGGAGAGCCTTCGCCTTGCTCCCATGCTTCCTTACAAGCATCATCAAAGACAAATGCAACATCTTTCGCAAGAAGATTACACAAAGGTCTTGAAATTTTACTAAATTCTTTGATGAATCGGCGGTAAAAACCCGCATGGCCTAAAAATGATCTTATGTCCCTCACAGAACGAGGTTGAGGCAAGGGTTGAATGAGATCAACCTTGGCTTTGTCTACTTCTATGCCTTTTTCCGAGATGATATGCCCTAAAACAATGCCCGAGTTAACCATGAAATGACATTTTTCCCAATTCAAAACCAAATTCTTTTCCTTACACCTAATCAGCACACAAGTGAGGTGATGCAAACACTCATCAAAACAAGACCCAAACACAGTAAAAAATCATCCATGAAAATTTCAAGAAACTTATCTACCATGTCGAAAATATGCTCATCATGCAACGTTGAAAAGTAGCGGGTGCATTACACAACCCGAAAGGCATACGACGGTAATCAAATGTTCCATAAGGACAGGTAAATGTGGTCTTTTGTTGGTCTTCGGGTGCTATGTGAATTTGGTTGTAGCCCGAATAGCCATCTAAGAAGCAATAGTGACTATGCTTCGCCAACCTTTCCAAAGATTTGGTCAATGAAGGGAAGGGGAAAATGGTCTTTCTTTGTTCTCGTATTCAGATTTTCTATAATCAATACAGACTCGCCACCCCGTGGTAACACGGGTGGGGACAAGCTCATTCATCTCATTTTGAACTACAAGTAATGCCGGACTTTTTGGGTACCACCGAATGGGACCCGACCCATCGGCTATCTGGAACTGGGTATATGATACCCGCATCCAGCAATTTCAGAATCTCACCCTTGACAACATCTCTCATGTTGGGGTTAAGTCTCCTTTGCATTTCCCTAGATGGTTTAGTGTTCTCTTCAAGATTTATGTGATGCATGCAAATTGTGGGACTTATACCCTTAAGATCGGAGATGGTCCAACCTAAGGCTCCTTTATGCTCTTTAAGTACTTCTAAAAGTTGACTTTCCTGTTCCGTGGCTAAACATGATGCAATAATCACAGGTAAAGTATCAGAAGGACCTAAGAATGCATACTTCAAAGTATCAGGTAATGGTTTCAAATCAAGCTTAGGTGGTGTATCAAGAGGTGGGGCAGATTTGGAATCAGAGAGTGGAAGTGGTTCCACTACATTCTGCCATTTAGCAATATCCATGGGTGGAACCGATTCAAGCAAAGAGTGAATTTCACCAATGTACTTAAACTCAAAGAGATCTAATTCAAAGTTATCTAAACATGCTTGCAAAGGGTCCACTGACAAAATGTCGGGCAAAGAGTCTTGGATCAGACTCTCAATCATGTTAATCTCATGCAAATCAGTATCATCACAATCAATGGGTTGTTGACTAGTGTTAAAGACATTAAGCTCTACGGTCATGTTACCAAAAGACAATTTCAACACTCCATTACGACAGTTGATGATGGCATTGGACGTCGCCAGGAAAGAACGTCCTAAAATCACAGGAA
This sequence comes from Papaver armeniacum, assembly GCA_023531295.1. NCBI lineage: Eukaryota > Viridiplantae > Streptophyta > Magnoliopsida > Ranunculales > Papaveraceae > Papaver > Papaver armeniacum. Next base: position 377,200 of record JAJJWW010017623.1, read on the forward strand.
TGTGATTACTTGGGTTTTGCACGGGTTGAGTATCTAAGACGATAAAGTCCACAGGAAAGAAAAATTTATCAACCTTGATTAACACATCTTCAACAATACCACGGGGTATTTTCACAGATCTGTCCGCTAACTGTAGCGTAACAGGTGTGGGCTTCAGCTCCCAAGGCCCGATTGCACATACAGAGTATGGCAATAGATTCACACTTGCTCCTAAGTCTAGCAACGCCTTTTCGACCGTATGGTCACCTATGGTGCATGTAATTGTTGGACTACCTGGGTCTCTAAACTTAGTTGGAATCTTGTGTTGGATTATGGAGCTCACTTGCTCAGTGAGAAAGGCACGCTTATGCACATGAAGCTTTCGCTTTTGTGTGCACAAGTCCTTCAAAAACTTAGCATAGGTGGGTATTTGTCTGATTGCTTCGAGAAATGGAATGTTTATGTTAACTCTTTTGAACATTTCCAAAATCTCATTGTATTGGTTACCCCCCTTCTGTTTCACCAACCTTTGTGGGAATGGAGCAACAGGTACATGACTTGGCAAAGAAATATCTATATTGGTAGGATTCTTAGGTTTATCAACATGCTCAGATTCTTTCTCTACAGTAGATGTTTTCTGCGGTGTTGTGTGTACTGGTGAGTCTGATTTAGACTCGCTTGACGGTGGTACACCTACATTGTTCTCAACAATTCTACCACTACGGAGAGTGGTGACAGCATTTGTCTGACTATGTGAAGGTTCACTGCAGGTTGAGGAGCCTGCCTGAAACACATTCTTTGGATTTTGTTGGGGTTGACTAGGGAGTTTGCCTTTTTCTCTCTCATTCAATGCATCACAGATTTGACCCATCTTAAGTTCTAGACTTGTGAAACGTTGGTCGGTGGTTTTCTGAAGTTGTGAAAGATTTTGGGTTAACAGACCGACACAGTCTTCAAAGCTAGGCTTTTTCTCTACAGGGTACTGAGGATGGGGTTGTACTTGGGGGTTTCTAGGATATGAGTATCCTTGGTTGTTATGTGTTGGTCCCCCTTGTACAGGCCCTTTGGACCATGAGAAGTTAGGGTGATTCCTCCACCCTGGGTTGTAGGTTTGAGAATACGGGTTGTTCTCTTGCCTATGGTACAATGCATTGGCTTGCTCGGTTTTGGACTCTTGAAATGCATGTAAGTCTGGACAGCTGTCCACTAAGTGGTCAGAGCTATGGCATGCGGCACAAGTGGCCATTTCAATTTGGTCACAGAGAGTAGGGGCATTAGGTTTTACATTCTTCTGCAACTCAAGCACTACTATTCTCCGGGCTAAAGATGCCATTTTTGCATTTCCCTAAAAGTCAGACTCGATTCTATGAACGTTACCTAAAGGGGTAGTCCTTTTTGGTTCATGGATGGACTCCCACTGTTGAGTCTTTTCAGCGACTTCGATCAAGAAAGTCCAAGCCTCATCGGCACTTTTGTCAATAAATGCACCATTGCACATTGACTCGACTGTGGTTCGGGTTCTAACATCTAGACCCTCATACAATATTTGCACGAGTCTCCATTTTTCAAAGCCATGGTGGGGACATTGGATCAATAATTCATTGAATCTCTCCAAGTATTTTGCTAGAGTTTCGTCTTCTAATTGCAAAAAACCATTTAGACTTTGGCGAATTGTCGCCGTCTTATGGTTTGGGATTTTTTTTTTGAAAAACTCTTTTGTGAGGTCATCCCATGTTCTAATGGACTCGTGGTTGTAGGGCATGAAGCCAAGACTTGGCTTTGTCTTTCGTGAGAAAAAGGAAACAATCTCGGTTTGAGGGACTCCTCCGGCATTTGGTTAAAACGCAGGTCCCACAAATATCCTCAAAATCTCTCACGTGATGGTAGGGGTTTTCAAAGATCGACCCCTCTAAACACGGGTAACATGTGAATGGTGCTTGCTTTCGGTTCAAACCGACAAGCATCGGTGAGAATGATGCAAGAGGGCTGGCTTGCCCTAGTTGGGTACATGCAGTCCTTGAGACTACGAGGTTAGTTAAGTTCCTCACCCATGGTTTCTGTTTCTGATGGGTTTGGGCTTTCTGATGGATTTGGGCTTTCTGTGGAAGAGCTGGGTATGCTGACGATGTCCGGGCGGATTCTAACTAGTCGATTTGTTTGGTCTCTAAAAGACACAATCATAGCCTAGCTAGCGCATCTAGCATGTTAACATACAATTAAGTTTAACACAGAAAAGCAAAAACCACAAAAATGATATACTAATTCCAGACTCAAGCCCAAAAGGAGTGCTTTTTGATGTTGTAAGGCCCAGCTGATTAGGTGGGTTCCAGCCCAGTTGTTGTGGGCTTCAGGTTATGCAGAGCCCAGTTTTGGGTTCAGTTTAAGTGCAAATGCACAGCCCAGTTTGTGTGCAAAGCCCAGTGATTGTGGGCTTCAGTTTGTTTGCAGCCCAGGTCATGTGCAAATGCACAGCCTAGTAGTTGTGCAAAGCCCAGTGGTTGGGCTTCAGTTTATATGAAGATTTCACAAAATGACACTCAAATTTCAGCACATAGGAGACACAGCACTGGCAGTGCACAGTGCAGCTTATGCGCAGCACAGCTTGGCAAGTGAACAAAGAGAGTAAAACTGTGTATGGTGCACTGGGTTAATGGATGTGCTCACTCAAGGTGAAGCATGTGTTGGGTTGTGTGTTTGAAAGACAAGCTAATTGCTAATGCAAACTTTGCTATTTAACAACTCATTCAAGTGTCACAAGATCATGCATAAGTTCCAGATATTGCAGGGCATGTGTTTCACAGCATTAACAGAATAACAGATCAGCTAAATGTAGATATGCAACTTTACAGATGTAGCAGATTAGCTATGAACTACTCAGGCAATTAATTTTCAGCACTCCTACAGCATTCTTGACATGAAGCAGATGCACAGTTGGTATCAACAGGTTTAGTTGATGTCAACAAGGTCAGTTGACCTCAATTTTCACAGAGTTATGCACCAAAAATTTCAGGGCAGATAACAGCTCAAATCTCAATCTTTACAGGCTATGACTCACAGTTCAACAAGGTCACAGGATTACGGGTTTATAGGATTACACACAAGTTGCAGCAGATGCAGGGGTCTGGCAACACTTGGCTCACCAGGTCTCACACAAGCACAGGTTCAGATGGCCACAATTTTATTCAAATGTCACAGAATCAAGCAAAAATCCCAGAGATTGAGCAATACTCAGCAAGGTATCTAGCTTATCATGCAAAGGGACCAGGGCTGATGGTTACAGGTCTGACAACAAGTTTGTACAAGTGATTTCAGGGCTGATGAATCAACTATTTCAGGCTATCATACAACCAAGCATGCTATTTCAGGGGAGTAGATGGCTCAACAGGGTCTCACAGATGTGGTTGACAGAGCAAATTTTTCATGAAGGTACAGGGCTAACAGCTAACCAGTTTAGCCAGATTGCAACTCAAGCTCCACACTACACAGGGGTCGGGTGAGTACAAGGTATTTTGAAGTCTAGGAGTTAAAGTGAAAAGGCAACTGGTTCGGTTGATGTCTAATTTTCACAGGTCATGCACACATTTCAGAGATTCCAGGGGTTGTATGATTTAGCACTAGTTCAAGGTTGAGCACCACTGACAATCAGCCAAGGCAAAGCAGCCACAGGGTCAGATGGGTTATGCTCAGGGTTGTCAGAATCAACTAGGTTAGTTGATATCAACCAGCCCAGTTGATGTCACACAAGGCTTGTAGCAGACTTGGATATCTAAGTTGTAGTTCAAACTCACAGCTTCAGGGGCTGGAGTTGAACACAAAGCAGAAGGAAGCTAAGGGCAGAGAACACACAAGTTAAGGGCTGATCTATCATGCATTCAGGGTGTAATGATTCACAGATAAGCTTCAAAGGTCATCATACAAGCAAACATGCTATATCATTCATTCATGTAAACAGGGTTTGAGACACAATACCGCCAGTATAAAACTGGGTTTAGGCAATTCCACAATACGGTTTTTCTGCTCCCTTTTCTCCTTTTCCTTGGTTTTGCTTAGTTGCACCACAAGTACCTGTTGGCTCAACAAAGAGGTTTAGTTCCCAGACTTGCACAATTAAAGCAAGAGAACACTACTGCTATGGCAAAATTCAGAGCTACACTTAAGCTACAGCATGTGCAAACTTAGAGAAAAACCGGTTGCAACAAGTTATAAACTGCAAGAGGCAGTGAGCTAAACTAAGAACAGTAGAGGAACCAGCAATAACAGATGTGGGGATGTACAGATTTATGATACAAATCCGCCAAGTGAACTGCAGGGCTATCAATAAGATCAGAGCAGATGAAGATGATTCTAACAATGCAAGTAATGGAAAGAGCTTAACTGATAATGCAAATGTTTAACTTACAGATGTAAAACAAAATGATGTGAAGCTTCTAATGAGATGATTACACTAAACTACACCACAAGGCAATGATGCAGAGCTTGAGAATGTAGGTTACCTATGAGTTAAACAAGAACAAAAGAAGAGCTAACAGATTTACCAATGCATAGTGCAATAACAGAGTACAATAAAGGATGCAGAAGTGACAAACTACAGATGATTAAAACTAAGTTACACTACTAATGACTAAAAGCAGAAATTTCAAAGCACATATGTACAAGAATGAACTGAAATGCAGTAAAGTGAGCTAATGGTCAACACAACAATACTACCAGTTCCCCGGCAGCGACGCCAAAAACTTGGTAGGCTCTTAAAGATATTTTCCTACGTGTATAACTGCAAGTGCACAGCGCCTGTTGGAGGCGTGGAAAGCACAGGTCGATCCTTAGGGAAATGGGGTTGATGTGGTGTTTATCCTAGTGATTTACTAACTGATTTCCAGGGAATTGTGACACAAATGTTAGTTGTTTGTCGATACGACTGAGTTGGAGTTGTGATTCTAATTCTAAGGTAACAAGTAATCACAAGGTGTTGAAAACTATTGGTTGAGTGGTATTAGGGTGATTAAATCCACCCTCTGATTTTATATTAAGGCAATGCAAATTTTCACTTTGTTCTTATGCCTTCCCTTGAAGGCCTTAATTGGATAATTGATGAACTAATTCTCCTTACCTACCCCTAGTATCACTGGTCTTCTTACGGTACCGGTGATCACAGCAAATTCATTCAATAGCTAACTATTTTCCTAAACAATACACACACTAAGAACAAGTTGATAATCTAATTGCTTCATATTAAATCAAAGGGTTTCATTTACACCCTAATTAAGTAACTTAAAACATCATGCAATACTAAGAACAGAATTGAAATTTTAATTACCAAATAAAACCCTAAAACTGTGATTGTCCTCTTCTCTCACAAGAAGAACAACCATTTATAACTCACAGTCACTTCAAACAACAATTAAACAACACCCAAACCTCTATCTTCTGCGAATTCGGCGCTGAACTCCCTCAATTGATGTTCCCCTCACTGATGCTGAAACCCTAACCCTAGTTCTTCCTATCTCAGACTTAGCTTCTAGGGAAGAAGCTATGAGTGAGATAGAGAGCAAGGAGGGGGGTGAAGGTAGTGCGGCTTGGGCTAGGGTGGCTGTGGTGTCGGGTGAGGATGAAGGTGGCGCTGCAAGTTTTGGTCGGGAGAAGAGGAGGAGAGGGGTTTCTCTGAAGTTGTCGGGGGAAGAAGAAAGAGAAATGGAGAAGAGAAATGGTTTTGGTCGATGGGGTATAGGTATAGATGGTTTTGGTGTGGAGCGGGAGCGGCGAAGTTTGATGCGCAAGGTGGAGCGACCGTTGGATCTTGGTGAACCCGATGCGTGGGCTGATGCGACCGTCAGATGCAGATGGGCGAGATCTCACGGCTCAGATGGAACGGGCTGAATCCGGGTTATGGGCCGGGTCTTGGACTGCTCAAGCCCATGTCTTGTAAATGGGTTGCTACTTGTTGGGTTGCAACTGATGCGCGCGCGGGCTTTGGCTTTCTGCTCCATAGACGCTTGCCTCCAATTTTCTGCTCTTTTGGCTCCTCAATTTCTCCGAACTTTATTTATTACCTAAAAATACAAAATTAATTAGTACAAATATTTATTCTTGAAAACAAAGAAAATACAGAATCTGGGATAATATCTGATTTCTGAGCACAAAAGATGGGTTAAATGCCAATAAAAAGGTGTATAAATATGCAATATTTGGCACTCATTACTCAACCACAACACCACCTTCTGCATCTTTCTTTTGTGCCTCATCAGCAGCATGCGTCTCTTCATCAGCTTTCTTCTGCGCCTCATCAACAACACCTGCAGTAGTGCGCTTTTTCTTACCAGTGGGCTTCTTCTTTTGATGAGCCTTGCGCCCCTCTGCAGAAGTTTGAGCTTGCAGAATTTTTGGCCTATTTCCAGCTGCCAGGCTCATACATGGAACTGCACAAACATTGAAATGGGAATTAGGATGATGATTATGATGTTAAAATTTTTTTAATAAAATTTCAAGAAGAATATATCATGTGTGATTTGACTGGCTTGGATAACTAGCATGTGTAACTTCATGTTACACATGAATAAGGCATGGATACCTAGTGTAACATGCAGTTACACATGCATCTAACTAGTGTAACCAGAAGTTTCACATGCATATAGCATGTGTAACTAGGGATTACACATCCATATGACTAGTTTACTCAACAATAATCAAGTGTAATCAAGTTACACTAGCATATTAAAACTGAACAACTAAAATATGAACCTAAAAAGGTTCAAAGACCTTAGTGTCAACTAATTGGGTACCTTTATCAAGTTAAAGAAGCATATTAAAAATGAACAACTACTTACATTCTTCATGGAAGGATTTTTCCGTGTCATCTTTCTCTTTCTCTTGCTCAGTCTCTTTCTCGGACTCTTCTTCTTCATGTTCACTACCTCCATGCTTAGTAGCTCCATCTCCTTGTTGATCAGTTGCTCCATGCAGTAACTCTACTTCTTCATGCTCAGTAGCTCCTCGATCAGTACCTCCATGTCCAACATCTTCATGTTGCATAAACTCTTCCTGGGTCACTTTGTAAGGATCAATACCCATTGCTTGCATAATTTGGCAACTAAAATTGTGAATCTTGAATTTCATTGTTCCCGAAAGGTCCCCTTCGATATCCCTTCCCGGCAATTGCATACACTTCTTTAAACATTGCTTGGTTTGCTTGCGAGTTGCTCTTTCAGTTAGCCATTCTCAATGGTTTGCGCTTTCAACCGACCCTTTGCACAGGTCGTCCTTCTTTGGGTACCACGGTTGATATACCTAGCTGCTTCTCAAGTATGGAAAACTCAGCCACAAAGCTAGGAGTTGGCTGCAATTAATAGATGGAGAGGTTAAAAGAGATAGCAAAAATAGTTGAACATTCTAAATATACAAATTTTCAGTTGTATGTGTAACTTAAAGTTACATAAGCACATTTTATATGTGTAACCTATAGTTACACATATAAATTGAATTCACTGGTGTTATGTTTTGCATGTGTAACTATAGGTTACACAAGCACATTTAAATGTGTAACTTATATCTAAATTATATTTATATTACCATAAATTTACAAAAAATAAACCAACTAACACTTACCGAAAACTATGTCATGTCTGTTATAGAAATGTAATCCGAAATCTGGTATAGATCCCACCTTCCAACCCGCGGGATATCTTCTTCGTGGTTTGCAACTTTCATGATTGAGCCTTCTGTTGCGTGTTCAGCAAACAATATCTGCAACATATATAAATATTAATTAGTCAAGCAATTAATATTAAAATATCCTGAACGTAACACTAAAAGTGCTGGAATAGAAATTACACACAAGCTTTACCAGTAAGTACTGCACACAAGCCTTCACATTTGCCAAGCAATTAATATTATCATGAATTTCTTCAAACAAGTGCTCGTGTATTAAGTCAGGCCAAGACACCTTGAGCACCGTCTCATATGTTTCAACGATACTAAGATATTTGACGTTCACTCCATTAGCATTTATGTCGCCAAAAAATAATACACAACAAAGATAAAAACCTATCAAACAAACTAGATCCTTCTCATCAATTTTCTTTCTTTTCCCACTTTTGCTCCTTTTGGTCATAAGTTGTTTTATCTTCTCTAAATTTTTGTCTTAGTCACCGTTGTCTCGATGTGTCTTTGTAGACTTAATATCGGTGAAGAACTTGTTGTACAAAACATTGTCAATCAAATCCTTATGAGAAAAGTTCTTTAATAGCTTTTGACCCTTTCTACTTCCAATCCTTTGCATGTAAAATAAACCCTTGACTTTGCCGGTGTAGACTCTATAAACTTATCATCACCAAACTTGAAAGAACAAGGTGTGTCACAATCCATATCAAAGCAGTTCAAAAGCTTCAAGACGCCGCTTTTGTTGGTAGTGATTTGTTTTGTTGTACTTGGTACAGCTGGATCATACTCATCGTAATACATCATTACGAGCTTACCGTAAGCAACTCTCAAAACATATCTCTGAGCCCTATCAGTTAGTCCTATAGGTTTTATCACCTTTACCAAATCCTTAACGGCATTCAAGGATTGCCTTAATTTTCCTGTACACATCACACACAAAAATAGTATGAGTCAGTATTTTGTGTACTTATCAAATACACTCCTTTATAACTGCAAAATCAAAATCATGTCACAAACTATGTGTATTTGCCAAGTACACAAACTGAATCATTCTATTATGTGTTGTGTAACCTCAATTTACACATGCATATGAATCTGTATATGCTGTGTAACTATAAGTTAGTCACACCACAAGGCAAGTCAGTGGTGAGATTTTGAATGTGTAGCTTGTAGTTACACAGTCAATTGGCAAGTTAGTGTTGAGATTTTCAATGTGTAAATTATAGTTACACATACACAGTCAATCAATATATAAACCATTGTAGAGTCATTGGTGAGATTGTTTAAAGTGTAACTTATAGTTACCCATGCCCTTTGCAAGTCAGTGTTGAGATTTTCCATGTGTAAATTATAAAGGAATGAATGATTGAGGCCCCTGACATGAGATTCCAAATGTGTAAATTATAGTTACACAGCTCCTTGGCAACTCAGAGGCGACATCTTGAATGTGTAACTTACAGTTATATCAGCTCATTTATAATTGTAACTTCAAGTTACACACTCAATATACATACCACAATACAGTCAGTGGTTAGATTTTGAATGTGTAACTTAAAGTTACACAGGGCCTTGTTTGTATATTTAAACATTCAAAGGCATTTTTTCACTAGCATGATACCATAACAACACATATACTCAAATAATTTCACATCTAAGTACAAAACATTGTCAATCACTACTAGTTACACATCCTAAACATAACCAATTTTTTATGTGCAACTACTAGTTACACATCCCAAGGCAAGTCAGTGGTGACAGGCTCATTTGGTATGTGTAAGTGTAAGTTACACAATCAATATACAAACCACAACACATTCAGTGGTGGTATTTTGAGTGTGTAACTTATAGTTACACATGTCCTTTGTCTATGTAGTTACATATTCACAAGTATTACATGAGAAACAAACATGAGACCATGACAACAATAGTTTTCACATCTTAGTACATGTAATTGTATCATCTTTTCCAGGGGGATTCATTTTTCCTTTCACCATTTTTATTTCAAAAGAAAATTGATTCTGAATCTGCAGTTGATGAAGTAATAAAATCAAGTTAGTTGATTGCAATTCAACTTAGAGTTTCTAGGGTTTTCAAACAGTAACATCTCAGAAATGAAACCCACTAAATCAAACTACAATCAGTTATATCACATCCATGACTTACCTTTGTTTCTATTCAGTCGGTTTTTTTATGGATTTTATGCACAAACGATTGTTCTCCTTCTCTGATCTGTAAAATTATCAGTCAGAATGAGTTATGTTTGTTGTAATCTCATTACAAACCCTAGTTCAGCAATTTTTGACACATGAAATTAGTAACAACAGGAATCAAAACTAACAGATCCAAATCAAAACATACCTAGTAATTCATCGTCGGAGTATTTAGGTTTTGAATCAACAGAAACTGAAACTGTTTCGATCTTTGTTTTGCAGATTCAGCAGATGATGAAACTGAATCTGTTTCGATCTGTTTCTCTGATTTAGGTGTTAGCAGATTCAGCAAATGTTTCTCTGTTTCGATCTTTGTTTTGCAACAGATTTCAGGAAGATTTCTTGATTTTTTTTGGGGTTTCTTTCTAGATTTGTTTCTGTTTTCAGATGAGTGAGATTTGTTTTCTCTATCCTGGGAAATGAAATAATGGCTTCTGAACGAGAGAAAGGTAGGTGACGTCTATTATATACTTGAGGTTAATTTAGTCTTTTAGCTTTCATTAAATTTATTTTTTAATTCGGGGCCTGGTTTTAAAACTCTTTTAACTAGGGGCCTCATATTATGGGTTATCCATGGGTTGGGCCTTAGCCTAATTTTCCCAAAAATAAAACTATTGCTAAAGATTCATATACTGCAAATGGCAAGATTTATGTCGAACTTACATAGCCACAAGCTGGTAGTAGCCTAAGCCACCGTTGGCCCGCCAATGTGCTCAACCATTCCTAGACTTTTTTTTTTTGATTAATGGGAAAAGGGGTAAAGTCAGTTTCACCAAATAAACGTGGACCCAACTTTGTTCTAATCCACATCCATCAGACGTCAATTGTTAACTTCATCTGTACAAAAAAAAACCCGTTATGTTCCTGGACAACGGTAACATCTTGTTTTATCTTATCTTATCCTACTAATGTAAAGAAAAGAGGTATTTGGGGTAATTTGCGTTACCTCCCCTATCGAAGATCATAATTTGCGTTACCTCCTCTATAGAAATAAAATTAGTGAAACCTCCCCGCGTTACATTTTCCGTCCAAGGACAGTTAGATGACTCAGCAAAATGTACACGTGGCATCTTTTCTTTTTTTAGTTGGTCAACTACCAAAAATATCCTCGTCTTCTTCTTGGTAGTATTTGTTTTTTTTTCTTTACGGTCAAACGAAGAAAGAGAAAGGGCAAAATACCAAAACCTAAAATTTCTAAGAAACTCTTACATTTTGATTGCAATCTAGTCCTGACCGAACTAATGTAGAGCAGAGATGAGACTACAACATGCAATTAAGGGTAATAGTTTGATTGTTACAGGTAGGACATGAGTTTGATTGTTACAGATCGGACATGGGTTTTTGGAATTGTTTCTATTGATTTAAACTTTGAGACTACAACATGCAATTATCATCTTCTTTGTGAACTGTGTTGGTGGTGTTAAAGGAGTTTCCTTTATACCAAACCCTCGGTGATCCCAGTACTTCTCCTTTGGAATCGAGCATGCGAAGGTGTAAGCTTGGCTATATCTTGGTTCTATTCCAACTAATTGTTTTGTTCCCTTGTACAAACCAATTAATTAGTTAAACACGAATTTGCAGGGAAGGAGACGTATGGAAAGGAAGGGTTTACAAACTTTGAACTCCTCCACCACAAAAAAATGAATATATAGTGTTCGATAAAGTGCCAAGAGAAAACACTTATATCAATTCTACCGAAATGAGCTCAAATCTGAAATTGCAATTAGAGGTCAAATCTGAAACTGCAATGATACAGGAGTTCTATATTTCCTATCAGTTTAATTTAATTTTTTTCTGGAATTTTGGAGGGCTTACTGGGAGTTAAGACCGATTCTATCCACATAAGGCATGACGAAACACTGTGGTGTCCCTTTTTGTGTTTTGGGTATCATAATTATACTCTTAGTTAGGATTTTATGCTCCATCTTCAAATCTCTCCATTTACCCTAAGAAGCTTAGGAGCCTGTCTTTCCAATTGCAAGCCTTGATAAAATGAATAGAATGAGCTACTGTATGGCTTTGGGATTAGAAAATGAATAGAATGAGCTACCGTATGGCTTTGGGATTTTAAGAAGGTAAAATGTAAAGGGTGTTAACTGTGAATTGCAAGTTTGTGTCATTTTTCCGGGAAAAATAAAAACAAAGTTGCAGGTTTAATGGAAAAGAAGAATAGAAATAGACATGTGGAGAAGAAAGGCTGGTCTTATGCGATTGTAAATCTCCACCATTGATTTATTTTACTTTAGCTACTATCGTTAGATTAAATTAGTATAAAAGGGTATTTTAGGTACTTCAGTTCACAAGTGTATAATCTTTCCACGTGTACATTTTTGCTGAGTCATCTAACTGTCTATGGACGGAAAATATAACGAGGGGAGGTTTCACTAATTTTATCTCTGTAGGGGAGGTAACGCAAATTATGATCTTCACTAGGGGAGGTAACACAAATTACCCCGAGGTATTTTTGGTGAAGCCTTTTCACATAACAATAATACCCCCATTAACTAAGCTTTTAGTTTATATTTGTATATTTACAGGAATGTCATTGTTTTAAAAATAGATCAAAAAAATTAAAACTTAGATATCTTTAAAAATACACATCGGAGTTTTGCAAAATTAATATATTTGGAAAGCTCTTTAAATTATCTACGTAATGAGTACAAACAAGGATATTAAATTTTTATTTTAAGATTTTTTTTCTTTCCATTATTATCAAATTTGGTGGTGTTAAAAGAATCCAATTCAAGCATGTGCATCGCACATGTGGCCTTACTAGTAGAAAGAGAACAAACAAACCGTTTATTTTTTATCTCATTCTTTAAACGCCCTTGGATCTTCTTATAGTTACAATAATTTACAACAATTAATTGCGCAGTGCTTCTCTACAGACCGAGAAATAAAACCAGGTAAAAACCGCCTCCCACAGTTTCTTTTTCTTTTGTTTGTGGGTCCCAGTGGACCCAGCTCCTCGGGAGACGTGCAGGGAGGGTGCTTTGTGTGTGGCGGTTTTTTTTGTGTAGTTTTATTCTCGGTCTGTAAAGACTTTTTGTTTACCGTAACATAAAAAGGGAATATTTAAAAGAACTCAAGTCTGACTCAGAGTCTGACAAAGAACTCAAGTCTGACTCGTACGGAGACCGATATCAATTTGTCAGATCGGCCATTACTTGGGTCGTACGAATACGGATTAATCAAGTGTAATTCCTAATTTACTATACTCAGAATTAAGCTATGCGCATAAGGTAAGGGTATGTTATAGGAATGTGATGGCCCTACATGAAAAGAAAAATTGCATGCCACCCCCACAAAGTATATACACTGTCCTTGATAAGCTAAGGGGTGTTCTGATCGTTCCTCTTTCCTCCATGCAGTTTACCGGCTGTATCATTCCTCCAAGAAAATCAACATTGCGAATAGGGGGTGTCATATTGCTTGGGGTGTACCAAAATACATATAAGTAATATACTCCCTCCGTTCCTAAATAATAGGCTGGTTTCTATAAATAGATGTTTCAAAAAAATAGGCTGGTTTCCTAATTGGGAAAGTCAAATGTTACTTTAGTTTTCTGGGACCACTTTTCCTTTAACTTCTTTTGATGACAAGTGTCATGTGGACCATTTCACTTTAATTATTTTGTTGACAAGTGTCATGGGGACCATTTCACTTCACTTCTTTTATTGACAACTGTCATGAGGACCACTTTCAATGATTAGCTCTTAATTTCCTTAATTTTCTCTAAAAACAAACCAACCTATTAATTAGGAACTGAGGGAGTATACAATACCTTTTGGTTGGTACACCCCCAAGTAATATAGTACCCCCATTAGAAGCCTTGAGGAATCATGTATATCCCATTATTTACTACTATGTGCAGTAAAAGTGTCCATTAACCAAATCTGTCATGTACACAACACACTACTGTATACTATGTGCTGAAAAAGTGTGCATTAACTAAAATTGTCACGTACCTCTTTCTCAAGAAGAAGATTGTTATCAAAAATGGTGGATTTGTAATCCAAAAACCATTTCTCTTCCGATTAAATCGAATCTTATTTCATATGTGTTTTTAGTCGTTTTCCGGTATTCCTCTTCTTTTCTCATCGGAATATTCGAGTTTGTACTGTTACACCATGAAATTTATGTTACTTTATGGTTCTTGTTCTTTGATGTACTCAACCGTCTCTTTGTAACTTCTTTGTGATATCAATGAAAGAGATCTTGTTTTATCAAAAAAAAAAAAAAAAAAAGTTGTCATGTATATAGTACACTACTATATAAATAGGAATATGCTGATCCTTTTGCATCACAGGAGTTTTTTTTAAGCTCATTAACATGGTCTCTTTGGTGTATTTTGAAATAGGTTTACTTGAGATGTTGGAGGAAACTTAAAAGAAATTTTTGTTCCATGGAAAGGTGGATATTCAAGGCTCGAATAACTCTTCTCTTTTAAAATGCAAGCTAGGTTCCCTGTTGCCTAAGTTATTTAATTCAAAATTAACCATCAGTACAAAATTACAGCTATTCGTTGGGAGCAAGGTCTATCTTTCTGAATGTGAAAAAGTCTCTTTTTAATTTCACATTTGTTCATGTATCCTATGCTCGTGTAAACAGAAAGAGTCGTTCATGTATCGTGCTCATGTAATTGTCTTGTTGATAGTCTCGCTAGGTGGTCAGCAATTATAATTTCCTGTATTTTAGGTTTCAAACCAAGTGTCATATAAGGTCTTGTAATGGGTCGTGGTATGTACACACTCTACTAGTGGCAATACATCATCTCAAGTATGGGATTAATTCGGTACACCTGCCAACCTGCGCAAGCGCCTACAATGTAGTTCCATACATTATTTTTTTCAAGTGTCTTTAAGAGTGTGTTTTGCACTGGAATGAGTGTGTTTGCACTCATTCACTGCCAAATCCAGTGAGAGACTGGGTGAAAGAGTGGTTTTGCACTATGGAGTGAGTAGAAAATAGACTAAGAGGCTGATCATTAGCCGCTTAAAAAGAAAAAAATTACCCAGGCGACTTATCTTTAGCCGTTTTAGATATTTTTAATGATTTTAATTAATTAAACTTATGTGGGACCCGTTTTTTAGAATTTTTAATAAATAAAAAAGCTAAAAAATATTTGGGAGGCATATCTTTAGCCGTTAAAGGTCTTTTTTTCTCCAAACGGCTGATTTTTAGCCGCTTAGTGAAGACTTTCGACTACTCATTCATCTCAATGAGTGTGCGAGTGATTTTAGATGAATGAGTGAGGGTACTCACTCCATAGCAGTACCTAATTTAATCAAATCATGTGAAACTCATTCATATTGTATAAGAACCCTCACTTCATAGCCCTTGCTCTAAGGCCAAGCACTATGGGAGAGGGTATCCCTTCCCTATCCCTCATATGTAGGGAAGTGATAGAAGGCAGAAGGCAACCTCACTATGGTGCCCTCTTTTCCCTTCCCTACATGATACGGCTACTGAGTAGCCGTATGAATAGTTCCAAACGGCTACCGAGTAGCCGTATCAGTCAACCAGTTGACTTGACCAATACGGCAACTCAGTAGCCGTATCATACGTTTAAGGCATCATAAACTGGCTCGGGCTCCCCTATTTCTTCTTCTTCCTTCTTCTTCTCTATTTTTCTCCTCTCCACAACCCCTTTCGATTTGAAGAATCTCTGGTGTGATTTTGGAGCTAAAATTCAATGGGTTTGTTCATTTGTATGTGGTGAAGTATTTCCCTTTTTTCAATTTCGTGTTTCATCAACAAAATCCTCCAAGGTGGGTGTTTCAAACTTTAGGGTTTAAATTTAATTTGAGTTTGATTATGATTAAATTGGAGATGGTAGGTTGATTATAATGTGTCATTGTATGTTGTTTGATAGTTTGAGACATTGTTGATTGAATTTATGGTATTTTGTTGATTCAATCAAAGAGGTTGTTGTTTATGAATGATTCTTGGTTTAGATATGGTATTGTTATTGATAATTTTGGATTCATGGATGATTAAATGAATATGTATTATGTCTAGGGTAGATTGTTGGCAGAGATATTGTATTTGGATGGATAATTTAGGATTGATTGATTTTTTTTGTTGTAGTTTGATAGATAATGTGGCTAATTTTTTTTGTAGAATTTTTGCATAAAATGGATTGTTTTGTGATGATTTTGTGTACATGTGTGTTGTAGATGTACTCTGATGATTTTCAACGAATTATGAATGATAGAATTCCGGTTTCTTCAAAAGAATATAGTGATCATAAACTGAAAATCCCAATCTCGACAGATGAGAGGCAGAAAACTCTGAAACATCGAAGTAGTGTAAGCCAACTTCATGAAATGTATACCGCAGTTTCTAGATTTCCACATGCTAGACAACTTGTAGAAGACTGTGGGTTTAGTTCAATTTTTAAGATACATTATCCGAAACTACAAGACAACTGCCTAATTACTGGTATATTTGAAAGGTGGTGGCATACCACCAATACATTTCACTTTTCTAGTTTTGAAATAAGGTTTACCCCATTAGACTTCACTCAAATTACCGGAATTCAAATTAGCCGAGGAAATCACATATCATTGGAAGAAATTAGTATGGACCAATTGCATGAGATTGCTCCCCAAACCATAGATTGTTTGCTCCCATATATTAACGCTTACGCTACAACAAGAAGAAGGAAAGGAGGTGATATGGTGATTCTTGGAATAAAAGAAGTTAGACAAGAAAACTTAGTCGACTTGAGAGTTGAAGTTGTGGATAAATGCAGGGGGATCAAGAAGAGTTTGATTAAATTGTTTCTTGACCACAGACTCGGCGTAGAAAACGATGTTCTAGAACATGAGAATATTGCAAGATGGTTTTTGATTTGGTGTTTTGGGAATATCCTTTTCCCAAACAAAAACAATGTTGTTGAGATTAAATGGCTTAGTATAATGAGGGGTTTAAATGTGTTGAGTCATTATGATTGGGGTTCGGCGTTGTACGTTAGTATGCTACGGGGCTTGAATACTGGAGTAACGTGCAACAAGCCTGACTTGCAGTTCTTTTCGTATCCATTGATGGTAAAAATTCATACCCACTTGTAATCTTACTTTATTTACTTGTTATTTATTGGTGACCATTTAATGCAGTTTAGCTGTTAATAATAACTAATACTGTTGCAGCCTTGGTTTTGGGCATATTTCCGATGTCTATTTCCATATACAAAGGCGGAGAATGAAAATATGGATCCATGGCCAGCGGGTAGGTTATATGATAGAGACCAAAGATACTTGAAAATAGGCGCACATAGTGATACAAGTACACATTCAGTGACTCTTTTGCGTTACCAGATTGATAACTTCTCATTCGATTCTGTAGTATGGTCACGATGGGAGGATAGTGAATGGAAGACCAACCCCGAGGTGGTAGAGGCTAAACAAATGTCTGTAACACAGAGGGTCTTTTACGATCCATTTGGTCACAACGCCTTGTACCTGGGCGAACGGTGTCTCAAAAA
This sequence comes from Papaver armeniacum, assembly GCA_023531295.1. Lineage (NCBI taxonomy): Eukaryota > Viridiplantae > Streptophyta > Magnoliopsida > Ranunculales > Papaveraceae > Papaver > Papaver armeniacum. The sequence continues at coordinate 394,531 of JAJJWW010017623.1, forward strand.
AGTTTTTGGTATGACAGTAATACCGTGCAATCCTCCTGATTCAACAGTAGACATTAACACTGCCTATTTGTACGCCAACATTCAACTAAATTCCTTGCATTATGTTGAAGTACCTGATCATGAGTATAAGCTATGGTGGAAGGAGAAGTTAGTTGGTAAGTACTCAGGTGTAATTGTACATAAAGGAAACGGGGATTTGTATGGTACGCAGGATAACGATGCTTATGTACGCAAACCAGCACCGCAACGAAAAAGAACATACACAGAAGAGTTGGTGCCCGTCGATCGTCATCTCTTCCCATATCCAACAAAAAAATATGACAACTCGAGTATGCGGCCCTGATTTTAAAGCGATTGATATGCCTATTGGAATGGAGTATTTAGGGGAGTATCCACAACCCAATTATGATGTCAATCATGGTACAGCTGTGAGTATCATATGTCCATTATTTCTTATATATTCTACTTGTGAAAAAAATATAAACTCATGTCGGTGTTTACTGTATACAGGAGATGTGGTGTCAAGCATATCAGGATTCGCAACAACAACTCATGGCTCAACAACAATTCTATTTCGACCACACAAAGGAACTGCAATACAAAATAAAATACGGTGTAGGTTTCAATTAGAGATTTGTGAGAGAGTATCTACCACCACATATAGGTGAGTCTTCTACACCGGGCCAGTTTCGTGATTCGGGTCCGTCGACGGGTTCTTTTGTTCCAAACAGTCAAAAGGAATCTTACCATCCTTATAATTCTTCTGAGCCACTCAATCAAAGTACAACCACGTACCAACATCAGGGTAATGAAAATGATCCATGGTTCTAAATGTAAACGGCTAGTTTTTTAACTTTATAACGGATATCTTTATATATCTATGCACTGCTCATTTTCACTGTATAACGGCTACTTTTTTGGTTTTATTTGTACTAGTAATATTTACTGTATAACGGTATTTATTTTTTTTTGAATTTTATATCCTCTCATCATATCTCTATATATAACAAATCACTTTCCAAAGTGAAGCTATCCAAACATTCTATCATATTTGTGTTTTATAAAAATGAGATTCAGCAAAGAAGAAGATGTTTCTCTTACGCAAGCATCGATTGAAGCAAAACAAAATATTCTGAATGCAACTCGTAACACTACCAACCAATTCTGGAAGAGTATATTTAAATTTTTTGATAACATAACCGGAAATCCAAATGCGAGAGTCTAAGGAGGTCTTAGAGCAAGGTGGAGCAAGATCCACAAGGACATCATCACTTTTGTCACGATTCAGGCCGAAGTTAACATACGTAATCCTGGAATGTCATATGAACAAAGGGTAAGAAATTACTAACAAATTTCTTTTATTTCCTAAAATCTTAACTATTTTAGGCTCAGTTTATTTTTAAAAATTTCAGAAAAGTGCTGCTCGTTTAGACTATCTTAACCAGACATGCGATAATTTTCCGCATGATGGATGTTATCAGCTACTGAAAGCAAGCTTTGATACCTACAATCCAGACGAAATGTAGGTTTATCGCCGAGATGTTCCTGCATCATATGTTGATCAAGTCTTCGGAATAACAATTCTGAAGAATGATTAAATGTGAATGTTTTATCTTACATTTATGTAATTTTCTGTCTTTGTGTGTGTGTTTCTGCATCATATGTTGATCAAGTCTTCGGAATAACTTTCCCGGAGAATGATTAAATGTGAATGTTTTATCTTATATTTATGTAATTTTCTGTCTTTGTGTGTGTGTTTCTGCATCAAATGTTAATCAAGTCTTCGGAACAACAATCCCGAAGAATGATTATATTTGAATGTTTTATCTTAAATTAATGTAATCTTTTATCTTTAAGTCTTCTTGCAATCTATATATGATATGATGTTCTATATTTTATTTAATTAAAGTTTAACATAAATAAAAACTAAAATTCCACAAAATTGACAACAAGTTCAGAACCATTGAATAAAAAACCAAATCACTTGTCGTAGTAATCACGATTGCACTTAGCACGTGCAACAAGCCTTTAAACCCCTAGGTGACCCTATTGGACGAGTTATAGTCTCGTGAGGGTTTACACAGAGATTTACCCACAAAATCTACACTAACATTTATTCTACTTTCAATCTTCACTGGATGAAGCAGATGAATTGTCCGGCGATTGATACTCTGGAATTTTGGATACCATGAAATTATAGCTTTCATCAAATGTGAATGCTTCACCCTTTTCCTCAAAATAACGCGCTTTAACGACTTAGTGCTACAATAACACAACGCAATATACTTATTGTTGTAATTTAAATTCATTCAATTTAGTTTTGTACGAAAGCAATTCTAAAATACTTACAAATTGTTGAGGGGACAGGCTAATATGGTTGGCATTGAAGATCCGTGGTTGAATAGCTATAAAATCACAAACGGCTTTTTGGATAATCTGGTACCTATCATGAATTTGTTGAATACTTCTTCTCTTTCGATTCCCATAATCTTGTCTATATTGGTGAAAAGGCGGGGGTACAACAACCTCACCCAATATTTCGATTAGAAATCTGTATGGACTAACTCTAATATACTTTTAAGAGAATCAACTAGACAGTCAGACTCAATCTTAATAAAAAGTATATCAAGGAGTTAGTATCTCTATCTCTCTATTTGATCTTTACTCAAGCAAATGGAAATATGCGAGTCTTTATCAAATACTAGAGAGATAAACTTGGATGGTACCAAAGACCAATATCCAAGTATCAATCAATGTAAATCAGCAACCAAAGGTTGGATTTTCTAATTGATTGATCTCGACGCACAACCTGTGATATTTTAATTATATAACAAAATATAATGCGGAATAGAAATAACACAGACACCAGAAGTTTTGTTAACGAGGAAACAGTAAATGCAGAAAAACCCCGGGGCCTAGTCCAGATTGAACACCACATTGTATTAAGCCGCTACAGACCTAGTCCGGTCTGGACTGTAGTTGAACCCTAATCAATCTCACACTGATTTAAGGTACAGTTGCGCTCCTTACGTCTCTGATCCCAGCAGGATACTACACACTTGATTCCCTTAGCTTATCTCACCCACAACTAAGAGTTGCTACGACCCAAAGTTGAAGACTTCAATAAAAAAATTTGTATCACACAGAAAAGTCTATGATGATAGATAAATCTGTCTTCCATAGATAAACCTATGAGTTTTTGTTCCGTCTTTTGATAAATCAAGGTGAACATGAACTAATTGACAACCTGGACTTATATTCCCGAAAAACAGCCTAGTATTATCAATCACCTCACAATAATCTAAATCGTATGGTAGCAAAACTAGATATTGTGGAATCACACACGATGAGATGAAGATGTTTGTGATTTATTTTTATCTTGCCATATAAGAGATATAATCTCAAGTCAATTATTCAATTGAGCTCGTACGATAGAAAATGGCAAGATCAGATCGCTCAACTACAAGAAAGTAGTTTCGTCTGGCTTCACAAACCCAATGAAGTCTTTCAGTCATTAACCTACAGGGTCTCGAGAAGAAACCTAAGGTTAAAGGAGAATCGACTCTAGCAAAACCAACTAGTATCACACAGAAGGTGTGGGGATTAGTTTTTCCAGTTACTAGATGTCTTCTTTATATAGTTTTCAAATCAGGGTTTGCAATCTAAGTTACCTTGGTAACAAATGAAAAACCTTATTCAACCAAGCTAATATCTTTCAACCGTTAGATCGAAACTTAGCTTGTCACACATAAATGAAATGTATTCATTTAGGTTTGAGTAACCGTACCTAAACGTGTACACTTAGTTGGTTCACAAATAGTTAACTAATGGTTAGCCATATGAGCACTTTCATATTAACCGTATTCATGTTTCTCATAAGTAGTTCAAATGACTCATAAGAACTAGTTCAAGAGTTGTTCAATTGCTTAGGTCTTTATTCATAGACACAATTGAAACAAAATCGGTTTGATTCACTTGAATCAATTCATGAACAATATAGCCACGGTTTGCAAAGATTGCATTCCTTATAATTTATTGTTTTAAGTTCATGAACAACCGATTTGAGAAATAACCAGCTTGGGTACGCGTACGGGTATGCGTACCTTAGCTACCGGATTTGAGTTTACAAACTCGACAGAAATTTTCGGTTCAAAAACTTCCGTGGGTACGCGTACGGGTATGCGTACCTAAGGTGACTGGTTTACTAGTTTGCAAACTTACAAACTCCAGCAGAAATTTTCGGTATGAAAACTTTCGTGGGTACGCGTACGGGTACGCGTACTCAACCTGTCTCCTTCACCAATACCGCATGCACACATATGCACGTACTTGGTTTCCGGCACATGGATTTATACACTAATGTGCGAACACACTTTATATGCTTATATCCATAGTTGGTAATCTCAACTCTATATTTCAATAATTGAAACATTCTTCTATAATGTTATAACAATCGTTATTTACGACTATCTCCATCAAAGCTATTTTCAAGATTGAAACGTCTTCATGACTTGCTTCACGGGTAAAGATGAAAATGGTTAAAGAAAAAGCTCACCAACACATATTTCGATAAAAAGATACGCGAGTAAACTCGGCTCGAAATAGCAAATGTGTATGTATGAAAACTATCATACTTATACGACTTTGTCTCAAGAGTAGGAGATAGAATAGACTTTTAAGTGACAGATAAGTTCAAGTCTCCACATAACTTTTTGTCGGATGAAGTTCCACTTATTCATCGAGTAGTTCTTCGTCTTCGTAAGATGATCGCCATGGAGTCTGGAGCTCAACTACACTTAACTATCCTAGACGGAGACTTATTCATAAGTAAATGATGAGTGCCAAATATTGCATAATTATACACCTTTTTATTGGCACTTTACTCATCTTTTGCGCTTAGAAATCAGATATTATCCCAGATTCTGTGTTTTCTTTGTTTTCAAGAATAAATATTTGTATTAATTAATTTTGTGTTTTTAGGTAATAAATAAAGCTCGGAGAAACTGAGGAGCAAAAGAGCGAAGAATCGGAGGCAAGTATCTATGGAGCAGTAAGCCGAAGCCCGCGCGCGCAACAGTTGCAACCCAACAAGTAGCAACTCATCTCAAGACATGGGTTTGAGCTAGACCCGACCCGCGACCCGGATTCGAGTCCGCCTCATCCAAGCCGTTAGATTCGATCTACCCTAAATCCGACGCTCGCTCCAACTGTGCCATCAAAGATTGCTGCTCCCGCTCAACACTAGATCACGCCAAAACCGCATACCACCCTTAGCCGTTCGATTCCACTCCCGAGATCCAACGCTCGCTAAGCCCTTCTCATCAACTTTTCTTTGTCCCCGCTTCACAAGCAAAATCTCCATACCCTATACCCACTCGAGCAAACCTATTCTCTCACCCATCTTCTCTTTCTTCTCCCCATGCCTCTCTCAAAACCCATACCTCCATCTTCCGACCAAACTCCACAGTCACCACCTCCATCTCCTGCCATGCCCGCAACCACCACTCCGCAACACCGCTCCATCTTCGTCACCTCTAGTTTTAGTTATCCCTTTCCTAGCCTCTCTCAACAACTCTAGAGGCTATGAAAGAGATAAATGGAACTAGGGTTAGGTCTGTGTAAGCAATCGATTAATGGAGTCAGAGATGATTGAGTAGAGCCATCACTCGATTCGAGAGGCATGGGTGAAGAGTATGTTTACTTTATTTTTCTATTTTATTTTGATTTTTGAGAAGAATTAGGGTTTGAGATATTTTCTCTTGCATGTATAAATAACAGTGAGTGGGGTGTTGTTAGGGTTACGCCTGGATTAGCCAGATGCGATCATTTAGCTTTAATTGCATTTCTTTATCATTTTATCATGCTTTAATTTAAATTGCTAGGGTTTGAGATGAAACCCTAGCTTATCACCGTGTTCTTCTTCATGAACTGTTCTTGAATGCTTGAATAATTTCTAGATAGAATTAATTTCAGTGTGATAACACTTTGCTCTCACAGTGCATACCAACGCCATGGATGCACTGTAGTTTGATTCCCTCTGTGTTGTTTATACTGCAACCCAAGCTTAATAAAATTATTATGATCCTCAGATTATTTGTACTTTAATCGGACGGGTAATACTTTGGAAATATACTTAGTTGTGATTAATGGTCAAGCGGAGAAACACCTTAGGTAAGTGGTAGAATCGACACTCTTCCCTTATCTGTTACAAGGGCAAGAGTAGCATAATGAACTGAACAAAAACTTGGTAGGCCTCGAAAGTGTATGTAAATTTGACCTACGTGTAATACCGCAAGTGCACGGCGTCTATCGGAGACGCGGCAAGTACGGGTCGATCCCACAAGGACTTGTGGTGCTCTGATATTGATCTAAGGCTACTCTACTGACTTCAAATGATAGTAACAAAGTGACAACATATATTTTGTGCCGATACGGCTGATTTTGTACTGAAGTGATCCTAAATAGAAATCAAGGCTACAAATTGAAGAGCACTAGGGTCTTTAAATCCACTCCCGAGATCCAACGCTCGCTAAGCCCTTCTCATCAACTTTTGTTGTCCTGCTTCACAGCAAAATCTCCATACCCTATACCCACTCGAGCAAACCTATTCTCTCACCCATCTTCTCTTTCTTCTCCCCCATGCCTCTCTGCAAAACCCATACCTCCATCTCCCGACCAAACTCCACAGTCACCACCTCCATCTCCTGCCACAGCCGCAACCACCACTCCTGCAACAGCCGCTCCATCTTCGTCACCTCTAGTTTTAGTTATCCCTTTCCTAGCCTCTCTCAACAACTCTAGAGGCTATGAAAGAGATAAATGGAACTAGGGTTAGGGTTCTGTGTAAGCAATCGATTAATGGAGTCAGAGATGATTGAGTAGAGCCATCACTCGATTCAGAGACATGGGTGAAGAGTATGTTTACTTTATTTTTCTATTTTATTTTGATTTTTGAGAAGAATTAGGGTTTGAGATATTTTCTCTTGCATGTATAAATAACAGTGAGTGGGGTGTTGTTAGGGTTACGCCTGGATTAGCCAGTGCAGTCATTTAGCTTTAATTCTGTTCTTTATCATTTTATCATGCTTTAATTTAAATTGCTAGGGTTTGAGATGAAACCCTAGCTTATCACTGTGTTCTTCTTCATGAACTGTTCTTGAATGCTTGAATATTTTCTAGATAGAATTAATTTCAGTGTGATAACACTTTGCTCTCACAGTGCATACCAACGCCATGGATGCACTGTAGTTTGATTCCCTCTGTGTTGTTTATACTGCAACCCAAGCTTAATAAAATTATTATGATCCTCAGATTATTTGTACTTTAATCAGACAGGTAATACTTTGGAAATATACTTAGTTGTGATTAATCTGTCAAGCGGAGAAACACCTAAGGTAAGTGGTAGAATCGACACTCTTCCCTTATCTGTTACAAGGGCAAGAGTAGCATAATGAACTGAACATAAAGTGTAGGCTAGTGGTGGATTTAAAGACCCTAGTGCTCTTCAATTTGTAGCCTTGATTTCTATTTAGGATCACTTCAGTACAAAATCAGCCGTATCGGCACAAAATATATGTTGTCACTTTGTTACTATCATTTGAAGTCAGTAGAGTAGCCTTAGATCAATATCAGAGCACCACAAGTCCTTGTGGGATCGACCCGTACTTTCCGCGTCTCCGATAGACGCCGTGCACTTGCGGTATTACACGTAGGTCAAATTTACATACACTTTCGAGGCCTACCAAGTTTTTGGCGCCGCTGCCGGGGACTTGGCGCGTGCCCTGTGTTCATTGGCTCGCTTCACTGTTTTTCTCTATTATCCCTGTACATATTCACTTTGTGTTATTTCTTATAACTCTTGATTAGTATAACTTAGTTTAAATTTTTCCATTTCTGCATCTGTTCTAGCTATTTCTTCTCCCTTGTTTATATCTGCCTTTAACTTTTGTTTTAGTCTTTTTTTTATATATAACTTAGTTGTTAACCATCTGTGCATAATTGCATTGTAGTTGCGCATTGTAGTTCTTATTTGCGCATTGTAGTTGAGGATCATAAGTTTCTGTGAGCATAGTTTACTACCCTCATCAGCAGTGCCTTCCATGTTACATACTGCTGCTTGCAAAAATTATTGTATCTGAAATTTCAACATTAATGTTTTGATACTCTTGCTTCAGCTGTGTGAATCTCCTGAGAACTGAAAATCTTTGTTAAGCCAGCAGGTGCCTGAGAGCTGTTGAGCAAGCCCAAGGAAGAGAAGGAAAAGGCGCAAAAAACTGGAGTTTTGCAAAACCTTAAGCAACCTCTGCGACGTATAAGGTGAGTGGTCTCTTGCTAGTTGAATGAGCTACATTTTTGTGCTCCATGCCTACATACTGACCAAGTGCCACCAATTTGCTTCACTGAAAACTCCATGATATTGGAATTCATACATGTTAGCTGGGAATATTATTACATTGCACTGAGCTTCACTTGTGAATCTGTCAACCCTGTAGAGGCCAGTCTGATTGCCTGACCCCTTGCATGCTTTAACTCAGATCCATCTACTCCCCTGTGAGCCCTGTGAGCCATCTACCACCTTGCTAGCCCCTGCAGCTACAAGTTTGAAGCTCCACCCCTAGTGATACTGTTGAGTGTGAGCTGCCCTGTAGTCTGTGCATGCATTCAGTTCTTGCTACTTTGTGCCTACCTGTGCATTGCTGAAATTTGGCTAAACTACAACTTGGCTACCAAGTTGGCTGCAAACCCCACCTGAGCCACAACTTTGAATTCTGTGAGCCAGCCTGATTGACCTTGCAATGCATGCTTGATCTGCCTTAAACCCTGTTTGATTGTGTGCTACCCTGTGGGAATTATTTGTTAGCCTGTGCATAAGCTCTCACTTGCTGTGCTGAGCTGTGAATGCACTTAGACTCTTTTTGTGCAAAATAGCTAAGTTATACTTGTGCTGATAACCTCGCAGCCCCTGTTGCTGCCTTGCCTTGGCTGATAGATCTTGATTAGCAAGTTGACCTGCTGAAAGCTTGAACCTCTCAAACTCTGCAAGTATTTGTGCACCTGTGAACTCAGAGCATCTGAGCTTATACAAACCATTGCCTGTTTTCTTGTGCATCCATATAATCTGTGCAACATTTGGTTGTTTGAGTGCTATTCTTGCTGTGCTGTGCTGTGAATGCACTCAAACCTATGATGAGAAAGCTTGCCAATCTAATTTGTGTTGTGCTACACACTCTTTGCCTGGCCTGACCACTGGGCTGTGCGTTTGCACTAAAGCTAAAGCCCACTTAAACCAAACCAGCCCAACCAACCACTGAGTTTTGCATAAACTAGGCCTGTGCACCTCCACAAAATCCAAACTGAGCCCATAGTCTGCTGGGCTGTTTAAAAAACCAATCTGGGCCGCTTCTGCCTAAGCTGGGCTCTGCTGCTGGGCTGCTCACAAAACTCAGCTCACATACTGGGCCATTCAATCTGGGCTATACTTTTTCAGCATAACCTGGGCTCTGCAACAACTGGGTTCTACACTTTCAACTGGGCTGAGAACCACTAAGAACTGGGTTCTGCACGAAACTGAGCCCACTGTCCACTAGGCTTTGCACAACCACATAAGCCACACTGCTGGGCCTAAACGAAACTGAGCCCACAGTTCCACTAGGCTTTACACAAACCTGGGCTGTTCTGTTTTCACAAATCCTGGGCTTCAAACAACAAAGTTCCCAACAAAACCAAATGAATCCCATTTAAACCAAATCCCAATAAACCAAAGCCCACATAAACCAAACTAAATTTTGAGTTCAATTTGAGTACTAAATCATGTCAGGATTTTGGTCTGCATCTGGGGATGGAAACAAATCCCTTAGAGAGCTTGCTTACGGGCACGCTTCACAGGATGAACCCCCCACATACCATAGTGATTTTAGGGAATTTTATGCGCCTTCTCAGGGCCCTGAACTCACATACCCTATTCACTATGAGCACATGCATCATCCACCACAGGTTGAAAATGAACACTTTCCTCACACCCAGTCATCACTTCTAGATCAATTAGAAGCTCAAGTTTCGGCTTTAGAAAGGCAATTTGTCAAATCTAATTCCTCTAGGCAATATGAAATTTATGCATGTACCTTATGTGGTGGCTTAGACCACCCTGCTGAGTACTGTTATATTTTGCATGAATTTAGACAGTCTAGGGAAAACCATGATAATCCAATATACGAAGTGTCTAGAAGTGACTATTGGGACCATAATCAACCTGCACACATGCATCATTCACCACAGTGGGGAGATGAACAATTTTATACTCCCCCAACTCCTAGTTTGCAATCAATAATGGAAACACTCATAGAGCAAAATGCTAGGCTTGAAATGAATGCAATGCATGAACATCCATATAGCAACATGTCTGAATTTCCCTTCTCTAGTGAACCTCATGCACAACCATACAATGAATATCCATATGAGGAATGCATACCCACTAGTGAAGACTCTCCTTCAATAGAACAACTCAAAATGATTCTTCAAAGGAACCTGATTGAGTTACGAAATGATAGGATTGAAAATAGTGTTTCTAGTCTTACTCATGCAACTAACATTGAATATGAACCTAATCTAGAGGTAGATGAGTACACTAAAAATACTACATTTTTGAATGGAGAGATGAATTCTTGCTATGATGATGATGATGAATATGAAGAGCATGTGTATTTTGAAAATGTAGTAGAATCTTTAGGTTCAGAGACATTAATTGTCTCTTCTGTGAACCCTATGAATGATGCTTCTTCTGATATTCATGCATGTGATGTTGATATGGATCCTGTGGAATTGTCCTGTGAAAATGAGCCTGCTTTACCACCTGTTTTTGACCTAGGAATAGCTGAATTGTCTGTTGACACAGATGATTCAATGCATGTGCCTAATTCCATGCCTAGGTTACAACATGATATCTCTCCTAGTCATGTTATGCGTGAGACTGATAATGATTATGACATGGAGATTGATGAATTGTTTTATGCAGGTGAACATGATTTACCTTCTTCTGACTTTAGGAAAGTGTGTGATGGTACAAATGATTTTAAAAATGAAAACAACCTAGATGTACCTAACCTCTCTCCTGAGTCACAAATTGAAACTCCTCCACCAAACCTAGGTGTAGTTTGTAACAAAATTGCAAAGCCAACTTTTCTGAAAATGCCTAACTTAGGCTTAGAGCTTTGTGCTTCCCAAGTCCTCTTGGACTATTTTGCATCAAAGTATGACACCTTTAGGGAACCACAGTTGGAATGTGTATGTATGCTTGTAATTAGCAAAACTCATTTTGAGTTAGACCTTTTGCATGATGTACCTTTAAAATTGCAAGATTTTGTTCTCACAAACACACCTGTTCACAAGTTTAGGTTTGGGGGAAACTCCTTCATATTTGCAGTCTTACTTGCACTCTCATATTATATTTGTGTAAGGCTGTTAATGTGTGTACATATTTTCTATTGGGTTGATCCTCAACTCTTTAGATTGTTAGTTTATGGTGAATTTTCATTGTATATATCCAGTAGGACTTGTTAAATTTTCTTTTCTTGAATCGGTTGAGTCTTCATGCGCATATATTATGCTAATCCGATATGATCTCCGTTGAGAATGTTGGATTTTATCCTTGACTAAAAAAGCTCAACCTTGCTCCTGCCGACATCCGGTAATCTCTTCCCTTTTCTCTTATCAGCATAGTTCTCTCGGTATGTGACTGTTTAAATTTTTTCTATATGTAGACACATTGAGGACAATGTTTGATTTAGGTTTGGGGGTGCAATTGCATTTAGAGTTTTTAGTCTTTTATTTTATCTTTTATTTCAAAAAAAAAAAAAAAAAAAAAAAAAAAAAAAAAAAAAACCCTTTTTGTAAAAACCTCCAACTTTTAGAGATTTTAGAGTCACTAGCATGCTTCTAGCTATGTTTACATAGAGATTCTGACCGAAATAACAGAACTTGGAAGTACCGGAAAACACAATCGGGTTTCTTAGTTGATTAGAGCGTTAAAGTTGGATTTAACCATACCGGAGGGCGAATTAGGTGCTGTTAGATATTCGGTAGTTGAATTGTGATCACCCATAGTGGAGACTACCCAATTTACATCAAGTGAGGCACCAACCTTCAATTTTTTGCAACTTTCTAGAAAAGCTGTTAGAGTGTGTGTCACCATACGTAAATTCCGGGTAGGAATGGTGAGCTACCCAACTTCGCACCAATTTCAGCACTACTTTTGATCTCTTGAGTGCTAGTTTTTGTCAATCATGAGGGTGACGTCTAAAGATGAAAACTCCTTCTAAATACCGATTTGCAGTTAGCATCACTCTCTCTCTCAATCAGCAAGACCCATAGAAACACATCATCATCAGCAAATGGAGCATCATCGGAATATGGAAAGAAAAATTGATATAGTCCAAGGTTTTTGTGCAACAAAGAAAAGAAAATAGGATGAGAATTAATAAAATTTATAAAATCAAGACAATACAAGTTGTGGAAAAATTGAGTGTTAAAGTCCTTTGTCCATGGAGTTAGTTGTTTCATTATTTGTATTTTATTTTCACTTTTTGTAAGTCAAAAAAAAAAAAAAATCAAAAAAATCAAAAATAAAATAAAATAAAATAAAATAAAATAAAAATATTGTAATTTATTTTTGCTACCACCATGGTAAAGAAGAGTTCAAAAAGAAAAATCCAAACAACAAGGAATTTGAGTAGAAAAGTTAAAAATTGTCAAGTTTTGTGAAGTTTAGAAGTTCGTCATCAACATTTGAAGACCAGAGAAGATTGAAGACGTTTCTATGGTTCTTATGAGAGAGTGATATTAATTGCCGATCGGGTGAGAAGTGAGTGAGTACTCCCACCCCTTGCTAATGGTTGATTTCCTTTCTTAGAGATCATCGAGAAAAAGATTCTTTTTGTCCACACTTACGTGGAGTCTCAGATTTTATTTCGGAAGGTTATCCTTCTTACCTACAACGTGTGCGGGATTTCTCTCTTTATTCCCGCCTCGCACGCATGAGAGACTAAAAAAGCGATCTTTTTGAGTGCAATTATCATAAAACCCTAATGGTGAGGCGAAGTCGAGGCTTATGATCACAATCGAATCCGAATTCTTTCATATGGTATGGTTACTTCTCGCTCAAGCACTTAAGGATGAGAATGTGTTCTTCGATAGTTCTAACCACATTACTAGCATGCAGAAACTCTATGTCCTCATAGCTTCTTGGATGCTTGAGACTCTTTTACACTGAAGTTGGAGAAGGTTTTGTGGGTACACCTCTTGTAAACCCTCACGAGACTACAACTCGTCCACTAGGGACACCTAGCGGTTTAAAGGCTTAGTGCATATGCTAAATGCATTCGAGAGACCATGACAGGGGTATAGTTAGGATTTCTTCATTTCTGTTTCACTTGAGGACAAGTAAAATTCAGGTTTGGGGGTATTTGATGAGTGCCAAATATTGCATAATTATACACCTTTTTATTGGCACTTTACTCATCTTTTGCGCTTAGAAATCAGATATTATCCCAGATTCTGTGTTTTCTTTGTTTTCAAGAATAAATATTTGTATTAATTAATTTTGTGTTTTTAGGTAATAAATAAAGCTCGGAGGCGAGGAGCAAAAGAACGAAGAATCGGAGGCAAGTATCTATGGAGCAGTAAGCCGAAGCCCGCGCGCGCAACAGTTGCAACCCAACAAGTAGCAACTCATCTCAAGACATGGGTTTGAGCTAGACCCGACCCGCGACCCGGATTCGAGTCCGCCTCATCCAAGCCGTTAGATTCGATCTACCCTAGATCCGACGCTCGCTCCAACTGTGCCATCAAAGATTGCTGCTCCCGCTCAACACTAGATCACGCCAAAACCGCATACCACCCTTAGCCGTTCAGATTCCACTCCCGAGATCCAACGCTCGCTAAGCCCTTCTCATCAACTTTTGCTGTCCCTGCTTCACAGCAAAATCTCCATACCCTATACCCACTCGAGCAAACCTATTCTCTCACCCATCTTTCTTTCTTTCTTCTCCCCATGCCTCTCTGCAAAACCCATACCTCCATCTCCCGACCAAACTCCACAGTCACCACCTCCATCTCCCTGCCACAGCCCGCAACCACCACTCCTGCAACAGCCGCTCCATCTTCGTCACCTCTAGTTTTAGTTATCCCTTTCCTAGCCTCTCTCAACAACTCTAGAGGCTATGAAAGAGATAAATGGAACTAGGTTTAGGGTTCTGTGTAAGCAATCGATTAATGGAGTCAGAGATGATTGAGTAGAGCCATCACTCGATTCAGAGACATGGGTGAAGAGTATGTTTACTTTATTTTTCTATTTTATTTTGATTTTTGAGAAGAATTAGGGTTTGAGATATTTTCTCTTGCATGTATAAATAACAGTGAGTGGGGTGTTGTTAGGGTTACGCCTGGATTAGCCAGTGCAGTCATTTAGCTTTAATTTGTTCTTTATCATTTTATCATGCTTTAATTTAAATTGCTAGGGTTTGAGATGAAACCCTAGCTTATCACTGTGTTCTTCTTCATGAACTGTTCTTGAATGCTTGAATATTTTCTAGATAGAATTAATTTCAGTGTGATAACACTTTGCTCTCACAGTGCATACCAACGCCATGGATGCACTGTAGTTTGATTCCCTCTGTGTTGTTTATACTGCAACCCAAGCTTAATAAAATTATTATGATCCTCAGATTATTTGTACTTTAATCAGACAGGTAATACTTTGGAAATATACTTAGTTGTGATTAATGTCAAGCGGAGAAACACCTTAGGTAAGTGGTAGAATCGACACTCTTCCCTTATCATTACAAGGGCAAGAGTAGCATAATGAACTGAACATAAAGTGTAGGCTAGTGGTGGATTTAAAGACCCTAGTGCTCTTCAATTTGTAGCCTTGATTTCTATTTAGGATCACTTCAGTACAAAATCAGCCGTATCGGCACAAAATATATGTTGTCACTTTGTTACTATCATTTGAAGTCAGTAGAGTAGCCTTAGATCAATATCAGAGCACCACAAGTCCTTGTGGGATCGACCCGTACTTGCCGCGTCTCCGATAGACGCCGTGCACTTGCGGTATTACACGTAGGTCAAATTTACATACACTTTCGAGGCCTACCAGTAAACTAGAAATCAAGACATATAGTTTTGATCACTACTATTGACAAACATGCTTGATATAGCAACGCATGCGAGTTCGACCGAGCAATGCTCTAACAATTGGTTATATATCTTCGCCCAAAAGGTTTCGGGCTCTGCCATTACAGGGGAGTGATCTACTACTCGAGTTTATGTGTACCATGCTTTGATGATTGCCAAATCTTCAATTGAATTAAATGATCCCATGGTTTTGTTCGTATAAA
Organism: Papaver armeniacum; assembly: GCA_023531295.1. NCBI lineage: Eukaryota > Viridiplantae > Streptophyta > Magnoliopsida > Ranunculales > Papaveraceae > Papaver > Papaver armeniacum. The sequence continues at coordinate 409,920 of JAJJWW010017623.1, forward strand.
GACTTATGAAAGGTATTGAAATATGTGAGAAGTTTTACAAAGTGTATGAAAATAGGTATTTGTTGTTTGGAGATAGATAACATAATTTATAATATCCGTCAAAATAAACCGATACAAACTAGCCGTTACAAAGTAGCGGTTATAAAGCCGTGGGGATATGGTCGTTTGAAATTAGCCGTTATAAAAGTACATTACAATTATTGAATAAAAACCTAGGTTACTTATCGTAGGTGACCCTGGTGGACGAGTTATAGTCTCGTGAGGGTTTACACAGAGATTTACCCACAAAATCTTAAACAACAACCGCATATACTATTCATCAGGTCCGTCTTCTAGAGGAGCGCCGACAATCATTTCCGGATTGTAACATCCCAAGTTAGGCATGTTAGCCTTAAATATTAAGTAGCACTCATAACATGTAAATTATGTACGATGATCTAGTTGGTACACAAATTTTCGCATTTCCTCCTACGTAAAACAAGCATAAAGCAATACGTTAGTGTCTATGTGGAAACAACATTCGAAATTTCAGAACTATTTATTATCACCTACGGTAATCGCAGTTGACATGTGTTGTGGGGCGTAACCATGAATCTTTCTTTGTATTCTAACATACTTGCGAACCTGTATTTGAATTTGAAAAATTCGTTGTTGAAGTTGTCGCCTGGTTCGGTTATTAACATTTCCAAACGCTTGTATAAAGCCGTCAAACACCAGCATCCATTTTTCATAGGCGGAGAGTTCTTGAACATCTTCAATAGGCAGAGTAGCAGCATTTACAAAAGCTGTGGTGAGTGCAACATCTTCTTCTACGGTATACCCAACCATTACCATGTTATCTATTGAAACCATAAAAATATGAGACACAGAGGACACTAATGCCAATTAGTTTGGATTGTTTTTGTTGAGGAATATTTTGACAATTTATAATAGGCATTGAAAGTGGGCGGTGGAAATTAGCCGTTACTAAAGATCCGTTGGTATAACAAAATATAATTCAAATTATCGTAAGTAGAAATATATAAATTAAAGTTACTGAAAAGGAAAGTACATTACCGGAACTGAAACACGGCTTTACTTAAAAAAAAAAAAAAAAAAACACTTAAACTAAGCTATTAGAAATAGAAATGATTATTCCCTTGCTCTCCAATTGCCTGGCCAATACGGCATTCTGTTTTAATTCAAAGTACTTTTTGCATTTGGAGCCAGCTTTTCGAGATCCATTTGCATTATTTCCCTTTCTTCTTTCTCTCGAGCAGCTTCAATTTGTTGTTGTGTTGTCTCTACCAACTTTTCCATAATTTGGTTTTGTTGTTCCTGACGAGGTGAGACTGTCCTTCGGAATTCTTTTAGAAAATCAACAAGTTTACTGCCCGCGTCGCTCATCTGGGAGTCTTGCGAGGATGGTGTGGCGGGTTTGCTTGTCCCATCAACCTTTTTATTAGTTTGAGTTTTTTTTCGCTGCTCTCGACTTGAGTTTGTTTTCTGTAAATCCACCTGACGGCGTTCCAGGTACTGTCCTTGGGTTCGTACTAGGGGTATATCCTAATGTAATAGGGATACCGCTAGGGACATTATAAGCGTTTGGAAATTGATTTGCAAATGGAGTCTCGACGAATGAGCTTGTAGGTGGATTTTGAGAAGATGGGGTTGGAGTACTAAACATATTAGAGAAATTTCCATGAATTTGAGATGACGGAGGATTAGAATCTTAGTCCATATCTTCAGCTACACCTACTGGTACATTTGGTTCATTTGGAACATCTTTAAGCAGTTCATACTCAGCATCTCGAGTTAAGTGTTTTTGGTGTATTTCAACATGCAAACTTCTCGCAATTAACACCTACATCAATGTAAACAAACCATAAATAAGATACGCATAAATTAAACTATTTACAAACAACACGTACAACAACTATAATGAACATATTTAGATAACAAACCCTTTAATAGAGTCCAATCCCGGATTACTTACAGCGGCTCTTGCAACACAATCGGAAAAGTTACCCACTTCAGTCTTGATTATGCTAAACCGATTACGAACGCTTTTTAAAGTATGGTCGTGTGGATTACCACCACAACCTTCCACAAATTTTAAAAAGGATTTCCCAGAATAGATTTTTATCTGCATAACTGTTATAACCAAGAGCACGATGTCGAGTAACAATGTGATGATATTCCAAAGTAGTAAATCTCGTTCTATGTTTCCTTTTTGGCTTTTGAGTCTCCGACATTGATGAGCAAAACAAATTTTAAAACTCTTGCTCAAAGAAAAAAACTTGATAAACAAATTTCAGTGAAGAAAACTAATTGTAAAGAAGAGAGGAAAAACTAATTGTAAGAAGAGAGGATTTGGTGTGATTTGAGTAGATAATTAGAGTGGTATTTATGGAGGATTTTGAAAAAATAACCGTTGGGATCCGACGGTGGAGAAGCCGTTATTAACGATGGATGGTTAGGATCGGGTGTGAGAGAGGTGTAAACCAAAAAAGGTCAAACAAATGTTTTTACTGATACGGCTACTCAGTATCCGTAAAGTGTAAAAAAATACGACTACTGAGTAGCCGTATGATTTCCCTTCCCTACAAGGCGGATCAGATGTGATCCTCCATTTAGGGAAAGTGAGGGATATCCCTACATGGGTAGGGATATGGGAGACCATAGCACTTGGTTTTTATGATTTTTGAGGGATATTGAGGGATAGGGAAGGGATTGAGTGCACCATAGTGCTAGCTCTAAGGAAGTTGACTTGGGAAACTGAAGACAACCAATTTGTAGATACCAGTGATAATTTAATGTATATATTTTCTTGACTAGATTGCCTTGTATTTATTTTGACGTAGCTCTCAGAATGATTACAAGATCCTTTCCTACTTTTTTTTTTGTGTGGAAAAGTACGATCTTTTGACAGCAACCTAAATAAAAATTTTATATACAAGTGAAAATTTTATATTAGTTTGATATATCTGCTTAGGGGAAAGCATTAGCAGAGAGAGGATCCAAATTGTCCAATCATTTTTATTCTTTTTGAGATAGAAAAGTTATACTCCAAAGTATTGATTTCATTTGGATTCCGTGCTGCCGTGATGGTGCGTATGATTTCATTTTCTCTGTGATTCTAGTTACCGGATTCTGCTACTGTGATTCTGCTACCGAAATTTTTAGAAGTTGGATTCTAATACTGTGACTACCCTAAACAATCGCTATTGCATCTGATTCTTTGCTACTAAGTTCTGGTTAACGGAAAGGCTTTGAAGTTTTCATTTTCTGGTCAACATCATCCCGCAGGTGAAATTGTTCTTTCCCAAAGTAAATACTGTATTGTGGTGGATTGATTGTTTTAATTTGGGCAAGCATTTAGGGTCTGTTTGGGAGCTTGGAAACGGGATAACATATCCTGGAAAAGTTTATCTTAAATTAATTTATGATAACCTTGTTAAAGGTTAGTTTTAATGGTGTTTGTCTAAAATTCTATCATATCTTAGGCTAGGTTAACTTGTGTTTGTTTGACTACAGAAATAGGTTAATATAAATAATTATTTCTTAGCCAAATACTTATTTTAAAGGAAAATAACTGTCTAACCCAGGTGAGGATACATGTATCCCATGTATTTGGAAGAATACATTAACCTCACTTTTTTAGCTTCCTAAAATCAAGGAAGGTTTAGTAATCCTTATCCAGGATTGGAATTGCAGTGAGACAAACATATTTTAACAGTTTTTTCGTGGATAACCTAACCTAGGATGGGATATCCAGGATACCAAACACGACCTTAGGAGTGGGTTAATTGTGGTTTTTGAATTTACGGGTAAGGAAACAAAAGGGGTAATCATTTTAGGAGGAACTGTAGAACCAGTTTGGCATACATAAGGTGTTTGTAAAAAGTCCTGAACCACCTTTTGGCAGGGCTTGAATTCTGCTCAACCTTTTCTCCTTTGGTCATGTCAAGGAACCAATTATCTTCTTCATCATCCCAAGTTTCTCTATCCTCTGCACCTGCAGTTTCTTCATTTGAAGATTTAACTTTTCATTGTCCCTTTAGGAGCTTTGATGGTTGCCGAGATGGGGTTAGGTTAGAGACTTCACTCGTGGTTCAGTCATTAGCCATATTAATGATCGACATTTTGCTTCAGCAGAGAGCAAGGGAAACGTCAGAGAACGTATTGGTAATAATGTAGACATTTATGATGCTTTGGAGGTTGGTTTAAAACAGTTGCAGATGTGGTTGTGCAGTGAATGTATGCACCTTCATGCATGGAGTCGTCCCTGTCGTGAACACAGTGATACTATTGCAGGTCCCCTTGATGTCAATAATGCAGAATTTCTGATTTACGGCATTGTGAAACCTGGTTTGGGTTCCCTTGTTGCAGGAAATGCAGTTGTTGATGAAGAAGTAAATGGCTTGACCTTGGAATCGCTGGATGCAATTTTTAAGAAACAGTTCACGACAACTGCCAGCACTCCTCCACCGTGTAGGCTCACCTTCTCCCGAACCCTGAAACCAACCTTAGACAAGGTATTGACTAAGCCTACTGATTTAACTTCTTGGATTAAGTTGTTGCTTTTGCCAATCTGCACTCTATAGTTGTACACCCCCAAGAAAGGGAATGAAGAGAGGTCAGGCAATAGAAAGAGATTGCAGGCTGCTAGTATAAATAAGGCTTTGATTAAGTGGAGGGAGACAAACGGCTGCCTTAATCTAGCTCAGAAATTGCTTGTTCCTTCTGGACAAAAGCGAAGACAAGATACTCAAGGCGCAAAGAGAAAAAATTCCAATCTGCGGGCTTGTAAGAGAAAGTTAAGCTCCGGGCATTACGCTACTGCCATACGCGTTCTATCTTCTGATGGTGTCATCCCTTCCATGCCTAACACTCTACATGAACTGAGGCTTAAGCACCCTCATGCTCCCCCCCTGCATACCTTCAGAATCCATCAACATGGTGGCTGTCTATGTGGATGTCAAAGATGTCTTGGGCGCAATTAGGTGTTTCCCTTGAGGGATTTCATGTGGCAGGGACGGTCTGAGAGCTCAACACTTGACAAATGCTCTTAGTGGTGCAGCTGCCGCAGTTGCAGATGACCTATTAGCGTCCATATCCGGTGTGGTTAACATATGGTTGGCAGCCAAGTGCCCAGCAGTTCTGGGAGAGTTTATGGCTAGTGCCCCGTTAACTCCTTTGCTCAAGCCTGGTGGGGGACTGAGGCCAATTTCAGTTGGCATAGTTTGGAGGAGGATGTGCTCTAAGTTGGTGGCAATTTCGGTAGGTAAGGAAATGGCCTCCTACTTAGGTAATCACCAATTCGGAGTGGGCATCCCCTGTGGAGGAGAGGCCATTCTACACTCAGCCAATAGGTTACGTGAGACGAAAGGGGGACGGGATAACATGAAAATGATGCTAGTTGATTTCACCAACGCGTTTAATTTAGTGGACATGACCAATCTGATACAGGAAGTTCGGAGCAAATGCCCAAGTATTGCCAGGTGGGTGGAGTTTTGTTATGCTCAGCCCGCAAGACTTTACTACAATGAATTCACTCTATCTTCGGCGTTGGGAGTTCCGTAAGGTGACCCTTTAGGTCCCTTATTATTTGCACTCGCTTTACATCCGCTTGTATGCAAGATCTCAGCGCAATGCAAGCTTGACCTACAAGCATGGTATTTGGATGATGGCACATTGGTGGGGGATACGCTGGAAGTGTCGAAGGCTTTGAGCATCATTCAATCAGAAGGTGGCAGTATAAGGCTTCATCTAAACCTCAAGAAAACTGAGGTTTTCTGGCCTGTTGTTGACCCTAGGAGTTTAGCCGATAATGTGTTCCCATATGACATCGGTAGGCCGTCTGTTGGGGTCAAATTGTTGGAAGGGCCAGTTAGCTTAGATATTCAGTTCTGCAGCGACATAGTTCATGCTAGAGTGGTGTTGATGGTGGATTTTCATTTTAGGCTAAAATTGTAAAAGCCAAAATTATGCGCTAACATCTTGCAAAAGATAAAGCCATTAATAAGTGATGAATACTTCTTCACTTTACTAATTCACCTAGAATAGAGCATGTGGCAACAATCCCAGTATTCTGTGAATTAAATACACAAAATTCATCCAGGTTGGAGCATGTAGCAACAATCCCATATACCCTGTGAATTTACAACATTATTAATTAATGCATGACCAGCCTTGTATTTCCTGTACTCATTACGGGTGCGGCATGACGACTGAGTGTTGTTCTCAGCAGAGCAACACGAATCTCCAAGCATTAATAATAAACATGTACGAAATACCCATACATGCTACGACTCTCGGTGTGTTATACTAGCCCGATTGAGCATATTTGAACCTGAACTGACCATATCAGTCTCAAAAAACGATCACGACCATCCAACTTCACCACCATGATTGGATGGCTTAGATTGAATCCATGACCCCAAGCAGGTATTGGAATATTCATTACCGACCCAACGCGGGCCCCGCATGGTCGGTCTCCCCAAAAAGGTGGCCAAACCGTCCAAACCAAAGCTGTATGGACAAAAAACCTTAAATTAGGGTTTGCGGCACATTACATGTATCGCAGAACAGTCTCAACCATCCATCTTCGCAGGCATAGATGGAGGGTGTAGATGTAGATTCAAAGAGCCCAGAACATGTCAACACAAACTGTAGGATCAGAATATCGCAACTGCAATACTTCACGAGATTAATAAATAACGATATTGCGAGGGAGTCGCAGGGAAGTAAAATAAATGACGCAATGAATGACGACGGCCAGAACACGAGGAAGATATGAAGACTCAGCGAAAATTAGGAATGTCGCGAGATTGTATACTTGTACACTTGCGATATCTCGCAAGCCATTCCCGAAAATAAAGGACAGCTTAGCTGTCATCCACTGTGTACTACCCTATATAAAGGGTTGAGTCAGTCTGTTGTAAGGGGGGTTCTTTTGAATTGTTAAGCAAGTCTTTAGGAGAGAGAAAGTTTTAGAGTGATTATAATTCTACTACTCATTTCTATTTCATATTGTAAAGATTCAAGTATTCAATCAATAGAAATCATAATCATTCATCTTAAAATGACTTAATTGTGTAAATTCTAGTGAGGGGTGTAGTGTAGGATTTCCTGCAACTACATATTGGCGCTAGAAACAGGGATTGAGTAGAGATCAACCTTGTGAATTGAAAGAATCAGGAGTAACAAGAAAGAAATTTCGTATAATTTTCAACAACTTACTAAAATTGAGAAATGGCTAGAAGAAGGAATGCATCAGAACAACCAACAATTGTAAGGAGAAGCGGGAGATTAGCTGGAGGAAGGAGAAATGAAGTAGGTGAACCATCAAGAATAAACGCAAGAGATATAGAAGAAGGTCAGATTCAACCACCAATTCAACCAGCACCGAATAGAGTAATAGATTATGATAGGGTGAGTGTGCATACATGGAGATCAAATTCTATGGAAGAAAGAGAAGAAGTGTAATAATTGATAAATAATGGACAAGAGGAGAGAAATCGAGAAGAGATGGGAGAAACAACTCGTAGAAATGAAGAAGTCGCAGCATTAGAAGCATTGAGGCAAACAATACATGAAGAAAGGCGGTTAGAAGTGGAAGAACGTGCAAATTTAACAAGGCAAAACCATGAGTTAAGAATGGAAAATATGAGGTTGCAGAATAGGAGGTCGAGAAGTAATACCAGGTCAAGATCAGGATCGGTTAGAGATGATATGAGGAGAATATTACCTGTAGAAAATGTTAATGAAGAAAATCTAGAAAGAGAGCCAAATCTCGATGAAGGATGCTGCGAAAGAAGGGAAATGGTGTGTATTCCACGTCCTGAGATTTTACAGAATGTCCAAAATGACGAAAATCAAGGAAATAGGCAGCAGAATGGCCCAATTGATGAAGAAAATCAGGAAGAAGGAAGAAGAATACTTCATGGGAAAGAAACACAGAGGAAACAAAAGGAGATTGAAGATGACATCGAAAAGCATTATGTTGAAAAAGCACGTTTAGCTTGCGAAAGGGAAAGATTAAGAGTAGAAATGGAAGAACGGGAATTGGAGGAAGCAATTCGGCAGAACAATCATGACAATCGAGAAAGAAGGCGCGAGCAAAATCGCAACAATGGAAATATCAATGAAGAATATGAAAGAATACAAAGGAGAACTGATAGACAACCAAGAAGAGAAAATGATAGATACAATGGTGTGCGAATTCGTGAACGATATGAAGGAGAAAGTCGCAGAGAAAGAAGAGAAGAAAATGTTGAACAAGAAAATCAAAGTAGACATGAACGCAGAAGGAGAGAGGCAGAACTAAAAAGACCAATAAATTTGAATCCTGATGTAAACGAACAAATCTTAAGAGAGTTGGCAGAAATGAGGGGAATGCTGAGCAATAGAAGGGGAGGAGGAAGAAGACAATTGGATGAGGCCATCGAAGAAGCTGCGAAAACCCCCTTTACACTAGAGGTGCAGTTAGGAGGAATACCCCCAAAGTGCAATTTACCCGCATTAACCAGCATTTTTGATGGAACAACTTGCGCAATACAACACATCAAAGCGTATGTGAGATGTATGCTACAATGGGAAAATCATGATGCCATATTATGCAAATATTTTGCATCAAGTTTAACAGGAGAAGCGCTGAAATGGTTTGAGGGTTTACCAAGAAACACAATCACGTCATTCAATCATTTACAAGCTATATTCTTAGGGGCATATATAAGTAACAACTCCTCGCGACCAGGAATTGAAGATGTATTTGGGCTGAAACAAAGAGTTGGCGAAAGTTTGAGACACTTAACTGTGAGGTGGAAGACAATGTGTAGCGAAATGGATGGACGAGTGGATGAAAGATATCTTATTCTATTATTCATAAACGCTATGTTCGCAACTAATTTGTTATATATTCAAATTTTTAGAGTCAAGAATACAATTACAATGACTGAGTTGCGAGAACTTCAGGAGGAATATATTGCTCTAGAGGAAAGACAAAATGAGATGGAATCATACCCAGTTGCGAATACAAATCCAAATGCTGCGAATGCAATCTTATTACCCAAATTGATAAATACAGTAGCGAGCACTTCGCAAGGGCAACAAGAAAGGATAATAGATGATGGACAGCCAAAAATAGTAGCTATGGGAAGTCGTGATCAGGAAGAATATGAAAGAGAAAGGAACTATTACAACCGTGGCGGCAATAACAAAATTCAAAGACTTGATCATCCGCAAGAAACTTATGGAGGACGAAGGAAGAATTATCATGGAGGGCAGCGAAGTCACAGAGTAGTATGGGAGGAAATCAAAATGCCACCATTAAATACTAGCGTGGAAAAAATATGGGAAGCTATACTCTTGATGGAAAACATACCTGCACCATGGAATATGGGGAATGAGCCACCACCAAGTGATAGAAGTCACGAGTTCTGTTCTTACCATCGCTTTCATGGACACCTAACAAATGACTGCAGAAATATAAAAAGAATCATCCTCAGAATGATTGACCAAGGAAAGCTGAATCATTTTCTAAAAAGTGAAGAGAAGGTTCAACCGTTACCACCACCGCCAGAAATGCACATGACAAATTCAGCAAAGGGGAAAGAAACATTCGTAATAGAAGTTGGAACGAAAGCCAAAAATTTGTTTTGCAACTCTATTATACATTCATACCGAGCAATTGAAGATTTTCATGATAATGTTCTCAGTAGGGTTTTTGCGAGGGATGCGATGATAGAGAAGTGATGAACATCGCGAAGGCGTCGCAGTTAAAAGAATGGCAAATGCAAATTATTTCTTTCACTACAGAAGAGATTCCTGAAGGCAGAGAGGCGCATGATAACCCATTGGTCGTAAAATTGGAAATTAATCCAAAACCTGTAGATGGCGAAGATGATGAAGCAGAAAACTCCTGGGCGATCAATAGAATATTAATTGATACGGGGAGCTCAGTAAACATTCTTTTTACCATACTTACAAGACTATGGGTGGGAAGGATGAAGAGTTGATACCTTCGACATACAAAATATACGGTTTCAATGGCACAAACGAATAAGCCTAAAGGAGAAGTTCATATGAGAATACCCTTGCAAGGATTATCAACTGAAATTTTGTTCTCAGTGTAGTCGATGTGGAGTCCCCTTATAATGCATTGATCGGAAGGCCATGGTTGCACGAAATTCAGGTGTAGCGTCGACTTATCATCAATGTATAAAGTTTCCTCATCCTAGCGGTGTTGGAGTTATAAAGGGAGATTGGATGGAGGACAAAAAATCTATGAGATTGATGTGGAGAGTTGCGAGGAAAGAGCTGCAAAAAGAAAAAAATTTGGAAGCAAAATATAAAAGATGAACAAAGAAGAGAAAGGTTGATGGTGGATACCATAGATACAAGAGGTGAAGATACATCGCGAAGCAAGTACATGAAAACAGTGGAAAATCATGATGGAAAGGAATCATTAAAAGGTTTGAATGGTGCAGAGGCTGAGAGCAGCAGGAGCAAAAAGTGTAAGAAATGAATAATCATCAAAAAGCAATAGCAAAAGCATATTAAGGGTAAGAGGAAGAAACAATAATTGAAGAAGAAATACGCGAGAATCTCGCCATCAAGAATGTATGACAATTTGATTGAAGAATTGAAAAACAAAAATGAATAAACAATGTAAGATTGTGTGATAGCTTCGCAAACAAAATGAATGATTGAATGAATTAACAAAAATGAAAGAGTGAGTGAATGGGACGAACCTTTATAGCGTACACCCTAGTTCGCGAATGATATTTCGCAAGAGGCAAATGTAAGACCTAAAGTGCGTCATATAAGGGGGTATCTCTTGACATGGCTCAGTGAAAAGGTTACACCGCTCCTGGAACCTGAGTCATGGAGATTTGGGGCCCATGAAAGCCTATCCAGGAGAGATACCTTGGATTTCCAACTATATATATATAAGGTTATACCCTGGTTGGACGCCCGAGGGTCTCTTCCAAGGAGTCAGTGTATGCTCAAGGCGCCGGGGTACACGGTTGAGCCAAGAGTGCCTGGGGCATTTGAAGTGTCTCGGCCATTCTTGGCAAGTCTTGGCATATGTTGCACTCGGCCCGAAGAAAACTCCACTTAGGGTGCAGTCTCGTAACCATAAACCCTATAGGTATAAGGGATAAGAGGCTGCGAAAACAACTGGTTGTTTTTAAGACCGGATGGGAGGAGCTAGTCTTGTATGGCCGATGTACTCCTCCTTGAAGGGGCGACCAGGGAGATGATAAGGGCGGCACCCTCCATTAGGGAGCTGATAAGTGTCACAAGACGGCAATGTCATGGGGATTTATATTCGCAAGAACATTTAGGCTTGTCATATTGTCGCAAATGAAATATCCTGCAGAGGCAAAAATACTAAAGAAATGATAAGACAAGATTAATGGGTCATTACATGAAAGTGTAAGGACGTCCTGCGATCTTGTCGCAAGACGTCAATGTCATGGGATTTTATATTCGCAAGAATATTTAGGCCTGTCATATTGGTGCAAAATGAGGGGTGGAAAAATAAGACCTTTACCTAGGAAGGCAAAATAAGACCACACAAAAACAATGATAAGACAAGATCAATGGGTCATTACATGAAAATGTAAAGACGTCCTGCGATTTTGTCGCAATGATGAATTCCAACATAAATGATGATAAAATAACACAAGAAATCGAGTAAGCAAACAAGTTTGCGAGTACGATTATATTTCTTCACTTATCTGAGAAGAATCAGCAACAACAGTTGCGAAATTAAGAAGTATCATTACTTAAAGATTATCGACTTGATTTATCTCATATGAAAATAAATAACAGAGGCAAGTATGGAAATGATTAGAATAAAAACTTGTTATTTATTCTCATATGATAAAAGATTACAAAATGGAAGGTTAGAAGGATAAATATACAAATATCACAAGAAGAGAAAGGAAAATGGAACAATCTAGCAACTTATTCTTCTTTATCAGATTCTTCTTCTTCGCTTACATCACTATCAGAGACATCTGAGCAAGGCATATTATCAGGAATTTCTTCGAGAAGACAAGGATATGAAGAAAGAGGAATGTTGTGATCATTGCAAATTTGTTCAATAGTTTGGTTGCGAAAACGAACTGCATCATTATTGAAATTCGCCATAGTAGTTTGTAGTTGCTTCTTCATCTTAGAATATTTGTCATTGCGAAGAGAGAAGTCTTTGGCGAGTTTCGCTTTCTCAGATTCAAGTTCCTTGATTCTAGTTTGAAATCTCCTCTCAAATTCTGCGAACAAATGACATTGAATTAGCAGCTTAACAACAGTTTCGTAAAAAGAAGTGGAAAAATAATGAAGAATAGTAAAACAACCTTCTCTGTCAGAAATCATATCTTTAACCAAGGCATTATGCTCAGCATGAAGACTGACGTTAACACCTAAGTTATTTCTGGCATTATCTAGAACCTTCGCAGCCCAAGCGAATTCATCATCATTATTTATGACAAGAAGTGAACGAATTTGATTCTCTCGCTCATTAAGTATGGCATTTTGGCGAAGGGATTCATCTCGTTCAATTTGGACTTCAAGAATAGTTTTTTGGAATTTTGCTAATGCTTGTGCACCTTGATTAGCAATGCGATCCTTATCATCTATGAGGCTGCTAATCTTTTTCCTTAGAATACTATTACTCTCCTGGGAGTCAAGATATAAATGTTTAAATCGGTTGGCTAAACCTAAACTAGATCTATGTTCAATTTCTAAAAGATGAAATTTGGTTCGAAGTTCATTTAATGAGAGAAAATTAGTCTTGTTTGAAGAACTACTTAAAGATTCATTGAAATGAGCGAGAAGAGCATCATCATCCATAGGTTCAGGGAATGAATGGAGAAGGATGGCTTCGTCAGAAAGATTATAAATGTCTGCGAAAATAATAAGTCAGGCAAAGGAAAATAAACGGCAAAGTAGAAATAGAGAAAGAAGGAGGGTGTTATACCATAAAGTTGTTGATTAGCACTTTGAAGTGTAGATATTTTGTCTTTCTGGGAAGAAGACTCAACTTCCAACTGTTGAATTTTAGCATCCTTCTTGCGAGATGTCGCAACTTCAATTTCTAGCTCTTTATTCTTCTCCTTAAGTTGAAGATTTTTCTTCTCAAGATTGTTGCGTCTTTTCTCGAGGTCTGAAGCAACAACAAAGGAAGCTCTCCCAGACTATAAAGGAAAGTAAAGAAATTGTTAAGATAAGGTTTATAATCGAAATCGCAAAGAAGTAACGAAATATGAACATACCAAAGCACTGAGTGCATTTAAGAGACCGGGAGTCATTGTTCGGGAAACTCCGCGAAAAGATTCATTATCCTCTAACAGGGGGGCATCGCAAATTTTAGCGAGAGCTTCGCAAGTAGCAGATAAATGATCATCTCCCAATCCTTGCATAGAATCGGAGAAGACACTAGACAATTGCGCCATAGCAGAAGCGACCGAATGATTCTCCTTCGCAGAGGAAGTACCAACCTCATTTTCATTTTCGTCAGAACTCTCGCTGGTTTGGGAACTAGAATGAGAAGAGGGATGGATTTTCCGTTTTTTAGAAGATGGAGCAGAAGATTTATCCTTGCGAAGAGTGATTTTATTCTTGCCCTTAACCTTCGCAGCTTCAGGAATGTTAATTTCTTCAACAACCTTCGCACACGAATGAAGATAAGAAACAGAGGCAACAATATTGTTAAAAATAGCAAAAGAAAGTATTTCTTACTTCATCCGTGATTGATCGGAGTATCGCTAGAGTACTCGCCTTTGGACGTCTTTTATAACTCCTTTTCAATTTGGCAATCTGAAAATTTTACAAGTCTAGTAAGTATAAGAGGAAGGAAATATCGCAAAGCAAACCTGAAATAGGAAGTATACCTCTTTTGCCTTCTCGGGCCACTTAAATTCCCAAGGTTGATAGTTTGCGAGATGCGCAGGGAGTGTATGAGAACCTGCAATATAAGGTCCACTCAAAAACAGAGGAACAACCCACCACTTCTCATCCTTGGAGTACCGAGGAACATTATTTTTGCCCGAGTGCCGTCAATATCTTTCATAAGTGACTTATCATTGGGAATATTATCTTTTCTCTTCAATCGAGCACACCAGCGAGATTTATCATTTCTCATATTTATTACTTCATAATTTTCAAAAAAGTTTTCTACAGTATATTTCTCAGCGTCTATTTCTAAATCCGCGAATCTAGGATCCTTGACATCATCAGGATATAAAGATCCCTTACCGGCGCCACGATTGGCGAATTCAAGCATTAGACGGATGCAATCGCCACTTAGTTGATAAATAGCTCGCGAGAATTTCTCATGAGCAAGAATTTCATAGAATAAAGGTATCTCGGGATTGTAGAGAGGTATGGGAAGGCCTGCGACGATTTGACCTAGCGAGATTATGATCTTCTGATCATTACATTGATGATCAGAAAACAACTTTGCAGAAAGTATAGATGAAGATTCTTGATCAGGAATGGTTGATAGGATGAAGCCCTTCTCTTGCAAATTCTTTTGAGTTTCATTAAAAAAGGGTTTATACGTACGACCAAGTGAAGCCATTTTTAGGGTATGGGAATGATTAGAAAATTGAAGATCAAAAGAAAGAAAGAATGGAAGATTTACAGCAGCAGAAACGCAGATTGCGGAGGAAAAGAAGTTGCAGAGGGAAAATAAAAGAGAAGAAGAGAAGGGTGAGAAAACTATATATAGAGGGAAGAATCCTCGAGAAAACAAATGCATTTAATGCGAGATGGGACGTGAATGGTCAAGAATAAACGGTTGAAAGAGACGTGTCAAGAAAAGAGTGGAAGAAGAAACACCTGTAATAAATTCCGTACGGGAGTGAAACAGATAAACATGAACAATTGCGAGATAAAGATGAGCAATTGCGGCATTTTAAAATATTGATTCTCATGACATTCTCTCCTTCGCAGAGAAGACATGAGAAGAGGCAAGATGTAGGATCAGAATATCGCAACTGCAATACTTCGCGAGATTAATAAATAACGATATTGCGAAGGAGTCGCAGGGAAGTAAAATAAATGACGCAATGAATGACGACAGCCAGAACACGAGGAAGATATGAAGACTCAGCGAAAATTAGGAATGTCGCGAGATTGTATACTTGTACACTTGCGATATCTCTCAAGCCATTCCCAAAAATAAAGGACAGCTTAGCTGTCATCCACTGTGTACTACCCTATATAAAGGGTTGAGTCAGTCTGTTGTAAGGGGGGTTCTTTTGAATTGTTAAGCAAGTCTTTAGGAGAGAGAAAGTTTTAGAGTGATTATAATTCTACTACTCATTTCTATTTCATATTGTAAAGATTCAAGTATTCAATCAATAGAAATCATAATCATTCATCTTAAAATGACTTAATTGTGTAAATTCTAGTGAGGGGTGTAGTGTAAGATTTCCTGCAACTACACAAACACCGTGGGCCCGCCTACATACATGACCGATCGGTCAGGACCAACTATAGTTGGTCGTTCCAGTTCGTGCGCCCAAACAAGGCATGACGCACGGCCGGAGAAACCCCAATTAGGGTTTGAACAATCACGAGCGTCCATCTTCTCCTGCACGAATGAAGGGTCCGGGATTAGACTAAGCAGGTCCGGTGCGCATCAACATGACCACCGTGGGCCCATCTATCTCCACACCCGATAGGCCAAGGCATATCATGCCTGGTTGCCTCGATTCGCACGCCCAAACTAGGCGTGGTCGCACCTCCCGGTTACAAACTAATCTCGACCACTCAACTTTGCCGGACAAATTGAGTGGCTTAGATCACGTTTCTATGGGATGTTGAGATATGGACGTGTATACCAGCTCGCCGTCTGTATACCAGACTAATCGAACAAGACCGACCAAGCTTGGTCGTCTTGAAACGCGCGCCAAAAGTGGGCATGATGCGCGGCTTTTGCGGCACCAGATTTCTGTTACAAATTGATCTCGACCACTCAACTTCGCCGGACAAATTGAGTGGCCCAGATCACACTTTCACGAGACAATGAGATATAGGCGCCTACATCGTCATGTCGTCTTCACACATGCACGATCGTCCCTGTCAAAATTGTATCCCAAACTTGGATTCGACCAAGCTGAAGAGTGATGCTTGCGCACCTCTTCAAAAACCCTAATTCCATCAACGGTCGCAGATGATTGTCTCAAAGATCATCTCGTCCGTCCAACTTCACCGGCTTGGTTATACAACCCTGGTCAGGATTTAATGGGTCAGTGGGGCGTCATGGTGATCACTACCCGTCACTCTACCACATCATGATGCAGTACCTGCATAGAATACACACGATACTTCACAAGTATCGACTTCCTAAATAACTTAGTTATTTAATCTAGCATTACATGCTACTTTCTGTGGGTCCCACGATCCACACACTCGAGACATCAATCATGTCACAAACGGGGGATACATACTGGGGTATTGGTGCTGGCGGTTTTGGCGTGCAGCGTGCAACGCTCCATCACAAGAACGTGTCAGAAAGTCATGGACGGTTAGAGATGACGGGAGAAGTGGGCAAGACTGGTCGTGTAACACCAACACACAACTCCACTACTCCATCACTCCACTTCCTCCACTTCCCACGAGAGACGTGAATAAGGCTCAAATAACTTGTATAAATAGGTTCTCCTCCCTATTTCCAAAATAACAGAACAAGTCCAGACAACAGAGGCAAGTGTTGATATCATCGTATTCAAACACCGGAACTGATAGCTTACATCCTGCAAGCCAGTTCAGCTTTCTGATACAAGTCATACATAGCCAACACCTTCACAATCTCAACACCTTCTTCGTTTCCCTCCCTAAGATCAACCCCATCTCCTTCACTTTGTGACCGAAATAAGTCTGGAACGGCCATTTCTTGGTTTAAGCCGGATTTGCACAGATTGATTTCTCGAATCTACAATAAATCCCGTGTAGTGCATTTGTTTAAGGTTTAAACTCATTTCTCATCCACACACCCCAAATTACCAAAACCGGCAGAGATAGTTTTCACCCATAAACAATTGGCGACCACAGTGGGAGGTTAATCTCTCGGTTGTAAAGTCAATTTCTTCGAAATCCGATTCAATTTCATCAATTTCAAAAAGGGTAGATCTTAGAACCAATTCAATCAACAATTCATTTCAAGATGGTAGAACTCAGTGCGGATCGCAATCAATCCCGATGGAGCTAGTACGGATAACACTCCCGGTGTCGATGTACTGCCCGGTGGAGCTACAATGGTCAATACATCTCGTGGAGCCGTCACTTCTATCCCCAACGCTAGCGAGAGCAGAGACATTCCAGAGGTGTAATGCCTCCCATCACCGAGAGCGAGAGTAGCCGCGAATCCCAAGCATCTCCTCAAGTGTAACGTCTCCAGTGGTCACCAGAGCAAAAACTTTCACTCCTTCATCAGGACGAGGAGCCGGAGGGACGAGAGGACCACCACCGCCCATTACCATTGCAGACTTGATGGAGAAGCAGAAGATTCTTTCTAAGACTCGAACGGATATGGCCGTAACTCAGAAAGAGGTACTCACTTTCCTTAAAACTTTAACCGAACGATTGTCGCAAGATTCACATCAACCCTTGGAGCCAGCAAGGGATGCCTTCAATACACCCGGAGCAGGCATTTCCACTCAAACCCACATGAGTGAAGAAGCTCGTGTTGCTCCTGAACGCCCAAGAGAGAGGGACCAGCCATCCAACTTCATCACACGTGAGGACCTGGAACGACTTCTCCAAAACCGAGGCAAAGGAAATCTGATGGATGCACACCAACATCAGCCGTCGTACCCTCAAGATATGCAACGAATCCCTCTTCCAAGAGGATACACCTCTCATAAGTTCTCCATCTACGATGGTACTGGTAACGCTCGTGAACACGTTTCTCGATTTTTAGAATCCTTAGGGAGCATGAGTACAATCATGTTCTCCTTTGAAAGAATTCTCGAAATCACTTACGGGAAGAGCGTACACCTGGTATAACAACATCGCACCTGACAACATATCCAATAGGAGGGAGATGGTCGGTGCTTTCTACAGGAAGTATTTCTTCGTATCCGAGCTGATCACCTTCTCAGATCTAGGGAGAGTCTCTCAACGAAACAACGAGCATCCGAACGACTTCGTTAAGAGGTTCAGAACTCAAGCACTAGATTGTCATGATCCGAATATCACTGAACGCCAGTTGGTGGAGCTATGCATCAATGGGATGATACCCATATACTGCGCTTTACTAGAGAATCTGGGCTTTCGGACATTCTCCGAACTCCATGAAGCTGCCAAACGGTCAGCCACAACCGCCCCAGCGTTACTAGAGAGAACCATGGTTGTTTGAAATGAAGATCCACGTGAGAGTCGAGGAATCAGGCACCTCACAAACAAACAATACAACACTGGTCCTTCTGTGAGCGTGGTTGGAGAAGGAGGAAAAAGGAAAGCTTCAGCAACATAACAACAACCCAAGCGTGCGGCTCCATCACACATGACTTCTTCTCAAAAGGGAGCGGGCAAGACTCCTGCACAAGACACCGAAGATACAGGCTTCCCGTTCCCCATGAATGAAGTAGTGGAACTCTTGGAGGCGTGGATTCAAGACGACGCCATCAAGCTGCCTCCTATCAGACGTCCACCAACTGAGAAAGATATGGAGGATCCTAAGTATTGTCGCTACCAAAGGTTCGTTCACCATCCAACCAAAGACGCAACAGTGAAACAGATCTTCGAGAGAAAAGATAGAGACAAGAGAACTCCGACTTGGAAATGAAGGTGTTCGTAGAGACCCTCTTCCTGTCAGGAACTGCATGATTTATGGGGATTCCGTTCGCAAGACTGTACAATCTATGATGGAACATTTATTCGAGATCTTGTACTTCTCCAAAGCACAGCGTCAGGACATATTTGTAGTCCTCAACCGTGTTGTCTCAGGCAAACGCTTGTATCTGGAAGAGGAAGCGAAACCTCAGTCCTTGCTGGAAGATGCAAGCAAGGGAAATTGGGGACTCTTAACCGTTGCCCGTTTGAAGGATATCGATTTCGATAACATATTGATCGATACTGCCTCTGAATTCAACATCATCACTCTCCAGACCTTAAAAGCAGCAAAGATTTCAAAACATGAGGCTACTCGCAACCCAATTAGGATTAAGACTCCAGAAGCAGAACTCAGAGATGCATATGGATACATCGATCTTGAAGTAAAATTGGGCGATGCCTCGACACAAGCAAAGTTCTACATAGTCAGAGAGCATATAAATTACGACATGATCCTAGGACGCTCTTGGGTACACGACAACAAGACAACACTGGGAGTTTGCCCTCTACCGGTTACAACACCTGAAAGGATCTCCAACAAGCCGTCTGGACCTGAAGGCTGTCCGTTTCCGCACCTGCAGCTTGCCAATGTGACACAACTTCCTGGAGAGAGCCCATCAGCATACATTAAGAGGTTCCGATCTCAAGTAAGTCTCATCACGCAACCCTTCTTGCAACCAATCACTTCTCACTCTGATAAGTCCTGGGGACTGGCTCCGACCAACAAACCAACCCCGGCTAAGAGATGTGAATGGGAAGTCGACCCCTTCAAACGTTTTATCAAGAGCGTAGAGGCCGTCTTGGTTAAGGACGATAAGGCCAAGGTCCAGATATCTGCATGCCCAAACCCATTTGGAATTGGATATCTGGTTACGAAGACGACTACATTCAAGGTTGGGAGCATGACAGTAAAAATGACCACTCCACCTGACACACCCACAGAAAGAGAAGATGAACCGTACTGCAGCGAGATGTTATCCTAGGCGGCTACCGCAAGCTCATCAACGCTGATAAACTAGAAGGCATAACAATTCACTCACAATGGCTCAAACCCTACCGAACTTAAGACGTTGTGCTACCACTTTCCAGCGTCCTCCACACTTTAAAACGTTGTGCTATTTCCTCCAGCGTGTTCCCTTTTACAATTTCATGTCATATTTGTAATTCCTCCAGAAAATGATTGCAATACTGGCATTCATAGTTAGGGTTTCAATTTTCAATTTAATTGAAGCGTTAATTCCATCTGAGAACCTCTCTACCCCTAAAAACACAAAGTCCTGAGTCAGCCTAAATAGACCCACTAGAGCAAGGAAGGGAACCCTTAGCAAGCATCTCATGGGAAGAAGTAAATAGAATGTGTGCACAAAAAGAAAGTGATTTGAGCCATCTGCCCCAGCAAGACCAAAGAGATCTCACGTCAGGAGCACATACATATGCAATCTTAACGAGGGGTTATGACATAAACCTTTATTCAATGGTAAGCAAATAGAACAAAAGATCTTGAACTCAGCCGCCACTGAGTACAAGAAAGAGGTTCAAAAATTACGGGAATACACTTGAAAAGAGAAAAAGAAGCAAAGAGGTTTAGCCGTCAAGAAGAATAACCGCGCCTGCACCACTGCTGGGTCCCGCTTCAACACCATCACCTACTACCGCTTCTCCCTTCATAGCCTCAGCTTCCGCTTCAGATGTTTCCGCAGCAACGTTCTCCGTCCTAACATTATCGGCAGGAACAGCTTCCAAGTCTTACTCAAAGCCCACAGCAACATCAGGGTTTGCGCTGATTGCCTTCGAACACTCAGGTCCATCTGTGCCGGAATCAAGGATTATCACACCATCCTGGATTGGATAATCACGCCTATCTTCATCCGGAGGCCGTTTATGCTCCACTCTCCGCCTCTTTAACCGCGCTGCAAATATTTCTGCCCTTGCGCTTACTGGTACTCGCAACGCTTCCTCATGCCTCCACCGTTCTTCCATGTCGAACGCAGCTGAAAGGGCACATATGCGTCCCATGGCAATACGCAGGTACAGAATGGACATCCCCTGTATGGCACGACCGACTTCGCGAAGTGGGAGGTCAATTTTAGCCATTACCTCTTCATGCACATTAATTTCGGGTTTGTCAACTTCGAAAGTTTTTTCTGGGGAAGTTACAGAATGATCATCGTCGGCTGCTTCCATGATAAGCTGCAAAGAATAAGAAGTTATGAGCACACAAAAATATGTGTATCATCATCATCAGTCAGAAGATCAGATGAGTACGGAGCAATACCTGAGATACAAAAGGAACGACTACGTGATGAGAAGAATCCTTAGAATTTTTTCTTTATAATCTAGCAAGTCAACAGAATCACAGGAGAAAAGGAGTCTCTACTTGCCACCTATAAAAGCTACCGATTCAAGATAACGATCAATGATGCTTATCGGATATATCTGAGGAAAGTTGTCGTTTAACGAAGGGGAGTGCACCTAGTCCAAGAAATGAGCCAAGCTCTGTCCAGATAGTGCAGAGGGAACCAAAGCGGCTCGCCAGATCAAGCCATGCTCCTTCCACCATCCTAATCAGGAACGACTAGTTCTGGGACAACACCTGACGATGTCGACCTACGCGGTAAATGTATATTCACCTTAGCTTGGTCATTTATGTATACAAACTTGTCACCATCTTATGCCTACCCCACAATAGCGTAAACATTATGTGCTAGGCAGGGGACTTAATGTTGATGGTGGATTTTCATTTTAGGCTAAAATTGTAAAAGCCAAAATTATGCGCTAACATCTTGCAAAAGATAAAGCCATTAATAAGTGATGAATACTTCTTCACTTTACTAATTCACCTAGAATAGAGCATGTGGCAACAATCCTTAAAGATTCTGTGAATTAAATACACAAAATTCATCCAGGTTGGAGCATGTAGCAACAATCCCATATACCTGTGAATTTGACATTATTAATTAATGCATGACCAGCCTTGTATTTCCTGTACTCATTACCGGTGCGGCATGACGACAGAGTGTTGTTCTCAGCAGAGCAACACGAATCTCCAAGCATTAATAATAAAACATGTACGAAATACCCATACAGGCTACGACTCTCGGTGTGTTATACTAGCCCGATTGAGCATATTTGAACCTGAACTGACCATATCAGTCTCAGAAAACGATCACGACCATCCATCTTCACCAACATGATTGGATGGCTTAGATTGAATCCATGACCCCAAGCAGGTATTGGAATATTCACTACCGACCCAAGGCGGGCCCCGCATGGTCGGTCTCCCCAAAAAGGTGGCATAGTTTGCCAAACCGTCCAAACCAGAGCTGTATGGACAAAAAACCTTAAATTAGGGTTTGCGGCACATTACATGTATCGCAGAACAGTCTCAACCATCCATATTCGCAGGCATAGATGGAGGGTGTAGATGTAGATTCAAATAGCCCAGAACATGTCAACATAAATACCGTGGGCCCGCCTACATACATGACCGATTGGTCAGAACCAACTATAGTTGGTCATTCCAGTTTGTGCGCCCAAACAAGGCATGACGCACGGCCGGAGAAACCCCAATTAGGGTTTGAACAATCACGAGCGTCCATCTTCTCCTGCACGAATGAAGGGTCCGGGATTAGACTAAGCAGGTCCGGTGCGCATCAACATGACCACCGCGGGCCCATCTATTTCCACACCCGATCGGCCAAGGCATATCATGCCTGGTTGCCTCGATTCGCATGCCCGAACTAGGCGTGGTCGCACCTCCCGATTACAAACTAATCTCGACCACTCAACTTTGCCGGACAAATTGAGTGGCTTAGATCACGTTTCTATGGGATGTTGAGATATGGACGTGTATACCAGCTCACCGTCTGTATACCAGACTAATCGAACAAGACCGACCAAGCTTGGTCGTCTTGAAACGCGCGCTGGGAAGTGGGCGGGATGCGCGGGCTTTGCGGCACCAGATTTCTGTTGCAAATTGATCTCGACCACTCAACTTCGCCGGACAAATTGAGTGGGCCCAGATCACACTTTCACGAGACAATGAGATATGGGCGCCTACACCGTCATGTCATCTACACACATGCACGATCGGCCCTGTCAAAATTGTATCCCAAGCTTGGATTCGACCAAGCTGAAGAGTGATGCTTGCGCACCTCTTCAAAAACCCTAATTCCATCAACGGTCGCAGATAAGTGTCTCAAAGATCATCTCGTCCGTCCAACTTCACAGGCTTGGTTATACAACCCTGGTCAGGAGTTAATTGGTCAGTGGGGCGTCATGGTGATCACCACCCATCACTCTACCACATCATGATGCAGTACCTGCATAGAATACACACGATACTTCACAAGTATCGACTTCCTAAATAACTTAGTTAGCATTACATGCTACTTTCTGTGGGTCCCACGATCCACACACTCGAGACATCAATCATGTCACAAACTGGGGGATACATACTGGGGTATTGGTCTGGCGGTTTACAGCGTGCAGCGTGCAACGTGCCATCACAAGAACGTGTCAGGAAGTCATGGACGGTTAGAGATGACGGGAGAAGTGGGCAAGACTGGTCGTGTAACACCAACACACAACTCCACTACTCCATCACTCCACTTCCTCCACTTCCCACGAGAGACGTGAATAAGGCTCAAATGACTTGTATAAATTGGTTCTCCTCCCTATTTCTAAAACAACATAACAAGTCCAGACAACAGAGGCAAGTGTTGATATCATCGTATTCAAACACCGGAACTGATAGCTTACAACCCTCAGTTAGCTTTTTACAAGTCATAATACAACACCTTCACAATCTCAACAGCTTCCCTCCCTAAGATCAACCCCATCTCCTTCACTTTGTGACCGAAACAAGTCTGGAACGGCCATTTCTTGGTTTAGTCCAGATTTGCACAGATTGATTTCTCGAATCTACAAGCACTCCCGTGTAGTGCATTTGTTTAAGGTTTAAACTCATTTCTCATCCACACACCCCAAATTATCAAAACCGGCAGAGATAGTTTTCACCCATAAACAAGTGGACAAAACAATCTATCTTATGGACACTGTGAAGAAACTACAAGATCCTCAAAGCGAGCTTTTATTGTTGCGCAGCTGCTCCGGGGTGTCCAGATTATATTTTTCTATGAGGACTACCAACCCGCTGGCTTTGGTTCAAGCTAAATCCTTTTTTGATCATCGTTTGTTTCTTTTTTTGAGACACATTGTTACCGGAGATGACCCCTCCAACATCGTATTGCCACCTTGCCGACGAAAGATGGCGGTCTTGGTGCTTACACGATGGAATATACTAGCCACTATTGATATATCACATCCTGTTTTCATACTAGGGGTTTACAAGAGACCATGCTCAATATGTCCTCTACTGATGAGCCTATCAAGTGTTTCCAGCTAGCTTTGAATAACTTCCTGGAGGTATGTGGTTTATCTTCTTCTACTTTCAACCTCAATAATATTGCCCCCCATCCAATGCGTTCTCTGGAAGTGTTATATTTTAATGTTGTTAAGAAGAATATTCCGTCAAACTTCTCTATGTCCAGTCTCGATTATGTTCTATGGCAAAGTAACAGGGTGGATCATGCTCGGGATTTTGTTAAGGCGATTCCTATTAGTGGTTTAAATCAAAGTATAGGACCTCAGTATTTTAGGTCCGTGTTAAGTTATAGATTGGGAATAACTCTCTTCAAGGAAGATAGTACATGCTCAATTTGTCACAAAAGATGGATATATTCGGTGATCATGCTTTGCATTGTGCTAATGATGTCGGTATCAAATTCCTCCACGACCTTGTGAGGGACGTATATGCTGACATTTGTTACAAGGTTGGTGTGCATGCAAGGGAGGAGGTACTTTTTGGTTTTTTATCGGATAACGATACTTCCTTGAGACCTGCGGATATTCTTGTTCATAGTTGGGAGAACGGTCAGGATGTCTGTTTTGATGTTACCGGTGTTTCACCATTTGCTGGCGGAGGAGTTCGTACTTTCATACCCGGTCAGGCCATATCTCGAGCTACTACGCGTAAACGTAATAAATATCTAGATAAGTGCTCCCTCCATGGTTATGGCTTTGGTATTTTAGCTTTCTCTACTTTGGGCGAGCTGTGTGAAGAATCTATCATCTTCTTGAAGAGGTTGAAGAATTGTATAACGAATCATGATGCTAACTATAAGATAGGTGGTACTCTTTTTTATAGAATAGGGTTAGCTATCCAAAAGGGTGTTGGTGCCCAGCTTGTTTCCAGGCTACCCACCAACTTATTGTAAACTCTGAAGTTTATTTTTAGAAATAAATAAATGTAGTCTCTTTAGTGAAATTTACACCATTTTTAAGGAGACACACTAATAAGTATATCTATATTATGATGAATTCAAATATGATATGTGTGTAATATTTACTGCACATTAGCAACACTTTAACCTGCCAGTGAGATCTGCCATTTTATTCACCTTTAAATATATTCGTTCAGTACAGAAGTAATGATAATATAATTAGGATTGTCAAAAAAAAAGTGTTGTTAACTAGAGCAGTCTTTGTTTACAATCTCGCAAAATAGGCCATAGAGCATAAGGGCAATTCCTATGGAAATGAACAATTTTTTTTTTTGTTGAGCCACGTGGATGAACAAACACGTTTTTGCACTATGGGAAACCAAGGTAAAATCTACAAATCTGGTATTTTTATAACCACTAGTGATTTAATATAAACTAATAAGAGTTGGTCCCACTAATTATTTAACTAATAAAATAAATAATAAAAAAATAAACCCTAATTATAATAACCTGGATTTGGAGAGAGAATATGTGAGGGGCGAGCGAACTTCCAACGCCTGCGTTTGTTTTTCCAACTCCAGCGTTTTTCCCACCATCGCCCGACCTTCCATCAAGCGCGCTACATGCTCCATATCACTCAAAAAACCAACAAATTTGTTGGTTTGTACATCCATTTTCATGTTTGTTGAGTCCATAGTGGCAGCAAAATCAACAAACTTCAAGTTTGTTGAGTCCATAGGAACTGCTCTAATGTCCAACAATGGTGGACATCTTCTCAAATCTCTTTTATTCTCAATTGTGACTCAATATTAGTGTTGCTTAGTCTTTGTTTCCGTCCTTATAGTTGACCAAAAAAAAACTAGATATGCAGATGGCAAATTTTTTAAGGGAAAACAACCATATCATCATGATTCAGATCAGACAACCATTTTTTATGCCGGTAAAAACAATGGATTTCAAACTCAAATTAAAAATATACCAAACACTCTACGCCTTGACCACTTTGTTAAATAGATACATACAAGAGGGTGTAGATGGTGAAATTTGGATAAGGGGAAAAAGTGATATTTGAACCCTATAGGCAGAATTCAACTCTCACGGGAGAGATTAAACCCTTGGCCCTCAAGGATCCTTAGCCTCAATTTCTAGTATACGTCCCCGTGAGACACTGCTGGTCATGATGCCGTGATTCCTAGCGCACATCCTCGACGAGATACTGCTGGTCACATAGGTTCTGTGGAGCGTAAAACGTCCCCGACAGACTTATGAACCAGAACAACCATAATTCCAGCATGTCTTCACGAGACGCAGCTGATTGTGATGCCATGATTCCTAGTATACATCCTCAACGAGATGCTGCTGGTCATGTAGGCTCTGTAGATGCGTAAATACGTCCCCAACGGACTTATGAACTAGAGCGGAGATATACATATCTCCTGTAAGAACGACTCACCCTATTTGAGATCAATGACTGATTCCTAGTACATCATCGCGAGATACACTGGTCATTTCCGCTCTAGGCTCTGACTCGACTTACTGAGGTTTCCGGATAACACCTAGGACATCCCCGCGAGATACGATGGTTATTCTACCTCTGAGCCCTTTCGACTGACTCTTTGAACATCCTTTCGAGATACACTGGTCTTGTCGGCTCATCATATGGACACACAGTTGATTCCTAGCACATCTCTGTAAGATACGCTGGTCAAAGACAAGTGAGCCAAAGTCTCGCATATGCATTAATCGGGCGTACACAACCTTTTCTCTCTCTCCATACCGAGTCCCAGCTGACCACAGAGAGATTCAGATTCGTTAAGAAAATCTTCGGAGAGATTTTGATCCGTCCGCAAAATCTCGGAGAGATTCAAACCT
This sequence comes from Papaver armeniacum, assembly GCA_023531295.1. Lineage (NCBI taxonomy): Eukaryota > Viridiplantae > Streptophyta > Magnoliopsida > Ranunculales > Papaveraceae > Papaver > Papaver armeniacum. The sequence goes on from JAJJWW010017623.1 coordinate 436,913, forward strand.
CTCTGCAAAATCTCGGAGAGATTTTGAGCAAAATCTCGGAGAGATTTTGAGTCTTCAAAATAAAATCTCCTAGAGATTCAAATCTCTCCTCAAAATCTCGGAGTGATTCAAATGATAGGTATACGCCTTACCTATTTCTCAAGCCTATTTCTTAGCCTCTCAAACACACTCACGGCTAGTAAATTGAGCCTGAACTATATATATTTATCCAAAAACGTGGATAATCTCTCTTGAGCTCTGCATGTTCAACAAATGGACCCACAAACAATAATGCGGTCTTCACATGACATATATGACCAGTCATGGAGAGAGGGAGATCAGCCTCAGCTCCTCTCACACTCTGCACACGATTCCTGAGGAATTACATGCCCTTTTCACGTGACTCATCCTGGTCATTCACAAAACAGAGAATATCTATCTATCTTGGCCAACTCGTCTAAAGAGAATATTTCTCTCTCAACATATCATCATAAAGGCTGACTCAACTTCACACAAATAGGGGGATATCAATTAGGTTTTTGGTCTGGCGGTCTACGGCACGTGTGAGGAATACCCGGCTTATTTTTCACCGCAGAAGAGACTAAAGGCGGTGGAATAATGAGATAAACTCAGCATAGTTTATCCATATTCCTGAAGAGACGGGAGAATTGTTCCGCACGGCACGGAAAGCAATCCTTATCTTCACCGACCTAAGATTAGAGAATTTAGCAATAAATAGGTCCTCTATTTTTCCAAGCTACGATCATCTTTCTCATAACCTCTCAGAGCAATTCTTCTTCAAACCCTAGAATTCTATGATCTCTCTCTTCGTATGCTTCCCTCCCTATGACCAGCCCTAAACCTCTTCCATGTGACTGAAACAGCCTTTGAACGGCCACTGTGCGTGGTTTAGGCAGAGACTGTTCATGCTCAACCTCCCGTCACTTTCAGAAACCCTAGAATCCCACTTCTAACCTCTCTCAGATTTTAGGTAACTACATTTTGGCGACCACAGTGGGAGGTTGTTCACTGAGTTACAGATATCAATCAAGGTCTCTTAAGAAGGAAGACGATTCCAACAATCCAAACACAAAAATGTTCCATTGATTCAGTCTCTGTAAATCCATTATGGACTTAGCCGAGAGATTTATCCCTACCAGCACTTTCTCTCTCTTTCGAGTTTGACCTTAGTGAATTGGTTAGTGCGTCCCGGATCACATGGATCTCTCACTGCATAACAAAACGCCCCAGTAGCCTTTTTTCATGAAAATCTAATGTTAATCCTTGAAAACGTTGGGTAAGCACCAAGACAAGCTCCTGGGGACTCAACAAAATCTTTCAAAATCTCAGATCGACATCCAGACTTATTTGAAAACACCTTTAGAGTTACAAATAGGGATAGATTCAACAAATCTAGATCGAGTACACGTTTCCTAAAGAAAGAGTATTAAACTGTTCAGAATAGCACTGACGGGATTTTGCCTGCAATCGACCTCATCGAAGAAGATACAGCTCATTACGAACGTGACAGAGCAAAGGAGCAACCATACAGCTCAAGGACCGGATGACGCTCTAAACTTGGAGATTATAACGAATATTTGCTCCAAAATTCGTTTAGTTCAAGATGATCACAGGGGACTCGGGAAGTTTACTTCACTTTACTATTTTACTTATAATTCTTTCATTCTGTATCCGATTGACCTAGTTCTTTTTCCATCGGATTTTTATTTTCATTGTCTACAGGATAAACTTAAGGAAAATTTGGAAAGGCTCCATAAAATTCGTGACCTAATCAAAACGTTGCAGAGCCACCTACTTTCATGGACTACCATATCCGACCAAGATACAACTTGTCGTTCTTCCTGCTTTAGAGGATCATGACCAGAAAGCAACAAAGTATCAGACAAGACTATTTTCTAAGATGACGCTCGGCCAAAGCTTATACTTATCTGAAGGTTCAAAACCGTTGGTTGATATGTTATCTCAACAACCGTTTTGTCAGAAATAGGAGGAACTAGCCCCGGAAATTACAACCAGCTTCAGCGAGCCTCTAGCTCAACTGCACCAACGACCATCCAACTTTATTTTACGATGGGATCTTAGTTTACCCAAGGAGGTGAAGGAGAATATCTTCGCACCCACCTGAACCTATCAAGGGAAAAGAAACTTGAAGTGAGGCCAACAATTCAGATAAAACTCCGTTACTCGACATACAACTACAACCACCTACTGTCACTGAAGCAAACAAGGGAAGGATCCGATACCGTTGCTCCAGTCCATGCGCTACTCATCCAAACTCCTGCTAGCGGTCCCCTCAGTCAAAGCCTCTTCTATCGAAAAACTATCTCAACAAACTGCCCCATGACGGACGTGATGACTGAAGGAAAAGATACATCTCCCCAGTCCCAGAAGGTGTCTACTACTCTCAAGTCCGATTGACCATCTCCTAGGAGAATATATCTCAGCAGAAAATTCGCAACGGATGTTCGCATGAGTCCCTATCAAGATATCTAGCAGACACTAAACAACGAATTTGTCTCATCCCTGAAGACTCAATCTCGAGCAACGCAGAGGTATTGCCCGGACGATTAAACATCTCAAATAAATGAGAATCCATATTCATGCAAGAAACTGGGAACTGACGAAGAACCGTGCACCATGCATCTTTGTGACTAACATGAGGCGGCTCAAACATCTTACTCCTAGATGATAGACTCTTATACCATTAACCTAAAGATTCCGGGTGCAAAACAAATTGGTAGAATTTAGAACGCTTCAAGTTAGAGACTTCTCACTATATGTGTACGAACGAGAATCAGATATCCTGTCCGAGCCTCAGCACCCACGGCCGACCCTCGTGCACAAGCGCTTCAACCCTTGATATCAAACAAATAATTGCGAGATCCTATCCCATCAGAATGAACTCAATCCTATGACAAAGATGCCGAAATAATTCTACGAGTCAAAATCGCATCAGAGAAGGACTCACCCATCTATGGTTTCCATCACGATCAAGCAAGCTAGGTTCTACAAAAACCCGTATAAGGATTTCAGAGAGGAAACATGCAGTAAGATTACCCCAACGCGTTAGAATCGTTTCTCTGATCAAGATTCACGCACAAGATAAACTAGGGTTTGTGATGGGTGAAAACGAGCCTGCAGTATCTCCTATACTAAAACTGCCTCATATTTCATCTAGCTAAAAAAACTGGGAAAAATGGTAGAGAATTTGATGGTGCACCCAAAGATAAATGTATGTCTATGTCCCTTCTAGCGCATGTTAAACGGGCCCGACGTTCCGAAATACAATCCAAGAGATATGATCAAAATACTGGAATCCCTATATTTTTTAGTTCAACTTCACATGGACTTATCACCGAAAAAATGATCTTTAGATCCTAATTTTGTCTAATAAATGAAAGGCGTGTCCTCTCTGTTCGAAATCTGGGGTCAACAACTAAAATCGGATGCCAAACGAAGTTTCTAGAGCCTCCAGAGTGAAAATTGTGCAAGTAAGGACTTTCTATATTACGAATTTTAATCGGGGTTTTCATCTACTCGCATACGCAACAGAGCCAACTAGGGTTTAGCACAAGTTAATAACTCTTGAGGGTCCCATTCCTTTATGAGATGCGTATAAAAAAGGTCCAGAGAGTGAAAATATCAACCTTTAAGAATGGAGGTCCTTAATAAAGAAAATCTCTTGTTTCATGTTCGGTTGTTTCACTTTGGCTTCTGCATCTCGATCTGCCAGCTTATCATGTTCCAGATCTTCGACTACCATGCGCCCCTCCAAAGAGTTTACAATATTATCAGAAGCAATTCTGCCATTGCATTGGAGATGCAAATTTGGTGGACAGGGTCTTAAATTCTTGGTGTCATGTAATTTTAAGACCTTGACCCATTGCATTGGAGATGCTCTAATGGATGTTAGCATTTTACAATTTGATCCGAAATCAGTTCAATATTGTAATTACCATTTGGATTGAATAATGAATTTGAGTCCATGTGCCATGAGATTTGCTATAGGGAGGAAGAAAGATCTTATGGGAGGAAGCCTTTTTTAAGATTAATTGATCTGGCCTATTGGATAAACTTTTTTTTCTTCTGCCATACGATATTTTCTCTCACCCTATAACAAAACTTAGGTCATAGGCATAGGCTTTCAGGAGTTCAAATTCGTGCACCCTGTTTCCAGAGGTCATATGCATAGGCTGGCATGAGTTCAAATTTGTGCACCCCTCTAAAACCGGGGTGTATATTCTGGCCTTCACTATTGGATATATATTCGACGGAAAATCAATGTTGATATTTACTATCTATTAAGAGTTTAAAAAACAAGTTTCCAAACAACAAAACAATGTCTTTTTTTTTATTTTTTTATTCGCTACTATCCATATTCCTAGTATAAATATGTTGTTGAGTTCATCGCCATTTTGTTATATGAGTCCTTCATGTCTAAAATTAAATTTGCACAATTATCTAAACCACAATCAAAAGATTTATGGAGAGAAGGAGATGAGGAACATATTAATCATCTTATTTCACGCTTTCCTTCTTACCCATTTTCTGCAAATCCAAATTGGCTTTGATTTTTTCACTTGTAAATAAATCATGATCAAGGATTCAGGGACAATAGATCACGAATCATGATCAAGGATTCAGAGACTTAATTATGTTGTAATAGATGTTTGTTTATTCCAAGTAAGGAGGAAAGACAATATGATAAGGCGTCCTTGATTTCACGTGTTGAACAGTTGGAACATGTTATCACAAAGCAAAACTGTGCCAGAAAGATCTATTTGATGTTTGTAAACTCTACTTGTAGTGAATGTGTTTACTCACATTTTTAATTAGGTATTATTGTAGTTGTCACTAAGTTTAAGGGTATGTATGTTTTCCAACCAAACATCCACTTTTGATCTCCTACGATTATTTATCTACATCTAATACAAAATAAATATTTCAAGATTCTTTTAATTGGTTCTTTTAATTATATTTTAATATATTGTGGCCCTAAGGCATGATACATATTTTCATATTAAGTTAGCATCAATATACGGAGTAACTAATAACATTGGGATATTACCAATGCACTATCATATTTCGCCACAACTACTTTTTAGAATATTTTTGTAATACGCAAATAATAACACATATAAATATGGGAATAAAAAGCACTTCATTATGATACAAAAATAGATATTCGTTTGTAAATAATTAAATGCAAAAAAATATATGCCATGAAATTGTATATACAAATAAATTTATCTAGATGAAATAACTAAAGTATGGTACCTGAAGTAACTAGTTTTTTCTACCATGTTTTCATTACTTTCTTTCATTACAATGAACTACTATCGTTTAATGCATTTTGTACCTTACTATCTCTTGAAAGAATGAACATATTTTTCTTTGTTAGACAAGCCAAATGACTCTTCAATGAATCAAGAGTAGGTACCCCATTTATAAGGCCCCCTCTATATTTTTCAACCCTCGTTCCAGCTTCCAAACATGACTCGCAGATGTCTTTCATCAGTTTCTTCAAAGAGAAGTTGAAGTCTGTTATCTAGTATGTATGAATGCATTTGTCGTCCACCATCTTAAGAACTGCATCGATATTTGGCATGCAGAAGTCTGTTTGTTCAACGACAAAATCAAGGTGCATAGAAACTTTAACGTCTCCCAGTTCTGATGAAGCAATCTCAAAATCAGAAGATGATGAATCTGGACTTGTAGTCTTCAGAGTTGAACTTTCCCTTTTTGTTTTGACATGGTAAGTCTTGTAAACTTACACGAGTTCTGAATCAGACAACGTCTGACTCGATTCAGCTGTTTGATTGTATGTTTTTCAAATTTCTAATATCTAACTAGAGATCTGACTCTACTCATATTTCTACGTAGGAAGTATTTAAGCAATTAACCTTCATTAAAATTCGGTTTGGGTTTTTGAAGATGTGTGTGAATATTTAGTTTAAAAAAGAAAAGAAAATGTGCAAAGAATAATTTAAAAAAATTAATATGGATAAATATGTATTCCTTTTCTGTGTTATACCATGTTTCAAACTATTACCCACTTATACTAACTAAATATATAATTACCCAACTAATCCCTTTTTTTTTTAATTTCATGTGTATCAACCATAATTAACAATTGCTAAACTTTGTTACTAGAAAATCTAATTTGTATGATTTGGAGTATCGAATGAAACCTAAAAAAAAAAAAAAAAACATATAGTTTTCTACTAACCGACTTTACTCTTTATTACCTCTATTTATTTACCCTATACCCAATTATTTACCTATTTAGGTACTCCTTGTTTCCTTTTATTACCACCAACTCATCTAAAAACCAAGTTCCTTCTGACTAAAGTGGATCATCAGTTTCCGTATTTAGGGTACGTATATAATAATATACATAAGAGACACATAGTCATGATAAACATTTTAAAATCATGTTTAATATTGCGATCCCGATAAAAGAGGATTTACAGGCTTGAGTCAAATTTTAAGAAAATCTATTTTCATTAATTTGAAAAGTTAAATTGCATACACTCTTCAGGAGAACCAATTTTCATTAATTTGAAAAGTTAAAAAAAAAAAAAAAAAAAAAAACTTCCTCTCTCCAAAAAGAAAATTTTTCAGAACTTCCTTCTTCATCTTGCTCGTATTTGGTCAATTTGGGGCTAGATATGAGCAAGGATCTTAGTTTTTTGTGTCTTAGTTTAGAATAAAAGGATCCATTCCTATTAGGGTTTTAATTTTTCTTTGTTTGCTGGCTGCGACTTCTTTTCTTCACCTTCATGGTGATTTTTGTTTTCACCTTCATGGACCTTTTTTGTGTTCACCTTCATGGTGATTTTCTTTTATTTTAATGGTTACTTGATCTTGATTACGTGTTTGTTCAAGTACATCGCTGGATTTAGGTTACTCTCGATTCTCCGGTCAACAAATTTGCAGATTAATCATATACCATTAGAGCATTACTTCATCAGGAAGAAGATTTATCAAATAGTCCATAAATATTATGAAGACCATCTTCTCTCCGATTCAAGCGGTTCTTGCATTCTTGTATTAGGTCAGTATTTGGAATTCCTTCTATTTTCCTTATCGAAATTTTCAATCATGCACCGTTACAAATGTTGTTTCTTGTTACTTTTTGAATTTGATGTACTTGAGATCCATGTAACCATGATTTCCACTAATGAAAATTGAATTACCAAAAAAAAAAAGGTTAAATTACATACACTCATTTGATCGACCGTACGATCGTATTAACTTTATTTTTTTTTATTTTTGAAAATTACGAATTAGCAAGTATTTACTTTACAATGCTCCATTAAGCTTGATAGATTCCCAATTTTAGGGGTTGAATTCAAATCATGGCTTTCCTTCTTAGTTTTCTCAGGTACGTTAAAAAATTTGGTCGTTTTTTTCGCATTAGCCACAAACAAGAACTTTGTCATAACTATTTTCACTATCGTCCCGATGCATTATTTCTACTGGCCCATTACATTCTCTCTATGTGCATTCAGAACCAAGAAAAAGAGAATCCATGGATTAGTGATCCTTCACCTCGTAGAAAAAATATCGTAATTCTTATGTATAAATTAACTACCGAGGAAGGATCCATTCACACTTTTATTATCACACTATCTCACACATTGGACGTCATTTTTGCGAATTAAAACCAAACCGTAACGGATTTGAAGCTAATATTTTGAGGATATGTTCCTCTTACCAAGTTATACATGCCTACCAAAAATGAGCACATTCCGAAATATAAAACCTCACGATCTACCGGTCTCAATTTCGGCGGCCAGAAACCCGCAGACTTTCAACGGCTCATTTTCAAAGTAGTAGATGATGATGTTATACGTTTCGGAATACGCTCATTTTTGGTAGGCATGTAGAACTTGGTAAGAGGAACATATCCTCAAAATATTAGCTTCAAATACGTTACGGTTTAGTTTTAATTCGTAAAAATGACACCTAACGTGTGAGATAGTGTGATAATAAAAGTGTGAGGGATCCCACCTCTTAACCACCGATGCAAATACTTATGAATTACAAAACATCAATCAATTGGCATTTAAGGAAGTTGGTTGGGAGTTACAAATTGTGAAGGTACTTAATTCTTTTGTTGTTTAGAAGTCAAAAATTGTGAAGATAGAAGAAGGTTAACTCTCTTAACAGTTGAGCGAGTAAGAGAAACCACTGAGATTACATGAGAGAAAATAAGCGGGCTTAATTAGTTGTTCTTTTTCTTTTTACTTTCTCTTCTCCTTTTTTTCTCTCTCCCTTTCTTTCCTCTTCTTTCTAAGAACAAACCTTAGTCTCCACTAATTTCTTGCTCAGATATGGTAAATATTTCTTTTTCTTTTGAAGTTTAAATTGAATATAAGTAATTTTTTTTGTTTTTGATGTCATTTGACATATTTCTTCGCTATTTGGAGCGATTTTTCTTTGCCCCTTTGGGGTTTATCTTTGCTTTGAGGGCGATTTATTCAAACCCTTATCGCTGCTTCGTGACTTTCTATTCTCGATTCAAGAACATCGACAATCCAATACGGTATTGCTTAGAATCCATATTCAAACCAAGAGATTTAGGGCATCCGGGTTCATTTGGATCTACAAGATTTTGGGCAAATAACTCATTTCTTATAGGAGTATCTCTTATTGAAGAAGAAAATCAGATTAAATGGCCGGAATCGATTCCGGATTATACCATCATCCTTCCCTACTACATTTGCAAAAATTGGGTATCTTTACGGTATATGGCTCTTTCTCTTCGTGATTTACTTGTAATTGATGTCTTCATTTGTATTGGGGTTTTTATTATCTTGTACTTTGATGTTTTTGTTTTTCTTGTAAGCGATCATGTAATCACATTTTGATTTGAATAAATTGAAATTTGATGATTGACCAAAAAATAAAAAGTTACTCTTGGATAAGTAAATCCAACCATTTGAATGCTCCACATTCTGTTTTTTGGCATTTGAATAACAACCTTTCAGGATTTTTTATTTTTATTCAAAACGACTATCTTATGCCACCCATCACAATTTCGTTTACCGAGTAGAGAAATAGACGAATTGCACTTAATTCAGTGGTTTTCACATTAATTTGAAACGTGATCAACAAAAATAAAAACAATGAAGATACTAACCTTAGAACTTTCCGTTTTATTTATGTTTTACGGCAAAAAAAATGATCTAGCATTGAGTGATTTTTATAGTTAAATATATACCGTTTGTATTATTTGAAAAATAAAGCCTTTGGTACGAGTGTTATGAGATCGCATGAGCATATCCAATGTAAGGGGTCAAAGTCATCCTAGGTGGAGGTCTTATTTACACCTTTTTACTTGTGGATATTACTAAGTGACAAAAAATAATGTAGATAATGTTGTAGGAATATGTGGGGAAAGGTGTCTGACCACCGTGTGGCAAAGTGCATGTGCACCTCCCCTCTTCTCCTAGACACATGTTATGTTTTCTCTTCCCACTAAACACATGTCATACATTATCCCAACACCTGTACTACTACATGCATTTAGTGTTATCTATTCTATATTATATAAAGGGAACACCCCTTAGCAACAGTGTTTGAAGCTGCACATTTTGATTTCCCGGAATTGCCCTTGCTTCAATTTTTTTTTAAAGCCAATCATAGCAAAAATGCAAGGGTTGTTTAGTAATTGCAATTTAAGTTTAAATCTTTGTGAAACCAAACATCTAACCCGAGCAGCTTAAAATGATTCACGATGGATCCAGAAGAATCTAAATAGAGAGGAAAGGGTTTTCCTATATAATTGGGTTTTGAGTTTAATTATTGAATTCCAGAAGAATTCATGATTCTCTACATTCCAACATCGTTTCTATATAGGAAAATGAGGAGAACTTTTACCCTTTAAAAATCAAATCAGACTGCTTTCTTTTCTCTTGATTTTAATTTTTATCTGTATCATTTTCTAAAATCAAACAATTAACATGTTAGGTGAGGTGGAGGTTTATTTGATGAGACGCAATCATTTACGGAGCTCAAATTTGCTTCATCATTTTACGTTGCTTGCTATTGCTGATGAAAGGTAAGTTTTTTCTTTTTTTTTTTTTTTTTTTTTTTTTTTTTTTTTTTTTTTTGGATGAGGTATAAGTTTATTAATTTTGATTTCATTTATCTTTTTGGAAGGTTTGGAAGTTAGTTGTTGTTTTTTGGAATTAGATTGTATTGGCTTTGCATGGGAATTGTCTTTGTGTATCTTGGAAGATGAAGATGTATTTGCAATGGCAGAGAATTTATTGGTATGTTTTGCAATCTCCATTTAAGCTTTGTTCCAATAAACAGGTCAAGAATAAAAGGGAGATAGATGTACAAAACAAACTCACCTGCTGAAGCACAAATACTGTACATCAGATGTTTGATAAAAAACCTGAAAGAAGGAAGAAGGGTGGAAGCTATTCCTGCCGCTGTGCCATCTTCGTATATTTTTGTATGGTGATTTTTTTTGGTAGGTTTTGATTAAATTGATCATTAAAATTTTAAATTTTTTTGGTGAAATGTTGTTTTTGTTGTCGAATAAGAATCAATGATTTTAGCATGCGCATATGTGCTTGCCCAACGTTCTTGTGTATTTAAAGTGTACAAGACAAAGGAAATAAATGAGAAAAACTCTCTGATTCTTCTTCTCCTCTACTTTTGTTTCTATTATGTTTGTCTCCCATTCACAATAAACTTAAAAACGTTATCAGCACCTTGTTCTTTGTTTCCAATTGAGCATTAATCCTTCACAAACAAAAAATTGTTGGCTCCATTCTTAAAACAAGTAGGATTTTTCCAAAAGAAGGAGGTATATCTCAACAATTAGTATTTATTTACTCTTTTTGAAAGTGATATATTTGTCTCATCTATCACATGACATGATAATATTATCTCATACTCTTTATTTTAATTACACCAAAAGTTAAAAGAAAATAATCCATTTGATTTTTACTAAGTTGATTTTCAACTTGATAGTGATAGCTTATTTGTTTCTTTATGATCACATGCTTGTCTTCTAAAATGAAAGTGACATTTTTTATCTATAGTTTAATTAATTAAAATCATGTGATACACAAAAGTGTAGTTTGCTTTACTTTTGAAAAAAAAAAAAAAAAAAAAAAAAAAAAAAAAAAACCTCACTGATTTTGTTTCAAACTCCCCATGTGATGTTGTACTTGATCTTTCATTTTTTAATTAAATAAATAAATAAATACACGTATGGATATCACCTTTGAAGAATATCATATCATTCTACTTGTTAGCAAATTTATTATACCCATGATGCATATGTATGTATGTTAATTTTTCTTTTATGTCATGAATATTCTAGAAATTTATTTTTATCAAATATTCCTCAAAATTGTAAATTTTTAGACATGTACCTTATCATTAGTATTATATCTCGTTTGATATTACTCATGCATGTCACAAATATTGACCAAAACCTATTTTTATCCAAACGGTTTTGCTACTAAATATGCAAGCAATTGCGACTTAAATTCAATAATTTTATATGTGTATATAAATGATAAATAGGTCTGTAGTTTATTTTTTTCCTAATAGACCTATTTTTAGTTGACTATTTTGTCAACCTTGTTACCAAATTGTTTGCAATTTTTAAACCATAAAGAAATTTGGTTTGCAAACAGAGTTCCCTTGTTAAAAACCATAAAGAAGCTTGGTTAATTAATTTTGTGGACTGGGTTATGATCGAAGATTGGACTATATGACATATCCGTATTACCCACAAAACCATAAAGAAAGTTGGTGATGGGAAAATGATACCGTGATTTGTTATGGACTCAGAAGGACTTGAGCACCATATTAATGTCCTTTATTTTGTCTACGTAGATGGACCCAATTCGACCAGAATTCGAACTTTTGGACTCAGCGGGACTTGAGTACCATCGTTGGGTATCTGATGTGGAAACCACCTTCGTGGCAAAGGACTACACCTCCACTATCAAGCCATCTGCCGACGCTGCAGCCCCGACAACTGAGAAAGACAAAGCTCATGCTCTTATGTTCCTTAAGAGGCATATCGATCCTAACCTACGTTGGGGTTATCATCACTTGAAAACGCCAAAAGAGCTATGGGATTCTCTAGATAGCCGTTTTGGGAACATCCATGATTCCTTAATACCACAATTGAACGTCCTGTGGAACGAAATCCGCTTCCTCGATTATGTAAAAGTGAATGATTTCCAAAAAGACATGCTGCAAATTCAGGCACGTATGGACTTTTGTGGAAAGAAACTTACGGATGAGGAAATGATTCAGAAAACCCTATCGACCTTTCCCACCTCGTCCATGATACTAGCGAACCAGTATCGTTTAGAGGTGGACAACAAAAGAATCACCACATTCAGTAGGTTGATAAACTTATTGCAAGTGGCCGAAAGGCACAATGAGATTCTTGTCAATAACAATTCCAGAGTTGTCGGGAAAAAGAAAGTTCCCGAAGCTAACCATGGCAAGGTCAATAAGGGAAATAACCCCAAAGGAAAGAGGGCTCGAAATTGTGATTCACATTCCCATGATCCATACCCACGTGGAGATAATGCCTCTCGTGGAAGAGGGCGTAAGGGACATAATCGAGGTCGAGGACGTAAAGGTCACTCTAATGTTTGGCACAGAGAAGGAACTTCTGGCCATACAGGTGGTGATCCTAAGTTCGAGAAAACACCTAAAAATCCCGCTAACAAAAAGGCTGCAGACGAAAGTGCACCTTGTTTTAGGTGTGGATTTACCGGACATTGGTACAAGCATTGCAAGGCTAGTGCCAATGTAGGCTGACTTCTACAAAAGTGTAGGAAACTCTCGAACAAGAGGCTAACTGTGTGGAAGAAAATGATGTAACCCCTGACGTCAATGATCGCTGTCGTAAGCGTCAAAAATAAATTACACTTTCTTACTACTCAAAATATAAATATAGCAAGGGCAAGAAAGGATCGATCCCACAGAGAGGTCTAGGTTGTCAAATTATTATGGTTTCCTATATAAAACACCGGTAGTTTTGTGATTTTTATAAACTAAAATAAAATAAAAACAAAGAAACAAATAAGCAAACAAATAAGATAGAAAAGATATTGGTTAAGGATTTCGTTTTCATTCACTAACATGCTTTTCACAATAACTAGAATTGATTTTTAATCTCAACTTTTATCAAAGACCCTAGAATACCTTGATCGCAAGAATATCCCACAAATCTCCTCATGTCATCAACAAACACATTAAAAGATGCGAATATGAATTCTACCTAAAGGAACAACCTAACGTGTAAAAGCACTAATCAAGTTTAATTCCCTAGATGCATTAAGTTCTATGAAATCAGGCCAATCAAAGCAATTGAACGTGGAAGCGCACTAATTCAATTTAACAAAGGTTACGATTCACATATGATCATAAGAATATATCACTACAAACTATAATCATATTATGCTACTTGTATCCAAGGAATATCACTTTTGCGTATAATAAACCCTAAACTAGCAATAGATGTGATTAGAAGTTCTACCAATTTGCAACTTGACAAAACAATCAATCAATCATAAAACAATATTTTTGAGAGAATTGCAAACGATAATTATGAGACAAAACTAATATATTGAACAAAGAAACATATTATGTGAAATCCAACTATTCCATAACCAATAATAAACTTAGGTACTCATATTCAAGGAGTTCATCACAAGAAGAAAGAGAAGAAACTTCATGGTTCTAAACCCTAGAAAACAAGTAGAGGAAAAAGAATTAGAAAAGATATCCTCAATTAGGTAAAAGTCCTCTCTTTTATAGCTCCACTCCTTCCAAAATTAGGTTTTGTCTTCAAAGTCCATTAGTTGGAAATTCACCCGGCCCACCATGGAGAGAAACCCGTGTAGAAATTATGTCCCAAAAACGCTCGCCGGAGAAAGGCGGGATTATGGTAGGAATCCGTAGGAAAAGTCGCCGGAAAGTAGTTCTCAAGTGACCGTCCAAGTCAAACCGGCCACCGGGTCAACGAGTCAGGACCGGCGAGTCAAGTCGGGTCAAATGAGTCAAACCGGGTTAAATCGGTCAACAGGTCACTGAGTCAGGATCATGAGTCAGCAGGTCACTGAGTCAGGTTGAGTCAGCTGGGCATGAGAGCTAACTGGGCTCTGCTGATCTGAGTTTATTTGGTTTGCCAGGCCAAAGCAATTTTGCAAAGCCAAATTCTGTGTTGTACCAGGATGGTGCATCACCACTTCAATCCCAGCCATAATGGCTTGCACACTTCCCTTGTAAACTACAGTATCAGTTCCATTCCATCACTCAACTTCAACAGCCACAACTCCAGTCTTCCCTGCATTTCATCATACATAACTCTTCCGTTAACTCCTGCGCAAACTGCAACTCATTCCTCCTAAGCCAGCAACTTCATTTCAGCTCTGAATTCCAACTCTGCACCTGAGCCATCTCCATCCTTGCACTGCAATACTACAGTGCATAGCCCCAGGCCATCTCTTCCAACAACAGCAAGGTCTCCTCAGCTTCAATACCCCCTGCAATGCTAAGCATTCATTAATCCATCGTGTAACAGCTACGAAATCAACCTACACAAGCTTAAGCAAGAACTTCGGCTCCATTATTTCAGCAATTCGAACTCAAAACAACAATCAGCACAACCATCTGAGCATCAAATGTAGCATCCATTCACAAACCACCACTGCAGCTGCTCATCATACCAGTACCAGCACGGCTCATTCAGCACCATTACCAGTTCCAGAGACACCTGCAATTTCAACACAACAGCCATTGCATTCCCCTGCTCTTTAGCTCAACTCAACACCTACACTGCCACAGCCTGCAACCTTGTCAATCCAGCCTTAGCTTTGACTATCACCGGCCTCAAATTATCGGTCAATCAATGACATTTCAAGTTCATGCCTTGCCACACTTGAGCTTCACTTTCTCATTGAATTCCACCAAATACCCCTTCACCAAAGCATTCAAATGTACCACCAGGACCCTGCAATCAATCCTGAGTTATCACAAAACCACCTGCAGTTCTGCCATCTCCATTTCTTCCCAGTTCATCTCTCCCTGCAATGTTCCATGGCAAACATACACCACTACCTTGTCAGCTCAAGGTTAACACAGCCAACACCACAGAACCCATTCAATTCATCCATCAGGCCTCTATGCCACCAGCTGCAACTTAACCAAATCCACTGCAGCACCAATTCTCCATTGCCCATCTCCCACACTTCACTCTGCTGCCCAGACTTGTCCATCATCCTGCAATGACTCTGAGTCACTCTCTATAGACTGTACCTCCTGAGTTGCAACCATGATTTTCTTCGATCTTCCTCTTCCCTGTACTTGAATCAAAACAGACCCATCTCATATTGCTTCTGTGGCATAAAAATCACTCACCATACTCTTCCATCATCCCTATTTCCTCTTCAATCTCATCCTGCTTCCCATGATAATCACCATCTTCTGCTTCCTTGAATCAGAAATCTTGCTAATAGATTCACACGAACCCATCCTCTATTCCTTCTCCATTCTCATCGGGGCTATCTTCCAGTGACATCCTCAACATCGGATTCTGTGCTTCTTTCTCGATCTGGATTTCGGTGGAAACCCTAACTCCCTACGATTCTACAATTCAATCATCCAAAATACCTGTTGAGTTCAAGAATCGATAACCCATCTTCTCTTGTTCCTTCCAACTAGAATCAATCGACAATTCGACTAAAACCCATCTTATAATTCATCACAATCCCTTCAAAGACAGAAACCCTAATTCATCCAATAAAAATTGCTACCGATTCAAATTCACATCAACCCCAAGCTAGATTTCTTCTTAACTTCATGACAACGAAGGTTCTCATTCTTCTTGAACATCAACAAAACTTGTTCTTCCTCGATTCATTTGCGGCTCAAGAAGAAATGAAAAAAATGTTGTACGAAACAACGATTCGACCCAACTAGGTCTCATAGTATGGGCGGCTATTAACACCCATGGGTGCTTTTAGCACTTCTCTTAACCAAAATATGGCTATCCCTTAACATGTGGATGGGCTCCCATTAGTAGTCCCTTTGGAACAGTTCACCCCTTAACAGAATGGCTACCCCTTAACGTACAGTGGGGTTACCAATATCACTTGTCCGACCATTTTGCTCTTTTAGCCTTCAAATTCTCGTTTTGCTCATAACTTCTCCATACGAACTCAGAATGACTCCGTTCTTTCGCCATTGGCTTCATCTTTTCGCTCTAAATGAAAGTAGTTTCTCCTTCTTTTGACTCACAAATGCGACTCCAAAGCACCTAATAACTCCAATTCACACATAAGATACATAATTCACGAAAAAATAGCAAAGAAAGCATAAATACTAGATATTAAATTAGGTGTTTTAGACACCTATCAGATTCCCCCACACTTAGACCTTGCTAGTCCTCGAGCAAATCAAACAAAACAAAACTAAAACAAATACATACAACTCCGTGACGTCGAGGCTACGGTTAATTTTAGCATAAATAACAAGCCTTTAAACCCCTAGGTGTCCCTAGTGGACGAGTTATAGTCTCGTGAAGGTTTACAAGAGGTCTACCTACAAAACCTATATTTCAAACTCCGTCTATTCATGACAAATCAATGAACGAATCCAAATTGACTACAGGAGGAGGTACCTTGCAAATTCAATTCATATATTAGTAAATAAACTCTAATTAGATAGTCGAACAAGCCACAATACTCGGAAACTAACAAACCACAATCACAATGAAAAGATTAAGAAGATGGATGTAGATGTAGATGTTGGCGAATATTCACAAGTGTTCGATGTTTCCCATATCTGTACGAAGGTCAAATCAATTGCTAAGATGAACCTAATCCTATTGGATTGAGCTACTTAGTCTTGAATGCTACATCAAATCAATTGGCATATACAAGGGAACCAAGAGTGACTTTATTCAACACAATAATAAATTTTTTATATGATTGGATCAAACGTCGATGTTTGGATCCAATTTCTCTTTTTTTTTTAGACGGCATGATTAGATCTTTTGGATCCAAGCGCATGCTTCTTGTCAGCAAGTACATGATAGTTGCCTTGGATCCTGCATTCCACGCTTGTTTAGGCGACGGAGAAAGGGACTACGTTTCACACATACTGCTATTCCCAAGTGTCTTTTTATTCCGTTTTGGTCTAATTGATCGGTCTTTTTTTTTCTTTTCATATATTTTTTCATTTTTTTTTTTTTTTTTTTTTTTTTTTTTTTTTTTTTTTTTTAGTAACTCAATCACTCTATTTCATCCTAGCAGTAATAACACGTCGATTTTTAGTGACCCACCAAAGCACTTAGAGAACAATAGATAAATATGGAAAAATAAAAATAGAATGCGATATGGTGATATTCCGAGATATGGTAACAACTATCATGTTAATTTGTGATTTCTGAGCTATATTCTTCCCCTTTTAGTTAATTGGTTCCTCAACTCTTGCATTCAAAATGGTTCCATCCACTAATGGTGTCAAAAACAAACTATACAAACATATAATTGCTCCCCCACACTTAAACTTCACATTGTCCTCAATGTGTAAAACCGAAAGTTCTGAATTCTGACGTAACAGCAGATAAAACGCAAAAACTGTGCAAATTGGTAAGGAATTTGGAAAAACTCCATTTCACAAAAGTTGTTCACCTACGTGTTTTCTACACAGTGTCAAAATTTCACAGTGTTTCGATAAACGGTCTGACAGTTATGGTCTCTGGAATGAACTACGCGCAGTCTGAAATTTTCTGACGAAAAGGTATTCGGCATAATTCTCTTCTAAGATAGATTACGGACTCAATGAAATTAAACATAGGGATGCAAATATGATATGAAAACAGTAAAAAAATAAATAAACGAAACAAAAATAAAATGCAAAAGGATAAGAGATACAAAACCGGTGGGTTGCCTCCCACTAAGCGCTTGTTTTAAAGTCGACGGCCCGACTTAGCTTCTTGTAAGATTCATTCCCCATACACCAATAATCTGAAAAGTTGGGGATCCACCCATAGAACCTGTTTTGCAAACACTAGCTTCACACAAATATTAGTACAATAAAGCAAAAGTGAAGCTATGAACCGATAAAAGCTTCCCCCACACTTATTCATGTCCACACTTGGAAGTGTATAAAGAATATAGGAGTCGGGTACTTCCATGGTTTCTGGTTCCATACCCTGCATAGTATGAGAATCAAGTTTCTCTAATGGCGGAAAACGAGAAACAAAGTCAGTCAACAATATTCTCGAAGCACATACATTCAAACCAATAAGAGGTAAAGGAGAAGAAACAATAGGCAAAGGGTTAGATAAACCTTGCACAATCTCTTGTATCACGGAATCCTCTTCATCCTTGAAAAACTCAAGTGAATTATTCACCTCTTGTGTATCATGGTCCTCTATCAAACCTTGCAACCATTCTTCGTCCGTTTCTGCCTTAACCATAGTCTCGACATAAACATCATCATTACAATCATGCACAAGTTCAATTGGGTCTTCCACAATATTGGTCATAACGGTCTCATTCTCAACATACTCCTCTTTGTTGTAAGGCACATACTCTTTTGCGGATCCAAATTTTATTATAAGAAACTTTTTTAGAACACTCGAAAATGCATCATCCTCAAGCTCCACCCTTTGAATAGGCTCTTGATCATTATTAAGATCAATGCTTGAGTAATCTACACAAGTGTCATCATATTCCTCTTCATCTACATCTTGATCCCAAAAAGACTCCTCGGAGATGTCACCATGAGTTGTTTCAAGCAATGTATCATAATCACCGTCACTATCATAGTCAACATAATATTGTTCCTCGCTGAATTTTGTGTTGTTAATCTCTAACTCATCCTTTTGAATAGGTGAATGATCATTATTACGATCAAGAGTTGAGTTAACTACACAATTATCCACGAAAGTGCCCAAGGATTGGCCTTTTTCAACATTAGCATCAATCAAATATTCATCACAAACCATATGCACATTAGAAATATCCATATCTTCCTTGTATTGATCAATGTCTCTTCGCAAGATAGTCATACTTTCACGAAGTTCTTGGAGTTGCTCGTTTGTAGTCTCTTTTGCTTTTCGAAATTCCTCTTGTAAAAAGGTGGAAACATTGTCTATAAAGTTAGAGACTTTTTGTTCACAAACATAAGAATCCTCCCATCCTTGTTGTTGTTCACACACATACTCACCATAAGGTTGCTGAGGAAAACCACAAGGTTCCATGGAATATTGATCGCAACCAATGAATTGGTTTTGATTATACCCATGGAATTGGTAGTTATCATATTGTTGAGGTTGAAACCCGTATTGATTGCTCCAATATGCTCCTTCCATAGAAATAAGCACCTGAAATAAGATTCTCAAAACAAGGTTAAAACCCAGAAAATAAAAAAAAATAAAAATAAAACAAAAACTAAATACAAAAATAAGAAACCAAAAACAATTAACAACCGCTGCCTCCCAAGCAAGCGGCGCCAAAATTGATCGCTGTCGTAAAGCGTCAAAAATAAATTACACTTTCTTACTACTCAAAATATAAATATAGCAAGGGCAAGAAAGGATCGATCCCTGAGAGAGGTCTAGGTTGTCAAATTATTATGGTTTCCTATATAAAACACCGGTAGTTTTGTGATTTTTTTATAAACTAAAATAAAATAAAAACAAAGAAACAAATAAGCAAACAAATAAGATAGAAAAGATATTGGTTAAGGATTTCGTTTTCATTCACTAACATGCTTTTCACAATAACTAGAATTGATTTTTAATCTCAACTTTTATCAAAGACCCTAGAATACCTTGATCGCAAGAATATCATAAATCTCCTCATGTCATCAACAAACACATTAAAAGATGCGAATATGAATTCTACCTAAAGGAACAACCTAACGTGTAAAAGCACTAATCAAGTTTAATTCCCTAGATGCATTAAGTTCTATGAAATCAGGCCAATCAAAGCAATTGAACGTGGAAAGCGCACTAATTCAATTTAACAAAGGTTACGATTCACATA
The DNA here is from genome assembly GCA_023531295.1 of Papaver armeniacum. NCBI lineage: Eukaryota > Viridiplantae > Streptophyta > Magnoliopsida > Ranunculales > Papaveraceae > Papaver > Papaver armeniacum. The sequence goes on from JAJJWW010017623.1 coordinate 456,973, forward strand.
TGATCATAAGAATATATCACTACAAACTATAATCATATTATGCTACTTGTATCCAAGGAATATCACTTTTGCGTATAATAAACCCTAAACTAGCAATAGATGTGATTAGAAGTTCTACCAATTTGCAACTTGACAAAACAATCAATCAATCATAAAACAATATTTTCAGAGAATTGCAAAAGCGATAATTATGAGACAAAACTAATATATTGAACAAAGAAACATATTATGTGAAATCCAACTATTCCATAACCAATAATAAACTTAGGTACTCATATTCAAGGAGTTCATCACAAGAAGAAAGAGAAGAAACTTCATGGTTCTAAACACTAGAAAACAAGTAGAGAAGAAAAAGAATTAGAAAAGATATCCTCAATTAGGTAAAAGTCCTCTCTTTTATAGTATTTTCCCTCCTTCCAAAATTAGGTTTTGTCTTCAAAGTCCATTAGTTGGAAATTCACCCGGCCCACCATGGAGAGAAACCCGTGTAGAAATTATGTCCCAAAAACGCTCGCCGAAAAACTGGGATTATGGCCGGAATCCCGCCGGAAAAGTCGCCGGAAAGTAGTTCTCAGGTGACCGTCCAAGTCAAACCGGCCACCGGGTCAACGAGTCAGGACCGGCGAGTCAAGTCGGGTCAAGTGAGTCAAACCGGGTTAAATCGGTCAACAGGTCACTGAGTCAGGATCATGAGTCAGCAGGTCACTGAGTCAGGTTGAGTCAGCTGGGCATGAGAGCTAACTGGGCTCTGCTGATCTGAGTTTATTTGGTTTGCCAGGCCAAAGCAATTTTGCAAAGCCAAATTACATGTTGTACCGGGATGGTGCATCACCACTTCAATCCCGACCATAATGGCTTGCACACTTCCCTTGTAAACTACGATATCGGTTCCATTCCATCACTCAACTTCAATGACCACAACTCCAGTCTTCCCTGCATTTCATCATACATAACTCTTGGTTAACTCTCATAAAGCGCAACTCATTCCTCCTAAGCCAGCAACTTCATTTCAAGCTCTGAATTCCAACTCTGCACCTGAGCCATCTCCATCCTTGCACTGCAATACTACAGTGCATAGCCCCAGGCCATCTCTTCCAACAACAGCAAGGTCTCCTCAGCTTCAATACCCCTGCAATGCTAAGCATTCATTAATCCATCGTGTAATGACTCACGAAATCAACCTACACAAGCTTAAGCAAGAACTTGGCTCCATTATTTCAAAGCAATTCGAACTCAAAACAACAATCGGCACAACCATCCGAGCATCAAATGTAGCATCCATTCACAAACCACCCGCTGCAATTGCTCATCATACCGATGACACGGCTCATTCAGCACCATTACCAGTTCCAGAGACACCTGCAATTTCAACACAACAGCCATTGCATTCCCCTGCTCTTTAGCTCAACTCAACACCTACACTGCCACAGCCTGCAACCTTGTCAATCCAGCCTTAGCTTTGACTATCACTGACCTCAAATTATCCAGGTCAATCAATGACATTTCAAGTTCATGCCTTGCCACACTTGAGCTTCACTTTCTCATTGAATTCCACCAAATACCCCTTCACCAAAGCATTCAAATGTACCACGGGACCACTGCAATCAATCCTGAGTTATCACAAAACCACCTGCAGTTCTGCCATCTCCATTTCTTCCCAGTTCATCTCTCCCACCAATGTTCCATGGCAAACATACACCACTACCTTGTCAGCTCAAGGTTAACACAGCCAACACCACAGAACCCATTCAATTCATCCATCAGGCCTCTATGCCACAGTGCAACTTAACCAAATCCGCTGAAAAGCGCAATTCTCCATTGCCCATCTCCCACACTTCACTCGCTGCTTGAGACTTGTCCATCATCCTGCCAATGACTCGAGTCACTCTCTATAGCTTTGTACCTCCCGAGTTGCAACCATGATTTTCTTGATCTTCCTCTTCCCGTACTTGAATCAAAAACAGACCCATCTCATATTGCTACGTGGCATAAAAATCACTCACCATACTCTTCCATCATCCCTATTTCCTCTTCAATCTCATCCTGCTTCCATGATAATCACCATCTTCTACTTCCTTGAATCAAATCACGCTAATAGATTCACACGAACCCATCCTCTATTCCTTCTCCATTCTCATCGGGGCTATCTTCAGAAAGCATCCTCAACATCGGATCCTGTGCTTCTTTCTCGATCTGGATTTCAGGTGGAAACCCTAACTCCCTCTCTGATTTACCGAATTCAATCATCCAAAATACCCTGTTGAGTTCAAGAATCGATAACCCATCTTCTCTTGTTCCTTCCAACTAGAATCAATCGACAATTCGACTAAAACCCATCTTATAATTCATCACAATCCCTTCAAAGACAGAAACCCTAATTCATCCAATAAAAATTGCTACCGATTCAAATTCACATCAACCCCAAGCTAGATTTCTTCTTAACTTCAACAGCAACAGGTTCTCATTCTTCACTGAACATCAACAAAACTTGTTCTTCCTCTGATTCATTTGCAGCTCAAGAAGAAATGAAAGAAATGTTGTCTGAAACAACAGATTCGACCCAACTAGGTCTCATAGTATGGGCGGCTATTAACACCCATGGGTGCTTTTAGCACTTCTCTTAACCAAAATATGGCTATCCCTTAACATGTGGATGGGCTCCCATTAGTAGTCCCTTTGGAACAGTTCACCCCTTAACAGAATGGCTACCCCTTAACGTACAGTGGGGTTACCAATATCACTTGTCCGACCATTTTGCTCTTTTAGCCTTCAAATTCTCGTTTTGCTCATAACTTCTCCATACGAACTCAGAATGACTCCGTTCTTTCGCCATTGGCTTCATCTTTTCGCTCTAAATGAGTAGTTTCTCCTTCTTTTCCTCCGTGCGACTCTAAAGCACCTAATAACTCCAATTCACACATAAGATACATAATTCACACGAAAATTCGCAAAGAAAGCATAAATACTAGATATTAAATTAGGTGTTTTAGACACCTATCAGTCAACCTCACAATTTCAGACTTCCTGGGCAATGAGGACTTTGCCCCAACTATGGATGTGCCTGATTTTGCTTGGGCCTAAGAATTTAGTTTCTAGCTTGCTAGACTCTGCATCATTTTTAGATGCTTTGAAGTTTTTATGTTATCTTAGACTATCGTTTGTTTAATAGTTTAAGTAGGTGTTTTGATTCTTTGAACACGTTCTTACAATCTTTATGTTATGTGTATGGATTATCTATAAGTACTTAATTTCTATTATGTTCTATAGAATTTTACTTTGTTCATGATAATCTGTTGTTTAGCATGTAAATTAGAATGGAAAGGACGCCATTCTAGTAGAACAAAATTCTCTAAAGGAAGTGAGATAAATTGTTCGTTTTTCTTTGTTTGTAACATTCCTACCTAATGTACTTGTAGGAATGTCTCCAGGAGAAATTAAATGTCTAGTTGATAGTGCAACCACCCACACTATCCTAAGAAATAGACAATTATTTGTCGATTTTACTCCTTATAATGATTAAAAGTCACAGAAGCTCTATATGCACCAAGAGCGCACCGCACTTTGTTACGTTTCAAGGATATACGCGCAAATGGTTATCACTTAGAAACTCACTGTGAAAATGGAATTGAGTACATATATGTGACCTCTAGTGAATGCGGAAGGAAGCGCATCTTAGAGAAACTAATGAGTCACTCTAGTGGATTGTATATCACCACTATTAGGATTATCGAATCCCATGTGGTTGCCAACGATGAACTGTTGGTTAGTGACTTATATAAGCTTTGGCACGATCGACTAGGGCACCCAGGTCGTGATATGATGATCCGTGTTTTGAAGAACTCACACGGACATCCATTCTTTCGAATGAAAAAGAAAATGGGACAAAAGATTGTTACAATGCAGAGTAACAATATGCATTCTAAAGTAAATGATGCACATTTTATGCCTTCTAAAGCAAGAGAAGTGCAACCTTCGTCTTCCAAAGTAATTGAAGCGCACCCGCTGTCCCATTCTTCTTCGTTGTCCTTATCAAAAGCACATCGCTCATTCTGCAAAGCTTGTTCTCTAGCAAAGACAGGATCGAGACCATCCTATGCTAAAGATACCAAACAAAATATTCCATTTTTACAAAGAATACAAGGTGATATTTGTGGACCTATACATCGAATGCGGACCATTCGTGTATTTTATGGTTCTGGTTGATGCTTCGACCGTTGGTCACATGTTGCATTATTGTCCACAAGAAATGCTGCATTTGCAAATCTCCTAGCAAAATTATACGACTAAGGGCTCACCAATTGATCATCCAATCAAGTCTATCGACTTGATAATCTTGGAGAATTTACATCTAAAGGATTTGATGATTTACGTATGTCTAATGGAATTGACATAGAGCATCCCGCACCCCATGTACACACTCAAAATGGTCTCATGAAGCTACCATCAAAAGGTTACATATGATAGCTAGGGCATTGGTTATGCGTTCCAACCTCGCCTATTCACTTTTGCTGGGGTACGCCATATTGCATGCAACATTACTTATTCGCTTTAGACCTTTGCTAGCCAACCATTTTTCTCGCGTACCGGTTGGTAATTGGATATGAGCCTGATATTTCACATTTACGCATATTTGGTTGTGCCGTATACGTGCCTATAACGCCCCCACAGCGTACTAATATGGGTCCACAAAGACGAGTAGGTATTTATGTTGGATACGAATCCCCAACAATTTCCGCTTACAATTTGATCTCTTTCGGGCTAGATTTACGGATTGTCACTTTGATGAGACAACCTTCCCGTCGTTAGGGGGAGGTATGGAAAAGGACTTCCAAAGGGAACGACAGGAATTGTCGTGGTGTGTTCCCACGTTGTCTCATCTTGATCCCCGTACTCCACAATGCGAAAGTGAAGTGAAAAAAATTATCGATCTTCAGAATGTGGCAAATTCAATGCCTGATGCATTTACTGATATCGCTAAAGTGACGAGATCACATATACCAGCTGCAAACGTGCCTTTAAGGTTGGAAATTCCCGACAATGGAAAAGGTACCATAAATATAGGTACCAAGGCTGCACTTGGTGGAAGTGTAGCTGAGGCCGTGGCCCCCAAAAGGAAGAGGGGGTGACCACTTGGTTCGATCGATACTCAGCCAAGGAATAAAAGGGCGAGTAAGGCACAAACCGATCCATATATCATCAATACAGATAATCCATCTCATGAGATTGTCTCTGATTACAGTTATGTCCATGAATCATTACTGGGGGGACGCCCCGAAGTTTGAATTGATTCCAGAGAACAAAGAAATATCTATGGATTGTGAAAGTTCATACGTGTTGATGGAAAGATCCTCCACGCATATTGATGATATATTCGCATATACAGTTGCTCGAGAGATTATAGAGCACGATGATATCGAACCACGCTCTATTGCGAGAATGCCAAAAGAGAGCAGATTGGCCTCAATGGAGAGATGCAATCCGTCTTTGAATTAAATTCACTGGCAAAAAGACAGGTATTTGGTCTTTGTAGTGCTAACCCACAGTGTAAAGCATGTAGGACATAATGGGTATTTGTCAGAAAGCGTAATGAGAAGAACGAAGTCTTAAGATATAAGGCTCGCCTTGTGGCGCAAGGTTTCTCACAACGCCCTGGGATTGATTACGAAGAAACGTACTCTCCTTTAATGGACGTCATAACGTTCCGTTACTTAGTCAGCTTAGTAGTTTCAGAAGGACTTGAAATGCAACTTATGGATGTGGTTACCGCATATCTCTATGGGGATCTTGATACAGAGATATTCATGAAAGTTCCGAGATGGACTTCCATTGCCCAAATCAAGTAACTCTAAACCACGGAGTGCGTTTGCAATTGATTAAACGCTCACCTTACGGATTAAAGCAATCCTAGCGGATGTGGTATACCCGTCTAAGTGATTATTTGATTGGGAAGGGATATACAAATAATGAATTGTGCCCCTGCGTGTTTATAAAGAAAACAAGTTTCGGATTTGCTATTATAGTTGTCTATATCGACGACATGAACATAGTAGGTACTCTTGATGAACTAAGAGAAACCGCAAGCTATTTGAAATCCGAATTTGAGATGAAAGATCTTGGGAAAAATCGAATGTGTCTAGGACTTGAACTAGAACATCGAGCTTGTGGAATATTAATCCACCAAATGCATATGTCCATAAGATACTCGAGGCAATTTAATATGGACAAAGTGCACCCTGCTAGCACCCCATGGTTGGTCGAACTTTAGATGTACATAAAGATCCATTTTGTCCAAAGGAAGATGGCGAAGATGTATTTGGAGCTGAATATCCCTATCTAAGTGCAATAGGCGCATTATTGTACTTAGCACAATGTACTCGATCAGATATCTCATTCGCAGTGAATTTGTTAGCTAGATATAGCTCAGCGCCAATGCAGCGTCATTGGAATGGTATAAAGAATATCTTTAGATACCTAAAGGGAACCATTGACTTGGGTTTGTTTTATCCCTACGAAGACGAAAGGAAAGATGCTAATGTGATTGCGACTCCTTACACTGGAACCCCAAATAATGTTTTGGTTGGTTTTTGATCTTTGGGTACCTCTCCAGACCCACACAAAGGTCGATCACAAACTGGATACGTGTTCACCATCGGGAATACATCGATATCCTCGGAGATCGACCAAGCAAACCCTTGTGGCTACCTCCACGAACCACTCGAGATCATTGCCCTACATGAGGCGGTTCGTGAGTGTATATGGTTAAGGTCTATCATTATACATATTCGAGGGACGTGTGGTTTGAGTTCTACCACTGAAGAGCCAACTTGCATTTATGAAGATAATGCAGCTTGCATCGAACATATGAAGCAAGGGTACATTAAGGGTGATAATACGAAACGTATATCACCGAAGTTCTTTTACAATCAACAACAACAATGTCTTCTAAACATTCAAGTCAGTAAAGTAAAATCTGACGAAAATGTGGCAGACTTATTTACTAAGTCATTACCTAAGTGCACATTTGAAAAACATGTGAGAAGTATAGGACTAAAGAGATTGTCCGAACTTCCATGACTCCATGGGACTAAAGGAATTGTCCACTCCCATGACCGTATTAGACTAAATAAATTGGAATGCATCAGGGGGAGCACCAGATGGTATGTTGAACTCTTTTCCTTCACCGAGGTTACTTTTTCCCACTGGGTTTTGTTACTCGGAAAGGTTTTTAATGAGACAACAATAATACCATAAATGAAAATCATGGAGAGATGTCGACATCAGGGGGAGCATCTAGAAATATACTGATGACATCAAAGTGTGTTGTACTCTTTTCCTTCACCGAGGTTACTTTTTCCCACGAGGTTTTGTTACTCGGCAAGGTTTTTAATGAGACAACAAAAACACTATAGATACAACTTCGGTTGAGGTTATTCTTATCCTTACAAGTGTTCGGGTTTTTGTGCGAAATATTTTTCCTGATACATTTCTATAATGGAGAAGAGTTCTGACAAGCGACGCTATTTCAGAAGCTCAAGTGTCTTTCTCCTTTGACCAGTTTTTCATCAACAGACGTTTTCTGGAAAGGTTTTGGCAAAGCAATTAGTTTATACTGGTGGTCATCCAAGGGGGAATGTTGTAGGAGTATGTGGGGAAAGGTGTCGGACCACCATGTGGCAAAGTGCGTGTGCACCTCCCCTCTTCTCCTAGACACATGTTGTGTTTTCTCTTCCCACTAAACACATGTCATACATTATCCAAACACCTGTACTACTACATGCATTTAGTGTTATGTACTTAAAGTGTACAAGACAAAGGAAATAAATGAGAAAAACTCTCTGATTCTTCTTCTCCTCTACTTTTGTTTCTATTATGTTTGTCTCCCATTCACAATAAACTTAAACAGATAAAACTTTTTAGCTAAATTTCATCTCTAATCCTCAAGGTCTTATTCAACACTTCTTATTTGAATTTAGATACAAATGATGATGTGGATCTATGACCCAAGGTCACGAAGATAGTCTAATTTAGACTTTCTCCTTTGCCCCCAGTTAACCATGTCATCACTTTTTATGACCTTGACATTTACATTGAAGATGAAATTTTGGTAGAAAAGGTCTTACATCATTTGTGGCATGATGTTTTAAGACCTAGACCCCTTGCATTGGAGATGCTCTACGAGTATTTCTTATGGATGTGAAAATATTATTTTTTATTGCATATAGGATTTTAGGCTTCAAGGTCATACAAACTACATTATAATTTCTTTAAAATAATACTCGATAATATAATATTCTCGTTAAAATAATAAAATTTTCCGTTCCCGACTCGAGCAAATAATAAATTCGATAAAATCATAGAATAACATATTTCAAAAGTTCCCGTTAAGCATCAAGATTTTTGTTAAAGGGAGAGCAAAAAGCGATCCGAGGAGAGCGAAAATCGTATTCGACTAAGCTGATTATGACCTAATAAATATATTTTTCCAACTCGGACTAGACTCCCCCTGTTTTTTATAGTTGACGATACACATTTTATCCCAAAATGTTCATCTTCCTCCCGCAATAACCAACTCTGCACACCGCCACCAAACTATTTACAACACGGCCACTAACACAATCAAACGTCTCCCTATCTTTAACACTCACCAACATTAGCATATATTTCACTCGGTGATAATAACTCTCTTCATTTGAAACAAATATTTTTGTTTTTATAAACCATCTAGATAAAAATGGAACATTCGTTCACTGCTAATCATTTGAGGCATCAAAGTGACTGGATCTAGAATTCAGTTTTCCAACCTTTCTAATAAAATCTCTTCATCTACTTAATTATTACTCTTCCTTCATGGCTTCCACCATCTTTCCTAAATCCATCTCTTATCAAGCTACCAAATAAATAAAGACAATCAAATTTGTTATTTAGCCGAAATTAGACACAGAAAACGTATTTAATTTACAGTATCAAAAGAAACTCAGATTGATTAGAAGATGAATTGATGTCCTGATTTTTGTTTTCCCAATTTTAGGGGATTTATTTGATTTTCCTCATAGACCAGCTAGGTAAACTAATAACTAATCCACTGATACCATACTATTTCCTCTTATTAATATTAACAATATATTTCCAAGTGCGGAGATTTGGCAAAAGCTCGCTTTTTGTTTGATGGATAACTATTTATCATCCGTTTCTTGTTCAATTTCAGAAGATGATGAATTAGTTAGAGAAGGGTCGATATGAAAAATTAATCAAGTTATTATATTACGTAAAATTTAAAAAACACTAATGAATCAAGTTGTGTTTTTGACCAAAACCCATTGGCAGTGGAGTTCGCGGTGGTGAAGCAGTTTCAGGACATGGTACGAGTTATGTGTAATTTGTGGGTGTATTGAATTAGGGGTAGTCTGGTCTGAGTTGGTGAAATATATTAACTAGGTCATAACTAGCGAGTTGACTACTATTTTTGCTCTCCTCAGATCCTTTTTTGCTCTCCCTTTAACAAAAATCAAGCATCAATAGCTCTCAAATAATATATAAAATAACAATTAATGCTACTAATTTTTTTTTACATACATATTAAATTTTCTCAAATTATGATTCAACATTAGTTTGTTTTACTTTAAAAATTAAACTCAAGTTATATTAAATTTTCTCAAATTATGATTCAACATTAGTTTGTTTTACTTTAAAAATTAAACTCAAGTTATATTGCATTCCTAAATCTTCGTAGTTCACTTAAAAGATCCAAAGTCACGTCGTTGTATTGCACAAAAAGTGTTAAAGTTTGATTGATATTTGGAGTATTTGTGTTTGTATTATAACTAGTCAATGATATAATAATTTATATTAAATTAGTCGATATTGTACTTATAATCTATAACTATTATTGAACCAGTAGGAATATTTTAAAACAATAATATAATACTTAACTTTAAAATAATAAATTTTCTTGGTCCAAACCTATTATTTTATAGAAATTATATTGTACGAGGCATGAGATATAAATACAAAGGTGTTAACAAAAGTTTTAACTACGCTTTTGGATTCAAAAGGATTAACAAGACTTCTAAGTAGAATTTTTACACCGCCTATTATCGATGCTCTAACAAAGCAAATTTCTGGCGATGAGACTTAAAACATAGTAATTTTTGAACGGATAAGATCTTTTCAATTACCAATTGTTAATTTTGGATGGAGTATAATTTTGATTAATTTTTATCTTAAACATTTTGTTATGTTTTGCAAGTAGTAGAGACCCGAGAATAGGGGATAGTAAAGTACTGCAGAAATTTATGTTCTCTAAAATTTTGTTTTTGTTTGAGGAAAAGAGAAACCAAAGGGCAAAAGAGATTCTATTGATGGGGCAAAGAATCTTATTACATAGCATAGTATGCTTCTATATACAAGTAGTAAGAGAACCCTAGATACTATATTGGTCCGACATACATGGGCTACAAGCCCTACAACACTCCCCTTGTGCGGTTCAATGACAAAACTTTATACATAGTGCTTCACATATAGTGCTTTGAATGTAGTTCTTCAAATGTCGCTCTTCCTTGATGACTTGTGCCAAAATCAATTTCTAGCTAAAACTTTGACAAGGAAAAACCCAGGGGATAAAACCTGGTACAACGTTTCATGTGTAGTACTTCACACATGTTGACTCGTACTTTACATGTAGTTCATCACATGCAATACGATCTTCAAAGACGATGAGTCTACACTGCCCGTTAAAACTCAGCCAAAGAAACCCCGAGGACAAACCCGAACTAAAGAAAAGAGTACAATATTAATTAAACTTATACGTTGCCTCATTAAAACCTTGATAAGGAAAACCCAAAGGGGATAAAACCTTGACGAATGGAGAAGAGTACAATGTGGCAAAATGCAAGTAAAGGTGATCTATTGCAGATGATCACTTTGCTCCATTGAAGTCGACTAGTTGCTTCACAATCCCTGCTGCGTAAAATCCTCGGGAAAGACAGCCTTAGCTGGGAAATTACATTCCTATTTGCTGTTGTCTCATTAAAAACCTGCCGAGCAACAAAACCCTGAAAAAGTAATTCCTGGGTGGAAGGAAAAGAGTTCAACACACCATTAGATGATCCCCATGTCGCATAATTTTCATTAGTCTAATGCACAAAAGGAGTTTATAAGTACATTACTTTGGTGACTTGAATGTTTATAAGACCTTGTTGTTGATTTTGGAAGTTACGTTGCTTAACCCACATATCGCTTTCATTTCTTTGATTCCTATATTCTAATATGAACATCGCATCTTTATGTCTTCAAATACTCAACATACTTGACGCTTTTTAGTGTTGTCTCGCTAAAAACCTTTGTCGAGTAACAAAATCCTTTGGGAAAAACTATTCTCGATCTGGATGGAAAAATAGCAAATGCCTTCCACTAAGCAAAATATGTCGACATCATATCCTTCGATCCTCCTCCCGATGCCTGTGATCTCCAAATTACTTTGAGTTGTTCCATTACGCCTTTGAATAAGGTACTTTTCGAATCAATATTGGTAATGACTTAGAAAATAGTCTACCATATCTCCCGATTACTTTCGAGAAGATATTATTGTTCTTTCATAATCAACAACCTTGATTGCACTTTCATTAGCATTCCTTTTTATGTCTTTACAAGGATAAAACAAATTTATGCCAATGGTTACTTTTAATTACATGATTACATTCATTATATCATTCCAATGACGCTGCTGGCGCTCGAGCTATATCTAGCTAACAAGTTCACCGAGGATGTAACATTTAATCGAAAGTACATTATTATACTAAGTACAACAATGCATCTTTATTGTACTTAGAAATGGGAACTTATATCCCAAGACATATTCGCCATCTTCTTCCTTTAGATGAAATGTCATGCACATACATTTGAACCTTGACTAATCATGGGAGTGCTATCGTGATGCATGCCTTTGTTAAATTGCCCTGACAACTTTAGACATATGCAAACCGGGTGGAATAATATCCCACAAGCTCTAAGATTTCTGGGTCAAGCTTTCCAGATTTTTCATCTCAAATTCTGATTTTAAATAGCTTTTAAGGTCTCTTATTACATCAAGAGTACCCATCATGTATGTACTGGGCCGACATAAATAGCTACAATTCCAAATTAGAACTTTCTGTGAATACGCAGAAGAAAAACTACTTACTTGTCTATCCCCTCCAAATCAAATAGCCACTTAGATGGTATACCACATCCACCGATTGCTCAATCTATAAGTGAGCGTTTATCTAATCGTAGAACGCACAGGGTTTAGAGTCATTTGATTTGGGCAACAAAAAGTCTACTGGCACTTTTGAAATATCTTCCATCTCTGATTCTTTCCGAGATACGTAACAACCACATACATATGCCGCATTTCCAAGTCCTTTTTGAAATTACTAAGCTAAATTAAGTAGATGGAATTTGCAACGCCTCATTACAAGAGAACAATCTGTATTTTGGGAGAAACTCCGCACCACAAGGCGAAGCTCTTTGTACTTTTAAGACTACCTTTTTTTTCTCATTATGCTTTATGAAAAATTAATTATGTATGTCCAATAGGCTTTACACCTGGTCAAGTTAGCACTACCATACCAAATACCTCGTATATTTGCCAAAGAACAAGTCACCGGATTGTGTAGGCCAAACACGCATTTATTTGAAATTAATCAAAATAAACCGTGGGTTCGATCTCATTGTGTTTCTACTTTTGAGCAACTATTTATGGATTATATGTCAGGCACGCATGATCTTCCATGACTCATGTGCATTCTTATAATCCGTTAGGATTTCATTTTTTTCTAGAATCACTTAAAACTTCTAGTCAGCCCTCCCGCCTTGATTCATGGACATAGTCGAGACAATATTATGATGACATAAATAAGTTGTGCCTTATTCACCATTTCCTTTCTAGGTGAGGATTGATCGAACTTGGTGGTCTCTCCATCTTCCTTTATGGGAGTTACGGCCTCAACTACACTTCCACCAAGTGTAGTTGCAACACCTAAGTTTATGAAAATTCTATACTCAGGGGATTTCTAACCTGAAGGATGGGAACTAGTATGTGTGATCTTGTCACCTAATGACATCGTACATTCGTAAAATCGATTATGTTTTGTCACATTCATTTACATTTCAGGAGTACAAGAATCAATATGAGACACAAAGGGGAACACACCACGATAATTATTGTCGTAAAATACGCTTTCTTATCTCCCTAACGACGTGGGAAGATCGCCTCATTAAAAATGACAACCCGCAAACAGCGATAAGAGATTTCCCCGCCAAAAGTTTTAAAAATGATAATTTTTGGGAACTCGTTTCAACATAACTACTTTAACAGCTTTGAAGACTCATCATAGAGACAGATGTGGAATCGTAATGGCACATGTATAGTGCAACCAAAAAATGCAGAAGAACACAAATGTCGTGATTAAACAAGCACAACCTGCATGCTAAAAAGGTTGACTAATATTGGGGTCTAAAACTATTTAAGTAAAGATGCGCATATTGCATATCCTCAAAACAATAAAAGGTAGGTTAGTACGCATAACCATTCCTAGACATCATCTGTAACATTTGATGGTAGTCTGCACGAGACCAATGGGTATGCGTTTACATTGATCCTATTAAACATGCAATATTCATCAAATCCTTTTGATGTACACTAGCATTTACAATGGGTGGTGATTCTTACATGTATTTGCGTTAGTTTTCCATAATGCGAAAATTACTGGAAACTATAACTAGTCCAAAATGTCAAAACACCACTAGAGCCATAAGTCAGTTTTAACGGGTTCAAGATTCGTATGGATATTTTTCTAAATATCAAATTGTTTTCCAGAATATGGATTGTTTACCATTTGCATCTTAGATGGTCTCGATCCGTTTTACCAAGGCTATAAAATAAGTGATATACTTTCTTATTTAAAAGCGTGTGTGTGTGTATGTCGGGGGAGTCAGATCTAGTGATTTGTAAAACACTTATTGAGAGATATGCCACTTTGCATCCACAACTGCTTCCCATTTTCTTCACTCAAATAAAGTGATATTTGTATGAGTTCTTTCAAAACAATCATCATGTCACAAACCAAAGTTGCTTTTATGGTTATGCCCAAAGCTCCGTATGAGTCGGGCCTAACATTTCATCGCCTGAGTCAATATGGATTCAATAATCCAGCTATTATAAGCGAATTACATTTCACTAGGTTAACTCATTAGTTTCTCTAAAATATATTTCTTCCAAGTATATTAGAAACTATGAAATATGCAATCAATTACATTCTCATCATTGTGATGTTCCACATGATATCCATTTGCACGGGTTACTTGGAGAATTCAACAAGGTGATTATTCTGTACAGAGCAGATTTGCGACGCCTTTGTTCTATCTTGAAAACAATGAGCAATGTCAAGGCCGATGATCCAATCCTCGTAGTCACATTATAGGAGATAGTTCAACAACTAGTTTAAATTCCTTAAATTAGTGGGAAGAAAAACAACTATCGTAGACATTTGGGTCTTGAGAGTTTTAATAAGTTGTGTCGCCTTATTACGTAATAAAAGTGGATTCAAATCAAAGTACTTTAGAGTGAATATATACATGCTTTCACCCAATATATATCAAGTGCTTTGCTAATTTATGTCTCGTGGTTTTCATTCCATAAGTGCACACATCGATTTAGTTCAAGTCAATAAGATAATAATCGTCCTGCAAAGTTCTTATTGCCATTAAAGTTGAGGTGAAATTGTTGTTACTATGATACATTATATTGTATATACCAAGTATCTATGACCGTGTGCTTTTCTAACTCTTTTCATTTATGACGTGGAGCTACAATTACATTTTAGCTAATCCCATACTCGGTTGATACTTGTGTATTGGTGTTATTACTACCGAAGACAAAAGTAAATCTTTGTCTCATGATACATATGTCCCTTTTCACATGCTTTATATGAGTCGATACGTCTAACCCTCATTACTTGGGGTCTTTCCATTTTTAATTTTGCTACATTTAGCTTAATTTGAGAAATTTCTTTATCTCAACGAGGCAAGAGAATCTCATTTTGAATGTCAACCATTTACTTTAGGTTGAATAGCTTACTAAATATAGTGAATCTCTTGTTGATACTTTAATATATACTTGGTTCATTAGTTTTGATGAAATAGAAAAAATGGAAGAGGGGGAAAAAATCTGACTCATATCACTTTTTGTGAGTTCTTCCACAAAAATTGGGATGCATGTGTAGACATAAAGTTGTATGAAGGAATAAATTCCTTTTTCTTTTTGAAAGAAATGATTTCCAACTCAAATACACAATAATGATGCTCAAGTACTTCGGAGTCCAAAATGTCATTTTTGAGTCGAATTGGGTCCAAGCTGGAAAGACCTTACTAAAAGAAAACCATAACCCGATTAACGGCCAAATTACGATGATCCGAGTTAGTAGTGTTAACTCGTTAAGGTCATAACGTGTTCCCATGAAGAGTTACATGCCCATTTAAAAAATGTAGTAGTGCAGTTTAATGTTTTGGTTTCACAAGAAATAAAACAAACAATTAAATGACACCATTTTTAAATATGTGTGATATTTATACGATATAGTTATAATTATTATTCTAATTGTATATGTGCATGAATGTATTTGTGGAAACTAAATTGACTTGCATGAATATATTTTAATTATTATTGTTTTAATTGTATTTGCATGTGCATGAATGTATTTGTGGAAACTAAAAGTTATCTCTATATTTAACTTTGCATGAATGCATGAAAATATTTTAATTATTATGTTAATTATATTTGCATGTGCATGAATGTATTTAACTGAATATTTATATCTATATTTGACTTTGCATGAATGCATGAAAATATTTTATTACTCTTATTTATGAGTGGAAGGTAATTATGGTTATTATATATTAGTTACTATTAATTAATTCATTTATTTATTTATTTTCATTTTTAATTAACATGTATATTATTCATTAACTATATTATTATGAAAAATCTTTTAATTACCATGTATATTATTAACTAACACTCATTCATTAATTAGTTCAAATTGTATATTAATTAATATTGTTTCATTTTTATGAAGCTAAAAAATAAGGTTCCACCTATTTGCCACCCACAGTTTTCCTAATTACCACTCTTATCAAAATTTCTAAGATATTCTACTTTTCAATTCTATTTTCTCCTATTTACCACCTACAAAAGTCAAATTAAATTTGACTATAATTATCACTGTCCTAATTTGTTTCTTCTCTAATCTCCATCAATCTCTGTTTTTCATTAAACCCATTAAGAAACCCTAGGCTGTAATTCGTTTTATCAGTTCACCGTTATGTTGAACGGAAGTAACAAATGATTAATCAATTCTTGGAAGGAAAAGACGAGGTTGGCAATTGGCCACCACCACCTAACTAGTTTTGTTTTTAATTAGTGCCATCATTGTGAAAGCAATACAAAACAAAAGAATCCAAAACTAATGGTTTTACTATCACCGCATGGTTTACTTCATGCTTCAAACTTCATAATCCTAAAGCAATACCATACTTCTC
>JAJJWW010017624.1:0-63667 GCA_023531295.1 Papaver armeniacum
TAAGAGGAACACAAACCTCTTCTAGAAAAATGGCAGCTTATTAGAATCAGCCGGAAGGTTGTCCTGTCGGATTGGTAGAACTGACAATACGAATTCACGTGTTAAGGGAAAAGGGAAATAAAGCCTGTCGGATTATCGGAACCGACTGCACAAGAAAAAAGGGGGAAATGGCAGCTTATTAAAATCAGCCGGAAGGTTGTCCTGAAAAAGGGAAATAAAGTGTCGGATTATTGGAACCTCATAATATGGAAAAACATCGTGAATCCTCTTCGTGGATATGGAACGGCATTGAACAGACTAGAAAATATAAGAAAATATCATAGATGGGATATAAGATGTGGCACTAGAGCTCGGGTTTGGTATGATAAATGGGTCATAGGGACTAAATGAACTCATTTCCTAAGGAAAGTTTTAGAGAACCAAACAAGATTAGTACATGTTTCGATTTTATGCGTCGCTAAGTAATCCAAGAAGATGGAATCGATTTAGGCGGTAACCTGCCTTGCATAATATTGCTACTTGATCCTTCGATGAGATTAACACAAGAAGGTCGACAAGTATTAGTCCGGCTGGGAGCCCAATGTATCCTGAGAATTCTCATTAAATCGGCTTATAAACCCTAACTAATGATACTTTTCTCAAGGTGAACAAGATAGGACTATTCCCAAAAGTAGTCCTGAGGAATTTATGGAAATCAAAGTTCCACATAAAGTCAAGTTATTCCTCCGGAAATGGTTAAGGAATATTGTTCCAACTTTAGGAAAATAAGTCAATACAAGAGAGATATTAACTCCACTTGTCCATCTGCATTCTCATGAAGAAACATTACAAGACCTCCCTATTGGAATGTGATTACGCACGTTCAATTTGGTTAGGAATGAATGTGAATATGGATAATATCCGCAGGGCAGAATTAATACGTCGACTTTGGATTTCTAGTTGGTTCTCCGATGCAACATATGGAGATGATAAGGCCTTGTGGTTATATACTTTAATGTACAACATGGCAACTGAAAAACAAATGCACAAAAGTTTTTGAAAACAAAAATGTCAGTTGCTGGTTCACTTGTTATCAAGTCAAAAGTCTAGTAAATCTCTCAGATGAAAAAGAAAACTTTGCTAACAAAGATTCCTCCGATGCTACCATTACCAAATGGTCTCCACCGCATAATTGCTTTAAGATGAATATTGATTCTTCATTCGATTACTCAACTAAAGAAATTGGCATTGGACTTATAATAAGAGATTCGCAGTAATACCAAAGGAGTCAGTGTGCACTTCTATGGAGGAATAGATCCAGAGCAAAGGAATGTTTGGCCATAAAACATGTTATTTTGTGGTCCAAATAAATCAATCTCGTGAATGTTGTATTTGAAACAGACTATAAAAATGTAGTTAGTGCTATCATCAATGTCAGCTCAGTAGTCCACTGGATGAATCAGAGCTATGTAGATGAAATAAGACATATGTTGTCTAAAACTAAGTTTTTTGGTGTCACTATGTAAAAAGATCAATAAAACAACTTAGCTCGTGTTATAGCTCACAAGGCTAGATCAGAGAAAACTTCCTTTGATTTTGATTGTCACATCCCTACTGAAATTGATATGCAGATAAGGGATGAAAGGAAGTTAGCTCATAAGTTATGTAATATTATGGTTTAATATTAAGATCGGTTTGCATCAAAACAAAAAAAAATGGATTATTGGAACCGACTGCACAAGAAAAAGGAAAAAGAGGAAAGTAAAAAAGAAATATATATATAAATTATATGCGTGAGCGTGGATCGAACATGCGACTTTCTCGATCTTGGTCGACTCTCTCCCAACTGAGCTATCCCCGCACATGTTGATGATATAATTACTGAATGATATATAACGTTCTAAGAATTACTGAAGCATATAAATTTCTTTAAAAAAAAAAAAAAAAAGCATATAAATTTGAATTTTAAGAAAATAAGCATTAAGTTCAATGCTTTGTAATGCCACATATGGTGTTATTCTTGAATTTATGAATGTGATGGAGAAATGGAAAGAGCCAAATATTTAATCTCAGAAAACCTGAATCCTATTTCATCTATCAATTTGCAAACTCATCGTCAAGAGAATCAAAACTCATAATAAAGCAATACTATTAGTGGGACGTGTTATTCATATTAACTATCTTCATTTAAAATTTAACATCAAACCAAATGTTTTTGTTTTTTTGATGAGAAAGACGAGCTTCCTCCGATAACAAACGACATCTTAATATTAGCCTCAAAAGATGAATTACTTGCATAGTAGCATGGAAACATCATTAACCATGCTCTAGTAGTGTTAGTACATTAGTATCATGCTAATCACCAACATATAGCGTGTGTTATTTTTGGGAAAGAACCATGCTAATCTTGCTCGTATTGTTGCATAATTTATTGATTTCACCCAAAGGTCGGTTAAATTTATTTGGCACTCGGTACGTGGTGGATATCACCAACAGATAAGAATTTTTCCAAGAAAGAAACATCGATAAAATTTTAAATAACTAATAAGCAAGCACACAATTAAAACCCGATCAAGTATAAACACTGCACCATTCCATATTTACATCCTCAAACACTCTGCAATCTGGTAAACATACTACATAATATATATATATTAAAATATACTACATTTGGCCGATTGGCGGGGTACAACTATCGCTTGATTTAAATTTACATGATTTAAGAAATAAATTAAATAATATGACATGTGAAGTATGTCATCAACCGAACTAATCCCAATAATGTTTTCCTATTTGTATACAAGATGCAATTTCACGAAATAATAGGGATATTCATACTTTGTGTCCACAAAATGCAAGTCTAAATATCCCAATAATATAAAGCACAATTAGTGTGGCAACAAAGCAGTACTTATGCTGCAAAATTAATTAAGAAAATTAGCATATATGAAATGTCAATCGGGTAAAAAAATTAAACTCATATTTTAGTTAAGATTGAGCTCAAGGTATAAGGACAATCTATTTCTGGGTATGCTATATTTTTGGGGTCTTCTTTGTCGTCTTAGTCTTCCGAAAACAACCGACATTTATCTTGCCTAAGTTATCTGAGCTTTTTGTTTTACAATATCCAGATATATGTAAAGAGCCTTTGACAATTTTCTCAAAAATACACTATAATCATACTTTCCGCAAATACGGGGATTTCGTGAACTCGGAATAGAGATAACATAATTAGGGTTATAATAATTGGGAGTAAAACTAGCTTGTATCTTTCATCTAGTAATAACTTTCAAGTTTTCTACCAAAGTTCTCCATCATAGAAACACTTTGGACCTCTATGTTTTAAAACTTAATCCAATTAGCACCCAAAGAGCGTAAATGCACTTGATTCATTATATTTTTGAGTATTGTTCGCGAATAATCCTGATCGGTTTTCATCGTCGTCGTATAAATCTCCCAAAGTCTTAAGAGCTTCACGCGATAAAGGAATATATATTTTTATGTGACAATATTTTTCTAATTTTGATTTCGTCGTGGATGATTGTGCAGATTTTCAACAATCCATTGCAATGCTCCGTAATGTGAACATGCAATAATCTTTGCTCCTAGATACTGGCTTACAACTATGTTAAAGTAAAAATTTAATTCCATAAATTATAAAAGTTATGTGAATCGTCAGTGTAAAAATTTAGTTGATAGTTGTTAATATATTTACAAAACAAAATGCATGTAATTAATTTATTTGCATATAGACACGTAAGTCCAGGTTAAAACTAATGGAAAATATAATTAAAATTGTAAGAACATCGGTCGGATAAACTCGCAAGTTTTGGTATGTCAAATTTAGTTGATCAAAACTATATCTTAATTTATAGTCTACTAAGGTCGGTCTGGGTCTAGGAATAAAGCGTAATAGTTCGTGATTAAAATTCACCAATTGACCTTGAAGATTGAAGAACAACGGAGACATCTAGGAGAAATTCGAGCTGATATTGTGAGGTTGCACACATCACTAAATTTAGTTAGTGATGGGGTGAGTAAGGAACTCACCACTCGTGTCACTAGTAGACACATCAAGGTCTTTGTATTTTTCTTACCATTTCTGGGTTTCCTTATTCTTTTATCTCGTTGAGGCTCTAAAGAATTTATGAAACTCTTCAAGGAAAGATTTATCCTCTCCATATCATTCTGAAGCTTAAAAAGAATCTTGTCATTTTTCTTTGATCTTGGACACTTTCCTATAGAGTGACCATAACTTCCACAGAAAGTGCAGTGAGAAGAGAGAGAATTACCAAGAGGCACGATTTCCACGATGAATATTTTCATCCTCCTTATATCCCGTAAGAATGAAAGTTTTTCTTGGTGAATGAGTATTACTCTTAAACTCAATACCGCTCATGTTACCAAATAACTTTTGACCAAACAAACATGGTCTAGATCTTATCTAACTTCCTAAGAATCTTTGTAATTCACACTTAAGGGTATCAATCTCTTATTCCTTAAGATATGGTTTTTATGAAATTCTCATTGAGTTTATCAAGCTCTAGAATTTTCACACGAAGAGATGTTCCAATTTCTCAAAAAGTAAAATAAAATTAGATGAAGGTTTTCACGGTGAATTTTTCACTTTTATTCAAAAACTCAACAATCTTTTTATCTGAGTCATAATTAGGATCTACAGGTGTTTACATGGTTTTAAGGAAGTAGACTTGCAAAACTTGTTTCATATTTGAAAATGATTCAAAGGATTTATTCTATGACCTATCCCTTAAACATAGATCTTTAATGGGACCGATCCCAAGGATCTTCTAGCCTTACCAAGGATCTCTAGTAGGACCCGATCCTTAGTTAACTAACATATGCATTTTTAATTTGTATACTATCTTAGGGTTTACGTAGGCTATCAAAAATGTAGTTTGGTTAAAAAGGAAAGTTTACAATGTCGACATAGTGTCTTGAATATGTGCTTAAATCTTAGTAGTTGATGTTCAAGTATTTTCCTTGATACTCAAGAAGAGGTCCCAAAAACTCAAATATTCTCTAGAATCTTTTAGATATTCAAAATTATATATATTCCATATCCTAGGAGGATAGAATTTCACTTGTTGCTATATTAATAAAGCATATACAAGTGCACTTGCTAATATTAATTGTCATCAAATAAATATTTGGGTGTAGTATTGATTACAGATTGGAAATAACAAAACCCAAAATATATTATTATTGCATATCTTTAGGATTTTCGGATTTGTAATTTCGTTGTCCAAATAAGCCTTGGTCTTTACGCTATAAATAGTAGAGCTTGTATTTTTATAAACTCATCCCAACACACTACCTAACCGTTTTGTGTGGGAAGCCCACCAATAATATTGTTTCAATACTCATTGGAGAGGAGAGTATCCTAATTAAGTGATAACTATTACGTGGCATTCGTTTAAAGTCTCTTATGGGATCAAGAAAGGTTTAGTAGTACCATTAGTAGAGAACCAAATCGTATTATTATTTTAATTTTTGATTATGGATTTGATTAACTAGCGGTGAAGTTGAACCTTGATAGATCTAGTTTGTTTATTTAGTGATCATTCTCTTATGATATAAAGTCACTCGAACTAGTTCAATGATTAACGATTTCAGATATGCTTTATTGATTCAAGATATGAAGATAGGACTATTGATCATCATTTGTTACAAGTCGTGTTGGATATATCATTAGTTGGAATAAAGTTGTTTGTGCATGTACTTTAAAGATTAAAGACCAAGATTTTATTTTTAGTATTCTGATCTTTGAGATACTTCTTTCCTACTTGATTGATTGGGATCCGACGGGCTATTTATATTGATAAAAGTCAAGCTATTGTATAGATTGACAATTTATCTAGTTATTTCTCTTTGAGATCTACTTTGATAGTTTGTCAACTAAGATTAATTATTTCGATAGTATTTGTCTTAATTAATTTGCGACCGACAAAGGAGTTTATATCGAGATTGGTACAGAGGTTACTGAAACAGGTTAGTCTTTTACAGTTTCGTATTACGATCTAAAGGAGATGAGTTATTGAAGTCTTCATAACAGGTGAAGCAACTTGAGATAATGGACTCTATCTCGAATTACATGTGTAGACCAGATTAGTTGTAGGCTAGGATACCAAGGAACCGAGTAGCTAGGAGTAGTTTACTTGGTCTCAACTATACTAAGTCAAGCGGTAGTTATAGCGGTTTAATTCGAGAGTATTCAAAACTAGACTACGTCTTTTCTTCTTCTTTTTTTTTTCCTTTTTTTTGCCTTTATAATTAAAGTAAATAAACTTGTACGTTAATTAAACACTTGGTACGATCCCATACATTGGATCGATTTTAAACTTATGTTACATGTAGTTAAAATAATCTTTTGATATCTTTTGTATTTATATGATTATACAAGGTGTGACCGTAGTAGGTTGATATCAAAAAGATCATAGTATATGTGGTATATATTGTGCATGAAAGCATGCGAGAAGTTTTCTTTGAATTAAAAAAGAAGATGTATGCAGCGAGTGCACCAAATGGTTTTCCATAGAGCCATGGTTAAGTAGTTCTGAAACCGACAAGCTTGATTTGTCACAGGTGTTAGAGCACTTCTCGGTCGAACTTGCATGTGTT
The DNA here is from genome assembly GCA_023531295.1 of Papaver armeniacum. Lineage (NCBI taxonomy): Eukaryota > Viridiplantae > Streptophyta > Magnoliopsida > Ranunculales > Papaveraceae > Papaver > Papaver armeniacum. Next base: position 6,619 of record JAJJWW010017624.1, read on the forward strand.
GCTATCTCAAGCATGTTTTTCAATGTTAGTGATCAAAACTATAAGTCTTGATTTCTTTATTTATAGATGTGTCGGACTAGGACATAGATTATGTAGTTGAGCTTATTTTTTCACGGCGTTCATCATTTGAAGACGAAGAAATACTAATGGGAGCTTGTGGAACTTCATCGACAAAAGGTATGTGGAGACTTAAGCTCATCTATCACTTGGAAAGTCTATTTCTACTCTATCTCCTATATTGAGGCATAAGTCGTATTACGATATAGTTTTCTATATACACATTTGAGATTTCAAGCTGAGTTTATTTCACTTACATAATTCTCGAAATATGTGTTGAAAGCTTTAAACCTTCGACCAAGTTCATCTTATATCATGTGAAAATTTCTGAGTAACATCTTACATGGTTTGTGTGATACAATCATTTGGTGTAGTCTTGGAATGTTTAAGTAATGATTATTTCAATAACTTGAAAATTGCTTTGATGCTAATAGTGTGTGAAAACGGTTATTGTCATCCTCTAAGAAAGTTTCAATGATTGAAATAAGAGTTTAGAACACTTAACCATTATTGGATATGACATGTTGTGTAGTCTTGCACATATGTAATCCATGTCTGGGAACCATAGTATGCGCACCCATTCGCGTACCTGTTGGTTTGAGAAATCCGAGAACCTAAGTATGCGTACACGTTTACGTACTGGCGTACAGGTTCATGTCCGAGAATTTATGCTGGGGTTTGAAGTTCGCGTACCCGTTGCGTATTGGCGAAACCCAATCTTAGTACGGGTATTTCAATTATGTGTACCCATTTGTATACTTGAAGGTTAAAATTCTAAAATAGATTTTAAACATGAACATAAACATTTATATAATAAGGAATGCAATCTTTGCAAACCGTGGGCTATAATTTTCACGATTTATTCGAGTGAATCAAACCGATTTTTCTTCAATTGTGTTCTTGTATAATTCTATGAGAATATAGCAATTGAGAAACTCTTTAACTAGTTTCATTTCAGTCATTTGAACTAGTTATGGTTAAGATGAATAAGGTTGATATGAGAGTAATCATATGGCTAACCTCAGTTAACTATTTGTGAACCAACATGGTGTACACGTTTGGGTACGGTTACATAAACTCAAATGAGGGCACATTTTATTTGTGTGTAACAAGCTAAGTTCGATCTAATGGTTGAAAGATATTAGCTTGGTTGAATCAAGTTTTTCATCTAACGGTGAATATGGAATGCTTTGTTACCAAGGTAACTTGGATTGCAAACCCTGATTTGAAAAATATATAAAGGAGAACTCTAACAATCGGGAAACCTAATCCCCACACCTCTTGTGTGTTACTAGTTGCATAACTAGAGTCGATTCGCTTTAACCTTAGGTTTCTATCGAGACCCCGTAGGTTAATGACTTCAAAGACTTCATTAGGATTGTGGCCAGCACTCAACTATTTTCTTTGTAGTTGCGTGTTCTGATCTTGCCCGATTCTATCTTATTGAGTATAATTGAAATAATTGGCTCGAGATTAATTTCTCCGATATGCAAGATAAAAGTAATCACAAACATCTTCGTCTCATCGTTTGTGATTCCACAATATCTTGTTTCGCTACTGATCGATTAATATTATTGTGAGGTGATTGATAATACTAGGTTGTTCTTTAGGAATATAAGTCTAGTTTATCAATTGATTTCTCGTTCACCTTGATTTATCAAAAGACGAAACAAAACTCTTGGGTATTTCCGTAGGAGACGGATTTATTCAATATATAATCTTTTTTGTGAGATGATTTGTTTATCAAGTCTTCGACTTTGGGTCGTAGCAACTCTTGGTTGTGGGTGAGATCAACTAAGGGAATCAAGTGCGTAGTATCTTGCTGGGATCAGAGATGTAAGGAACACAACTGTACCTTGAATCAGTGTGAGATTGATTAGGGTTCAACTACAGTCCCGATTCAAGTTAATTGGTAGTAGGCTAGAGTCTGCATAGTGACTTAATACAATGTGGTGTTCAATCGGGACTAGGTCCCGAGGTTTTTCTCGTATTTGCGATTTCCCTCGTTAACAAATTTCTCGTGTCTCATGTTATTTCTTTTCCGCATTATATTTTGTTATATAATTGAAATATCACAGGTTGTGCGTTAAGATCAATCAATTAGAATATCCAACCTTTAGTTGTTGATTTACATTGATTGACACTTGAACATTGGTCTTTGGTAATCGTTCAAGTAACTCCTCTTATATTCAATCAGGCTCGCAGATTTCTATTTGCTGATTGCGGATTGATTTAAGAGTTAGAGATATTAAGCTCTTTGATATACTTTATTCTAGATTGAGTCTGACTGTCTAAAAAGTGTATTGGAGTAAGTCGTCTCAGATTGCCAAACGAATTGATGGGTGTGGTTGTTAGACCCCCGTATTTTCGACAAGGACAAATCTTCGTGAACTGTCAAGACAGTTGGTGAACTAAAAAGTCGTCGTAACTTTGGAGTTTTCAATATTGAAAAGTTCACAAAATGCACAAAACAGTTTGTGCACCTGAAAATAAAAAGTACACAGGAAACATCAATAATCAAGTAGTTTTGCGAACCGATCACCGGGATTCGTGGACTCTAGAATAAATATTGTCCAAGTTGTTATCTCAAAATATAATAGTTTGCTAATCGATTCATTTCGTGTACGCGAGTTAATTGAGATATTAAAAATCAAGTCTTTATATTTACAAGTTCAAGTTCGTGAACTGGTAAACAATCGGTGAACTTTAAGAACTAACTTGAATATCTTTTAGCATGCAATATTCTTTGCAATGCTCATCATAATACAAGAGTTATACGACATGTCTCAGTAAATAAAATGATAGATAATTTGAGTAAATATTGTTAGAGCACTGCTCGGTGGAACTCGCAAGCGTTGCTATCTCAAGCTTGTTGTCAAGTTTAGGTGCCAAAACTATAAGTCTTGATTTCTAGTCTACTTATAGCTAAGTCTCGGACTAGGATAGAAAGTGCGAGCTTGAGCTCTAGACTCCATGGCGATCATCATACAAAGACGAAGAACTACTCAAGGAACTGGTGGAACTTCATCGACTAAAAGGTATCCGGAGACTTGAACTTATCTATCACTCAAAAGTTTATCTACTCTATCTCCTATCTTGAGACAAAAGTCGTATTGCTATATAGACTTTGATTATACACATTTGCTATTTCGAATGAGTTTATCTCGCTTATCTATTTCTCGAAATATGTGTTGGTAAGCTTTCGCTTTGGCCAAGTTCATCTTTACTAGTGACGAAATTCATATTAAGTTTCAATTACTTGAAAATTGCTTTGACGAAAAATAGCTTGTGAACAAAAACTATATAACGTCCTCTAAGAATGTTTCAATGATTGAAATGAGATTTTAGAATATATAACCATGGTTGGATATAAACATTGTGTGATAACTCATACGTGTGTAAGTCCTTATTCCTTGAACCAAAGTATGCGTATTTCTTTATCGCTCAGAAAACCGAACTAAAGTCTCACGTGCGCCGGAAGTTCACATCCCGTGAATTTCTTCCGAGTTTGTCAATCAAAACAAACTTATTCTGGTACTTAAGTCCGCGTACCAGTATGCGTACTTAAGTTAGTTATTTTCTAAAAACGATTATTCGTGAACTTAAACTTATATAAACTAAGGAATGCATGTTTGCAAACCGTGGCTATAAAGTTCATGAATCGATTCGAGTGAATCAAATCGTTTTTGCTTCGATTGTGTCTTGTATACTTCTATAAGATCTAAGCAATTGAACAACTCTCTAACTAGTTCATTTGAGTCATTTGAACTAGTTATGGTAAAGAAGAATATGGTTGATATGAAAGTGCTCATATGTGCTAACCGTTTGGTTAACTATCGTTGAACCAACTAAGTGTACATGTTTGGGTACGGTTACACAAACCTAAATAAACGTGCATTTCATTTGTGTGTAACAAGCTAAGTTTTGATCTAACGATTGAAAGATATTAGCTTGAATCTAATAAGGTTTTCATCTAATGGTGAATATTGAATGCTTTGTTACCAAGGTAACTTAGATTTCAAACCCTGATTTGAAAGACTATATAAAGGAGAACTCTAGCAACTGGGAAACCTAATCCCCACACCTTCTGTGTGATACTATTTGTATAAGCTAGAGTCGATTCTCCTTTAACCTTAGGTTTCTATCGAGACCCTGTAGGTTAACGACTTGAAGACTTCATTGGGATTGTGACGCCAGACCCAACTATTTTCTTTGTAGTTGCGTGATCTGATCTTGTTGTTTCTATCGTACTAAGTACAATCGTAAGATTGGCTTGAGATTGATTTCTCTGATAGGCAAGATTAAAAGAAGTCACAAACATCTTCGTCTCATCGTTTGTGATTCCGCAATATCTTCTTTCGCTATTCGATTAAGATTATTGTGATGTGACTGATAATTCTAGGTTGTTCTTCAGGAATATAAGTCCGGGTTATCAATTGGTTCTTGTTCACCTTGATTTATCAAAAGACGGAACAAAAGCTCATAGGTATTTCTGTGGTAGACAGATTTATCTATTACCGTAGACTATTCTGTGTAATACAGATTTTTTTATTAAAGTCTTCGACTTTGAGTCGTAGCAACTCTTAGTTGTGGGTGAGATCAGCTAAGGTAATCAAGTGCGTAGTATCCTGCTGGGATCAGAGACGTAAGGAGCTAACTGTACCTTGGATCAGGTGTGAGATTGATTGAATTTCAACTACTGATCGCATCGAAGTTAGTTTGTAGTAGGCTAGTGTCTGTAGCGGCTTAATACAAATGTGTGTTCAATCTGGACTAGGTCCCGGGGTTTTTTCTGCATTTGCGGTTTCCTCGTTAACAAAACTTATGGTGTTTGTGTTATTTCTTTTCCGCATTATATTTAGTTATATAATTGAAATATCACAGGTTGTGCGTTGAATCGATCAATTGGGAAATCCAACCTTTGGTTGTTGATTGAAATTGATTGATACTTGAACATTGGTCTTTGGTACCGTTCAAGTGATTTCTCCTGTAGTCAATTAGACTCATGATTTCTATTTGCTTGAGTAAGTATATAATCGATAAAGTGAGATATAACTCTTTGATAAACTTTTATTAAGATTGAGTCTGACTGTCTAGTTGATTCTCTTAAAAGTATATTGAAGTTAGTCAATACAGATTGCTAAGCGCTTTAAATATTGGGTGTGGTTGTTAGACCCCCGCTTTTTTTAAATATGATATTCAAAGTATTCATATACCTTTGTTGATGAAGTTTTCGTTGACGCGGGTTTCAATTCTTCAAGGTCGATTGATGATTTTTGATACTCAACTACTATGCTCTAATCTTATCCCGAGCTGATTTTAGTAGATTACAAGTCAAGTCTTAGTTTTGATCAACTAAAATTGACAACAAGTTTGACATACCAAAACTTGTGAGTTTGATCGATCGATCCTCTAACAATTTTGAATACATTAGATAGGCTGAAAGACAAGTCAAGGTGTCAAGAATAAATCTTGATCTTAGATAAAAAAAAATTGTATAATGGTAATTTAAAAATAAGTTTATTTTTCCTCTTTTTTACTCTCTCTGAGCCGAAAACATCCCACATCACTTAGATTTAATATCCAACCATTCACCTGATATAGAAAGGTATCTAAGAGTTTGAGTATCGATCTACTTAGAAACCCAAACATGGCTTGAACTAATAGTTATTACTTCAGTTCTTCTCCCTTTTACGGATCCTTATTTGACTTTAAGTTCTTTTTAAGTAGTTTAACGTTCTTGTGTCTTATATGAATTGGTTCACTACTCTCACTACTAAGTAATGGTCGCTTTTAATAATATATCAACTAATGTTCTAAGCGTAGAACTAAAAATTTGTAATGCGGGAGGTACAATTGAACTTAAGGCTATATGATTATTTGCAAACGAAAAAAAAAGGAAGGCAGGGGAGAAGTTAATATCTTACTTCTTCGTCAGAAGAAAAATCCTCTGATTTCGTCTTCTTTTTTTCTCTACGGTGAAATCAAAAGTTGCATACTTCCTTACTGGACTTGATTCTTCCTCTTTGAAACAACAATGAAAAACATCACTCCCTCCATTCCTAATATGAAGGCGGAATTTTGAAAATCTCTTAGATTAAGAAAATATTTTGATTTCCTATCTACTTTCCTGTTTTTAGACTTTGTCTTATTCCTTACACAATTATCTATAATACAAAGTGTAAGGGTTTTTGAGCCACCGACGGACGGATAACATTTTCAGAGGCAAACGGGTGATCCAACCATCCCAGTCTCATCCTAGACATTTACATCTAATGAATGTAAGAGTTTTAAACTTCTTCCATTATGGCTAACCCTCATAATTAACTCCACACTAATTAAAAAAAATAATATAATATCCCACCAAAAATAAAGTGGACAATTAAATATTAAAACCATGTAAAACTCATAGTTTTACACTCATATTTTATTATGGATCAGGGTTCGACTAACAAAAGGTTTTAACAAACCATTTTGACAAAACATAATGACCATAGGATGTTTAAAATCTGACACCCAAGTATTTGATGATTTGTCACATTATTCCATTTTTGTTTGTGTTTGGCCGTGATTAGATTTTGGATTCATGTAAACTAAAACTTAAGAACTGTAAGCTTCTCCTACCTACGTCCTCTCCTCTCCCCGATCGTTGCTTAAAGAGTTGAAGCTTTCATCCTCATTCTTAAATACAAAAAGTAGCTGGAAGCTATAACCCTTACTCCCAAAACCACCACACACTTACCACCAAATCTTCTATAGCTTTCAGCCTCTCCCCACCATTATCAACCCTTTTAAATAAAAGAACGAAAGGACCAACTTTGCTCATCATTCATTACCATTTCAATATCAAACTATTTGATTAATTACTGCTTTAAAACACTCTAACCCTAGATTTGTTTTAGGATTGACAAAAATTTCCACCACTATTTATTTTGGATCCAATCAACCCGCTACTCATTTCAGTAATTTCTTTAATATCTTAGGTTTTGATCAATTGGAAAGTTGCAAAAAAATGGACAATTCATAATTTCCAAATCTGATTAAATGTAAATTCTCCGTTAAACCTGCTTTTCCCCATGTCCTCGGCTAAATTGTTAGTGATTAAACCAAACATAACCTAGAGGCAAATGTTGAGCCATGTCATCAAAAATGTTAATGTTAGATATATTAGATCCCATGGTTGTTATGTTTTGTTAAATGCTTTTGTCAAAACCTTTTGTTAGTAGATCCTGACCCTTTTATTATAGGAAAAAAAATCCTTGCACCATATCTCTAAGAAAATCATATTAGCCAAACCTTCATCAACCTGTTAAACACAAAGAACATTGAACATTGGCGGTTACAATGTGTAAAACCCAAACAACAAAGAATTTTAGATCCTCTTTTTAAAAATACAAAGGATAATTTTCATTATACTAATTGTAAATGGAATAACCGAAAAATGAAATACATTTCCATAAAATGACTTACCGAAAATTCACTCTTAAATTATATGCCTTATTTTAATTTGAGCGTTCGGATAAGCGACCTTCATCAACCTCGCAAAACACAAGTAATATTAGATCATTTGAGGTCGCAATGTGTAAAACCCAAAGAACAAACAACTTTAGGTCTTTGTTTTTTAAAATACAAAAAATAATTCCCATAATTTTCATTATCTTAATAGTCGTACCTTCATGTTCCCCCGAAAAATGAACCAGTTTTCATCTATAACAAATTTAGCATTCTTAAGAACATTTGAGAATTTTTGATCCAGATCATGACTATCTTTTCGTCCATATAAACATGATTGAAAATAATGGTGGCTTGAATTTTTACGAGGACATCAAATCTTATTCATTCATTGATGCCATGAATAGTTTAATCAAACTCGCTTCCTCTTTAAATTAAGATTCTTTGTCGTGAAATGTGAGATATGAATGGCTCGAGCAACAATTTAGCCTTTGAAATGTAAGCACAAAAAGTAGCCCTTGACCGTGTTTAATCTTAAATTTAAGCACGAAGAGTAAAAATCTTGATCGGGTATCTTTCTCTAAGGTACAATTATCGAGCTCACCCAGCCATCGTTGATTTAGATTTTGTGTCCTCTAGGTGGTTTGTTTATACACCAAGATAGATATTGTGTGTGAATGAAATCTAGTGAATGTGCAAGTCATTGTATGTGCCAAGTGCACATGTGAGGGTGTTGAGTGAAGAGATTGTTTAAATAATCTTCTTCACAATTGTAATGGGTAAATCAATCTTTTATTGATATACAAAACCCTTAAGCAATGTAGATATACGGATCTACTAACTTGGACCCCATGTCTGAATTACTAGTTATATACTTCAACTCGGATCATAGGACCTCGGCCCACTTACACGAATGAACTTTGTTTCCTCCTCCATAAATATAGTTTTCCCGGGCACAACACTACCTACACCACCAGTCCACCACCTCACCGTAAACTATATTTTCATCTAATTCTCACAGATTGTTGAACCCAACATCATTTTCTCATACTTGAGCAATTCCTTGCGCAATCTTTTTTTTTTCCTGTTTATTTCGTTTGAACTTGAAGGGATTTGCAAGGTAAGAAGAGCATTTAGTAATGATTGAGTTTTTTTTTTTTTAGTATGGTGTTTAATGTAAACAATTTAAGTAGTTTATTGGTTGTTTTGTTATCTTGCTGTGATTTTTTTTTTTGTTTGATATTGTAACTCTTAGCAGAGATTCAAAAATTGAAACACGATAAAATTTAATTGAAGTTTAATTTTGTTTTGTATTTTCTAGCGGTTTGGATGACTTTCTTAGATGAATTGAGCATGTTGATTATTATGGAAATTGCCTTCGACTCCCCATTATCACTATTTATATTATTTACTTCGGATCCCCAACTTAAAAACCCTAGAATCTTTAAACCCAAAATATCTTTAGTATTTCTTCTCCTTTTACTCCCACTATCACTATTATTATAGAAGAGCGCCGAGAGAGGAAATTTATTGAAAAATAAAAAGAAGGTCTTTACAAGTCGGCAGTAGGAAGGAGAGCAACAAGATGGGCTCCTACACAATAAGGCATTTTTTTTAATTATTATTGTTATTTATTATAGATAATAAAAAAACCCTAGCCCAAAAATCGAAAGAAACATAATAATCCATGAAAAAGGTTTCTTCCTCTTGAAATTTGCAGATAAGATATTCAGTGAGGTAAGTAAAGCCACCAATCAAGAACTCTTATTGTTGGATCAATTTTCCCAATTTTTTCAAAGTTTTGATTTTAGATTTTCATTGTATTTGTTGCTTTTGGAGATTATGATTTCTTATTTGTGTACAAATCAATTCTTCCAAATTATTGTGCCTAAAACTTACTACCTTCATAAACCCGAGTATGATTATGATTATGCTCGTGGCGTTGTTTATTTACCCTAACTTGTCCATATAATTTCAATATGCTATTGTTACTTTTGTATAGCTTCCCTGATGCAAAAATTAGCAACACAATGAACGCAAAGAAAATAAATCACATTTTGTCACTTTTGAATAGCTTTTCTTTTTTCCGTGCAATTTTCGAATGACTCAACAAAAAAATAATTTTTTATTGAAAGGGATTTTTGATACTTTTTGACGGGGAGTAAGTTATTGATGAATCTAAAATCCATCTTACAAGCTAATTTAGGTAGCTATCATATAACTTATTCAATATCATCTAATCATATACTTATAGCTTGTTTGGATGCTCATGGAGAAGCAACATTTTTGCTTTTTTAAGTCAAGAAGTCAAATATTTGTTTGGTAACATCTTTTTCGAACGGTTTCTAAAAAAAATGAATTCTTTTTTGAGCCAATATTTTTGGCTTCCGACTTCTGGCAGAAGTTGTTTCTACATCTTCCTCGGAATTGTATGATATATTATATTTTCTTTCTTAATTAAACATTGTCCTCTTTTCTTTTCTATTTTAAACTCAAGAATAGTTTGTGAGAGGAAATATAAAAAGTTGAGAGAAAAAGATTCGCAAAAATCTAAAGATATAAACAACACCATTAAAAGGCTAGAAGAAGATCATATAAGGATTGATGAAAATATAAATTTCTATACTTTCTACGGATTTTTTTCTAGTTTTTTCCCTAATTAGTTATTCTAAAAGTAGGAATCTTCTAGTCTATGTATAATTTAACAAGGGCATACATCGAAGAAAAACATTTTGGAATTGGAGTTCGCCAACGCCAAACTAATGGGACTACAAAAATTCAAAACTTTACTTTTATGTAACTCCACTTTTACATAGGGGATGGAGGAAATATTAAAAGAATCTCATTTGTTAAAAGAGAAACGCCATTTATCAAAATTAAAAGAAAATTTGTGAAGTGAATAAGATGGAATCAAAATTTTAAAAGCAAAAAAACCTTGCCCGAGAAAAGAGGAAATAAAACCGATAGTACAAATTCTCGGTTAAAAGAGGAAATCGGTGAGCGTGGATCGAACATGCGACCTTCAGATCTTCAGTCTGACGCTCTCCCAACTTAGCTATCCCCGCAGTTGCTGATATTCCAGTATGGCAAATTTCTTTACTAAATAATGTAAAGAAGATAAGGTTTAATTTCAATGGTTTGGAATGGCACACATTTGGTGTTGTTATTGAGTTTATGAATGCGAGGATAAATGGAAAAGAAGCAAACATTTAATCCCGTAAAAAATCAATCTAATTCCATCTATCAATTATAACAAATTCATCCTCAAAAGAATCAAAGCTCATAACAAAGCAAAGATTATTTTTAGGACATGTAATTCACATTAATCATCCCCATTTACAATTTAGCATCAAATGTTCTTCTTCTCGATGACGAGAAAGACGAGCTTCTTCCTAGAAGCGAGACTCTTAATCTCCCTCGAAAATTGAATTACTTGCTTGGCTATGGCAACATTTACTCCATGGAAAATAATAGCTTTGCTCCATTTTTGTGTGTCATTCTTGCACAAGGGCCATCCTAATCTTATTTGTATGTTTTTAGGATATCCCTAAATGGACATTTGAATGATTATGCTAATGTTATATTTTTTTATACCATTGGGATCAAGAAGCTTTTTGGAGCAACATTACGGGAAACCAAATTGTATTATTATTTTAGTTTTTGCTTATTGATTTGATTGACTAGCAAGTGAAGTTGAATCTTGATAGATCTAGTTTGTTTATTTCGTGATCATTCTCTTATGATATAACGTCACTCGAACTAGTTTCAGATCTTCTTTATTGATTCAAGATTCGAAGATAGGACTATTGATCATCCCTTTGTTAATGCACTGCGTTCTGTGAGGGATAGATCATTAGTTGGAATAAAGTTGTTTGTGCATGTACTTTGAAGATTAAAGACTATATATAAGATTTTATTTTTGGTATTCTCGATCTTTGTGGTACTTCTTGCGCACTTGATTGACTAGAATCCGACAAGCTATTTATCTTGATAAACATCAAGTTTGTGGTATAGATCGACAACCTATCTAGTTATTTCTCTTTGAGATATACTTTAATTGTTTGTCAACTAAGATTGACTATTTCGATAGTCTTTGTCCTAATTAATCATGTGACCAACAAAGGATTTTGTATTGATTAAATGGAAAAACATTTGTACTCAACTTATCTCCGATTTATTTCTTGAGATTGATCACTACACCAAATTCCTGATTCGTAATGCACTCCAAGCCGTTACTAAAATGGGTTGTAACGGCTCTCGCCTGTTGCAAAAGTGGGTGTTACATTTTTTTTGTAACGCTTTGTGACCGCTAATTGCAATTTGGTTGTGACCCTACCGTAATGTGTTTAAGCCAAGTTTTAATTTGCCACGTGGTAACAAACTCAGGGCCGTTATTTAATTTTTTTGTAACAGCGTTGTCGTAACGTTGACGAGCCGTTACTTAACTTTTTGTAACATCAAAAAATTACACGCCAGTCAACCTTGACCAATTTTGACTGTGGTCAAGGCTGACCAGTGCCAGTAATTTTTCTCATTTTAAATAAGCCGGAATTCTAAAATCAATACCTCGCATACAACTTTCAATATCATCCACACTCAACAATAATTTCTTCAATCTATTCATATCACATTCATTCAATTCATATATCAGATTCATATAATCAAATAACAGAAATTTATCTAAGTACCATCCTTTTTTTTTGTTAAGTGTCAAATTTCTAAGGGAACATATAGAAACTTACTAACTTCCTACAAAACTTGATTACATGGAACTTACAAAACTTGAAGCTGCTTTATTCTCCACCCTTGTGATGCACATGGGTCCTGACAAAGATGAGGCAGTGCACAAAGGTCACAAAATCTTTAGCTGAAACCACACTTAAGACCATCCCGCAGAGTCCATGCCCTTGCCATGCCTACTTGCTTTCCTTGAACAAGTGTGAGCCTCTTTGATCCCGTAAGTTGATCTCAGTAGAGAAATGTATTTGGATCTAAATCAACAAGGATCAAACAGAAAAAGCCGGGCATTCCAAATATCATGTATACACCTTACATTCCATCCATAATCCACATTCAATACTTTCTTCAGTCAATCAATTCACTAACATTCAATCAATTCAAAAAAGAATACAAACTCAAAAAGAATACAAATTCTTTTAAGTACCAAAAAAAAAAAAAACTGTTAACTGTGTAAGTATCAAATTCTGAGCGAAGTCATTGAAACCTACCAAGTTCCTAAGTTCAGTTCATTCTCCCTTAAATCACTATAAGCAGAAACTACATAGAAACCACATGCTCAAGGAATTTCAACATTTCAATAAGGTACATGTTCATTAAGGTATATGGAAGAACTACTTTCTTCCATATACATGTTCCTTCAACTAATTTATCCAGCATTTCAATAAGGTATATCACCGAGACATGTAATAGAAATGTTGACATGCCTAGTAAAATGGTACAAGTTTCTAAATAAAAAATGGATGATGATTCATGTAGTGCGATGTAACAGACACAAGAGATTGACAGGGCATTTATGTACATACCACAATGAGTTTTCCTTTGTTCTCTGGCCTTGGTGCAAGTTTAAGTGCAACAATTGTATTAGCTCCAGAGGAGATCCCAATCTATATAAAAGTAAATACACAAGATCGAATAAATTGGACGTCATACCGATGTCAAGCAAAGTAGTAATATAAGAGTGTTTAATGTTAGAGTAACAATATGTATGTACAAAACGACAGAGAAAATTGTTACCATAAGTCCCTCTTTTAGAGCCAATTCTTTGGCCATCTTCACTGCATCATCACTTGTAACCTGGTCAGAAAAGTATTAACAATGAACTTCGTAAGGCGATAAGGAGATGTATGATATGAAATATAAATTCTTGTATAAATAACGTTAGAAAGAGTATGAAAAAGCTGTATCAGCCATTCTCAACTACAATATCATCATATACACTCTAGTCAAAATTAAAAAAATCTTTCGTTCAAGTGAAGAGAATTACAGTGAACTCAACCTAAGCATGTTCTTTGTCTTTGTAAAGTCTTGTCACCTGAGTAGTGTATATCACAGATAAGTAAGCAAAGAAATATAAGTCGACATTTGACAAATTTTGTGAACCTTCAGTAATGACTACGAGCAGAAAGCACCGGAAAATATACTTACACGGATGTGATTGCATAAGATGTTCTCAATCTTCTAAGAGCCCTGTGGTTTCCAATGATATCCTTCTTGTTATTTCTCTTGAATTCCTGAAAAAAGTGGCTCACCATTCTAACCATCAGTGCAATCCATCATCTTCTCGGCTCAACCACACGGTCACAACAAACTCAAGCTCCATGAAGTCTCAGTTCAAGAACAAACCCATCTCTTTTTCACAGATTACATCAACTACCAATAGCTCCAACACCATATCCAATCTCAATAAAACCCACAACAAACACCAATTCTTTTCTGCAATAACGCCACCTCCTATACACGAGTTCAATCCCTAAGTTCCAATTATATTCCAACACGCATCCATTGATAGTGGGAGAGTGAGTCTTCTTTTATCACCAACACGCATCCATGATTAAAACACAATACCAAAGTTAAATGTAGAAATGATTTGGAATAACAATAAAATGGAACCATTGTGCTTTTGATCAAGTTCGTAATGTATACCCTTGACGCCGACATCCCATCCCTTGATAACTTGCCCTACACCTGTAAAAAGAATATTTACATATCAGAACATTTACTAGAACTACATTTAGGGGAAGAAAAAATGTACCTAATCGGAACTGAAAAGGTGGTCCCCTGACATTTGAGTCACATATTTTCCCATTGCTCTTTAATTTACCAATGTAGTGCATCAAAACCTAAAACCTTGTAGAAATGGGTTGTTAATCAATCAATTGAATTTTCAGAGAAATGCTTATATTTTTCACTCACTAGTAGAGTAACAGGTAACTAATAAACACTAAGTGACATACCTTGCTTCCATTATCAGTTTTTTTTGCATCGTCTTTGCCCATTTCTAACTCCTCAATAACCATACCATTATCAAAAGTTCTGACTTGAGATCGCTTTTTCTCCTTCTTGGCTTCAGTTACCACGTAGGTGCTTTCTTTTCTGCTACCTCTTTACTTGCACTTGCATCACTCTCTTGGGATTTATTCTTTTCTTATTTTTATTTTTCTTAACCCGACCATCATCTTGATCAAGATTATCAACACTCCCGCACATATCACACTCTATTATTCCCAACCTATCTAGGACACTCGATGGTATACATAAACAGATTTCAAAAAAACACACACTTCTGAACATTTTGTGCGTTCAAATCATAACATTCGCACACTGATGGTATACATAACCGCTAAAAAAAAAACTCGATTAGTTGAACTCCACCATGGACTGGTTTTCAAACTCTAACAACAAGACCTTGAAGGAAAACGCATTCGATGGTAAAGGTTGCAGTGATAAATACAAGGCCGGAGGCCTAATTGTTTAACCTAGACTGGTTTTGAACTCGAGTGCATACGGAAGGTATAATGTCCTTGGGTCTTCTTGATAACTCCAATTGTTTAACCTAGGATTCTAACAAGAATGTCATCAATTGTTTAAGGAGCATAAACTTAATCTTCGCTTACCTAGGATCCTAACATTTCTTCGATATGATTCTAGCAAGATTACTATGGCTAAGATTACTATGGCTATTTTCAAAAATCAGACAGAGATTCTTGATCTATTTTAGTTTTTACATCAGTTCACTGATTACTATCATTTCTTTTGTCAAGAAAATGAAACAAAGTGAACAGAAAAAGAACAAAAGCTAGAGTTTCTGAAATTATAGCAAGCAAGTTAGGTTTATCAACATGAATATAGACAAAATATCGAAACAGTAAATATTTGATAGTGTAGAAAGTTTTTAGTAAAATTACCGAAGTGATGATCTGTCTTCTTCCTCGGATCCCATACCGATGACACCAACGACTCCTGCAGTCTCTCTGCATCTCTGGTTTGTGTACACCTTCTGCTACAATAACCACTCTACACCTCGATTCAAGCTCCCGCAACTGACTCAGCCTTCTTCACAAGATCAGGCTAGTACCCCAGTTCCAACTCCATCTACATCCACTTTCTTCGACCATTTACCCATTTTGCAAACTCTTGAATCACTCTTAGCTAACCACAACTCCTTGCTGCTTGGTCTCAACTAGACATCTTTCTTTACACAGTATCACCACTAGTACCCTTTTGTCCTCCATTACTTGACTTGTTTACTCATAATCTCAGCTGCATCTTCATAACCACACACCAATTCTTCACCATATTCTGTATCATTAGCAAAAGCAGCAGCAGATTCTTTTGTTCTTATCATCACTGCACCTCCAACAGCATCATCAACATCATCCTAGCTACACCAACATAATTGCAACACATCCTCCATTATCGCAATTCAGCCGTCAAGTAATAGCAGCCACCATTTCCATCTCTGTAATCTCAAATCCCCTTTTATCTTCAAGGAAATCAACATGAACCCAAACCAATTCTCCAGCAGACTCTCAATCAACTCAAATATCAACACCCATCTTTTAATTCTTCTTCTTTAGTTTCAAAATCACCACCAGCAATTAACCATTCTTGGTTCGATTTCTTCATCATATAAGAAAACCCTAACTGCAATTTTGCTTTATTTCACATCATCAATATCACAGCAACGGCTAATTCAAACTATCATCAACTTCAATCACAGGTAGCAAAAACAATACCCATATCATCGATTCAACTTCATCAGCAACAGGCGCTCAGTTTCAAGATAAACCCATCAAACCCTATATTTAAATCGATCTGATTCAAACCCATCATTCAAATCCATCTCTTCTTTGTCTCTCTCGAAAATACCCATTTCTTCACAGTGCTCTCAATCTACAGAAAATCCCTAACCCAATCTCTAATTTCAATACCAGCATTTCCGATTCCAACTAACTCACAAACTTTACATTTATCAGATTACAAAAACACTTACTAGGGTTTCATCGATTCATTAGGGTTCGATGATTGAAGATTGAACAACACTTACTAAGGTTCGATGATTGAACAGATTCAAGAGATTTTTCACTAGGGTTTCATCTGGCATTGGGAGGAAGAGAAGACATGAAGAAGAGAGAAAAGAAAGAAAAAGAAATGGAACTCGATCGCGATTTCTCTAGGGTTATACTCGTAATCACGCATGTGAATGGCACACTCATGGTTGGAAATATCCCTAGTATGACTCATTTTGGGTGGAAACATAATAGCACGCATGTGAATGGCACACACAAAAACTTTTAAGTGTTACGCCCGAGTGTGACCAAGCGTGTAATCGTACGCTTAAAAAAATTCGTGAACGGCTAACCTCTGTTACGAATTTTTTGGAAGATTAGTAACGGCTTCGTATGTTACAAATTTTTCAGAACGACCATTTGTAGCTGGGGAATTTTGTAACGATCGCAAAGCCGTTACGAATTGTCGTTACATGAATCTCGGAATTTGGTGTAGTGGATACAAAGGTTACTACTGCTTTGACACGATCCAAAGGAGATGAGTTTTTAAAGTCTTCACAACATGTGAATCGACTTGGGATAATTGACTCTATCTTGGAATGCACGTGTGTAGACCGAATTGGTTGTAGGCACATGGATACTAAAGGAACTGAGTAGCTAGGAGTAGTTTACTTGGTCTCAACTATAAGAAGTTGGCGGTAGTAAATTTGTATATTGGATAAATTCTGAAAGTATTCAAAACTGGACTAGATCCCGAGGTATTTTTCCTTAACAATTAAAGTAAATACACCTTTACGTTAATTAAACACTTGGTACGATCCCATAAACTGGCTCTATTTCAAACTTATGCTACATATATACCAAGTGTAAATCTTGTTGAATTAATATTTTGACAACTTTTGTCTTTATATGATTATACAAGGTGTGATTGTAGTAGGTTGATATCAAAAAGATTATAGTATACTTGATATATATTATGCATGAAAGCATGTGAGAAGTTTGTTTTGAATTAAAAAGAAGATGTGCAATCAGAGTGCACCAAATGGTTTGCCAGAGAGCCACAATTAAGTAGTTCTGAAACAAACAAGCTTATTTAGTCACAAGGACAAATCAGTTCATGAACTGTCAAAACAGTTTGTGAACTAAAAAGTTGTCTCATAACTTCAGAGTTTTTGATATCGACAAGAATGCAAACTGAACAAGACAGTTTGCGTACTTGAAAATAAAAAGTGTACATGAAACATCAATAATCAACTAGTTCACGAACTGAATTCGTGGACGCTAAAATAAATACTGCCCAGTGTTATCTCAAAATCGAATAGTTCACTAACTGACCAATTCAGTTGGCATACACGAGTTAATTGAAATATTGAAAATCTAAGTCTTTATATTTTACAAGTTCAAGTTCTTGAATTGGTGAAACAGTCAGTGAACTTTAAGAACTAACTTGAATATTCAATTAGCATGCAATCTTCTTTGCAAAGGTGCTCATTATAATACTAAAGTCATACGGCATGTCTTAGTAAATAAAACAATGGATAATGTGAGTAAATAGGATAGTCAGTCTTCATATACCTTTGTTGATGAAATTTCGTTGACACGGTCTTGAATTCTTCTAGGTCGATTGGTGATTTCGATACTCAACTACCATGCTCTAATCCTAGTTCGAGAATGATTTTAGTAGATTATAAATCAAGTCTTTGTTTTGATCAACTAAAATTGACAACAATTTTGACATACCAAGACTTGTGAGTTTGACCGAGTGATGCTCAAAATTTTGAATACATTAGACCGGTTGAAAGACAAGTCAAGGTGTCAAAATGAATCTTGATCCTAAGGGTTTAGATAAAAAAAAAAATCCTCTTTTTACCTTCTATAAGCAGGAAGCTTCCCTTGTCAATTAGATTTAATCCTCAACCATTGACCTAATCTCGGAAGGGATCTAAGAGTTCGAGTATCTCGCTTTCCAATTGCAAAACTAAACATGGCTTAAACCAAGTGGTTACTACTTCGTTTCTCCCTTTTGTGGATGCTTACTTGACTTTAAGTTCTTTTAAGTAGTTCAACGTTTTTGTGTCTTATATGAATTGGTTCACTACTCCCATTACTAATGATCTCTTAATAACTTATCAACTACCGTACGCTTAACTAAAAATTTGTAATGTGGGTAGTACAATTGAATTTATGGCTATATGATTATTTGAAAAGGAAAAAAAAACAAAGGGCATGGGAGAAGTTAGTATCATTACTTATTTCGAAGAAAAATCTTCTCAAGTGGTATATTCATTTTTTTTTTCTCGATGGTGAACCAAAAGTTGCATACTTTCTTACCTTTGGACTTGATTATTCCTCCGTGAATTCAACTTTAACTACTTTTTTTTCCCGTTATTGAAACAATAATGAAAATCATCACTCCTTCTATTCCTAATATCAAGGTAATTTGGAAAATCTCTTAAAATAAAAAAATATTTTAATTTCCTAAATTTTTATCTACTTTCCTGTTTTAGCTTTGTCTTATTCCTAACACAATGATCAATGTATAATTTAATAAGTGCATAACATCAAAAAACAAACATCTTGGGATTGGAGTTTCGTCAATGCCAAACTAGTGGGACTACGGGAATTCAAAACTCTACCTTTATATAGGGGATGAAGAGTATTAAAAAAATCTTATTTGAATAGGAGAAAAGAGAAAATATCATTTATTTTTATTTATTTTTTTGATCGGCTGAAAATATCATTTATTAAAATAAAAGATGAAATTAAGAGGCACATTTATATGGCCCATTTATAAAGGGGTCGAGGGGTATTAAAAAACCTTGCTAAATTGGGGCTTATAAGGATTAATTGGGGCCTATCACTACGTGACAAAATAGAGACATTTTGAAGTAAAATGAAAAGCCCCTTAACCAAATATTTTTTTAATAACAAATTTATCCCCTAATTAATTAGTGTTAATTCGGTGATTAGTGGTAAAATATAGTGTTCGATGTGAAATTAACGTGTGTTAATGAATCATCTCGAACATGAAAAATTTGAAATTTTGAAATTTTTGAAGAACACCAACTTAGAATCGTATATGTTTTCATTGGTATCAACCGGTTATCCAGTAATCGGTTTATATGGGCATGAACATAAACCGATTGTGGGTAAATTTTTCTTTTTTATCCGTGAATTATGTGTTGTTAAACATCAAATAAAATCAAAATTTATTTTATACCCGAAAGTTAAGAATGAGTATGACTTCATACTCAATTTTAGATCGTTTAAGATGTTATACTCAAGCTTTCAATTCGCGTATGAAGTTATACTCGCTTCGATTCGAGTATAAATTTATACTTGTTTTCAAATTGGGTAAAATCATACGGAACTATTTTATTTTTCATTTGTAATCGAAATGAAATTGAGTATGATTTCATACTCATTTTATGATCGAGTATTAACTGAAGAAAAAAATGGGTTAACCGGAATCGGTTACATATGTAAAAACCGATTCCTGACATTGCACAACATGAATCGGTTTATAAGAATGCTCATGCAATCCGATTCTAACAAAAAAGAGATACAGAAAAATTGAGAACAACAATCGGTTTACTCGATACACATATAAAATCCGATTCTAACATTATACATCAACAATCGGTTTTATAAGTGCTAATGTAATCTGATTCTCGATTCAAATTTCTCAACCGTAAAACATATCAAGGACAATCGGTCTTTGTGGGCATGAACATAAACCATTTCTATTTGCAATCGGATCACATATACATTAACGTTAACCGATTCTGATAAACCGGGAAAAATTTGATTTCAAAATTTTCAATTTTTGAGCAATTTTATGTTACTAAAACCTAGTTTATAGGATTGGGTTGAGAAGAAAAGAAGAAAAATCAGTTGAAGTGGAGATGGAAATGAATTTGATTTTGATTTTAATTTCTAATTTTATGATTATAGTTTTATGATTTTGATTTTGATTTTAGTTTTTAAATTTTATGATTTTAGTTTTATGATTTTGATTTTAGTTTTTAATTTTATGATTAAGATTTGATGGGGATAAATTAGTAGTATTAATATTTGATAGAGGGTAAAATGGTAGTTTCATCAAATTTAGACACCCCTTATCATTCTTTATGGGGTGGATGAAAAAATCCATATGCCCCAATTAAGCCTGGCACTTTTAGGGGCGACCCCGAAAGAATTAGGGGCGACTTTTTTATTCCCAACCCATATACACCGTTAAGGGATGTCCAAAAACGCGGAGAATACGTTAATGCCCTTACACAATCAAGCTTTTTGTGCCCGATTATAACAACGCAATCGGAAGCTTAGTAACTATGTTATACCGCCGATTATATCGATTTTGTGCCAAGCTCGTATCTTGTTTCTTTATTAATCGGTAGGAAAAATAACCTCACTAGACTACCGATTATAGTAGCTCCTAAATACCCAAAATTGGTGATTTCGCCAAGAAAGAAATTTGGGCAAACCGTATAATCGGAAGCTTTATTAACTACCGATTATTCTAGTTCCCAAATTCGAAAAAATGACATTTCGCAAAAACAAAATTTGGGGCATTGCTGTATAATCGGTAGGTTATTGGCTACCGATTAATATAGTTCCCAAATTCAAAAAAATGACATTTCGCAAAAACAAAATTTGGGGCAACTGTATAATCGGAAGTAATAATACTTCATTTGACTTCCGATTATACATATGCCCCAACAAAATAAAGCCGTTGGAACTCTAATCTCTATATAAGGATTGTATCCTTTTACTCTCTATGGAACACAAATACCTTTAAACTCGCTCCAACATCATCTTCAACATAATGGCCCAACCATTCATTAATCCTACGGAGTTCACGATCGAAGAAGATTTATCTTTATGTAGGCGCTATGTTCAATTCTATCCGAGACGAGGAGAAGAACGCAGGCAAGGAGGCATAATGAGTATGAGTTATTTGGGGAAAATTCACGAAAAATTTCGACGACGACACCAGAACTCCAAACAACCGTCACTCCATTGATCTTTTCTGCCGAGTTGGTTCAATAAATGGACACGTCCAAGAATTCGTCCATTTAACTTATCTTGTGAATCAATATCGATTGAGGGGTGAAACCAATGATGAGGTTATAGAACGATCTCTCGGGGAATGGCGGAGATGGAAAAGATCAAGCTTGTTATGAAGCTCATTTTAGAATCCTTAGGGAGATGGAAAGATTTAATCCGTTTAGGACTCGTCCAACACGTCCGCGACGCTAATCGCAATACCTTGTAATAGAATTGCGGGAGTTCAATGTAAAATTATGATGATGTGTAGGTGATATTGTTATGAATTTCAAAATATTTATGAAAATCGGAAGTTTTAATTGTTGATGTAACTACCGATTATAATCCAACGGCTAGTTCGTTCAAAAGAAACTAGCCGTGCCTCGAAAACCAAACACAATCGGTTGATAATACATATTTATAAACCTCCGATTATACTACTCTAATGAAACTGGGAACTCTGTTGACAAAACATCCTATAATCGGAAGTATATAACAATACATATTTACCGATTAAAAATAATCGGAGGCTTTGTTCAAACATTTACTACCGACTGAGTGTAATAATTGTACGCAATTTCAGTACAGTCTTGTAAAAGTACGCATCAACGGCCATATTTTCAAAAAAAAAGAGACGTTGGGACTCTCATCTATATAAGGAGGGTAAACTCTTCTTATTTATGCACCAAACAACACATATATAGCATTGTGTATTCTACAAATAGATTTTCCATCGTCTACTCTTGTGAATTCATTCTATATCTCAACTTACAAGCATGGCAACGTTTGACGCAGATGAAGATTTGGTCATTGTGAAAACATGGTATCGTGAAACAAGACGTGAAGATGTCATAGCAGGAAGGTTAACACCCGAAGTCTTTTGGGCGAGGGTATATAGCCAATTTGTGCGAGAGTATGGAAATCCAAAGCAAAGATCACTCCAACAACTTCATGATCGTTTCCGACTTGTCCAAAAAGGGGTAAATGATTACATAACGATACAAAAGAGGATGTTTAACACTAGCCACTTAAGCTTGTCGATCCAACAATTTGTAAGTATAACGCTCGGGTGTTTAATCTTTCTTACTAAAACGAAGTTGACATTAATTTATGTTTGTTTATATAGGAGACACTCGCAAAAAGACAGTACTTAGTGGAAAAGGGTGAAGAATTCACTTATGATGGAAGTTATGAATTCTCAAGTCCGTGGTAACAAAAGATAAATGTTTTTCCGATGGTTACAATCGGAAGTTATTATTTTATATTGTCTACCGATTCTTGGGAAGATTTTCACCTATTTTTCAGAATTTGGTGACAATCGGAAGTTTATGCAGTATGTTGTCTACCGATTCTGGGAAGATTTTCAGCTTTTTGTCAGACTATGGTGACAATCGGAAGTTTATTCAATATGTTGTCTACCGATTCTGGGAAAAATTTACAGTTTATTTTTTGTCAGAGTATGGTGACAATCGGATGTTTATATAATATGTAATCTACCGATTCTGGGAAAAAAATTTCAGTTGTTTTATCAGCCTTTTAATCGGAAGATAAGTTCAAAAAGTTAATAACCGATTATAATATTGATTGAGTCTGTTTACAAAAGCTTGTATAATCGGTTGATATATTAAAAATATAACTACCGATTATAGCTTTAGACTTCACAAGTATTTTCCACAAAATTCCAAAAAACATGTACAAATAGGGCTTTCCAAAATACATCTTTCAAACATAACAATCATTGATCTTCATCATCCGAGAAACCAATTCCAAAGAGGCCTTCCCGGGAGATCCACCTTCATGACGCGATCCCAATCCAACATGTTGGTCTCATATTGTTTCAACCAATCGTTACAATGATTATTGGAAGTAATCGTTCCAACCATCCAACGGAGGTAATGGGCAATCCCTCTTTACTCTTAAACCGATAAAATGCATCTCATTCACAAATGCCATAACAATTCTTCTATCTTTAACCGATTCTTCGCAAACCGTCCTTGTAGGTGTAAACGTATAAGAATGTCCATACCTAGGAGGAACAAAGAAATGTACCACGCAATTCAAAGCGTCCGCTAAGAGATATCCACATTTAGGCATTGTCATCCAATACTTGGATCCAATTGTCTTCAATCCCTTTCGGCACTTTACACGCGCAATAAAGTCTTTGAACTCTAGTTCTTTGTCGTGCCTATCTCCTTCCTTCATCATCTCCATATAGAAATCCTTGTCCTTTATTAGTTGTTCCGCCATCTTAGTTCTTAAATTTTGCCATTGGGTGACATCTTCGTTCACCGCCTCTCCAAAGTAACCAATTTGTTCCGAGGCGACGTGAAACCCGCAATTGCCATCCCCATCAACCTCGTCGGTGGACAAAACAAATGGAACAATGAGTGGAGGGAGTTGTTTCATATACTCTTCTATAATCGTATACCTTGATCGTGTTGGTCTTCCATGAAAATCCCTAGGACAACGAAGAGTACCATACTTCTCTCTTATAGTCACCATTTCCGTTGAATGTGTTTGTGGCGAGTCGCTCATTTGATCAATAACTACGGAGCTAGTTTGGGTCTCCACTAACACAACTTGTTCCACAAAGATCGACTTGACTTACTTGAAAAGGCTTCTTAGAGACCCTTAGACTTCCATTTTGATCTTTTCTTGGACGACCTCTTTTTCTTGGGTTGCGGCTCATCTTCAAATTCGGCTTCCGAACGCTCATGCCGACACAATATTCTTTTATTAGACAAATGATCCTTTAATTCTTTTCTTTCAATGGTCCTCGACACTTCGGTGTTTGGCCTACCCGCCCCTTTTGCTTAATAGGTTCATCAACCTCTTTTAAACGAGGGTGAAGAGCTTGTTCCAAATCATGCATCAATATTTGCTTCTTGGCGCCATTTGTTGTAGCATAACGCTCGGCTATTCTTGCACAAAATTCCGACTCCATGAACGACGGACCATTGACTACGGGTGTGCTTGGAGTGAAATTTAATTGCTTCCAAAATGGATGAATATCATTGATGTCAATCACATCGACGTACCTACCCATTTTATGACGACATGGGAGACCAATACCTATCATATCCTTGCAAACACAAACCGTATTCTCGTCATCGTTAGCTTTATACAACTTCAATTGTTCTATCATGTGATTTATTGCCCAACGTGAAACTTTATGAACAATGCCCCTTAGAAGCAATCTTTCCCCTTCGTGTTCCGTAGGGAATTTATGTACACTAAATTGCATAGAAGCCTTAATCTTTATGAGATCACGATTGGTGAATTCATGGATTGCTTCTTGGATCGACACAACTCCATTTTGACTACCTAGAAGTATTTTCTTTAATCGGCCATGAGACCCCTCCGCAATGCTTGTCGCCTCGTTCTTGAAGTTATGATATTCATATGTCCATGCATACACAAACCTCTCCTTAATCGGTAACCATTGTGTTTTACAATACTCAACGGGTTTTGGGTAGTCCTTGTAATATTCTTCCTCAAATTTCTTCAAGTTCCTTTCAGAATTTCCTCGGTCATTGACCAAACGATCTTGTCCCATGCTTTCATGAACGATCTCCAAATTATCCCATCCTCCTTCCATTTTTCATCAAATAACCTCTTCTCTTCCTCTCGTTCTTCCTCGGTTAATTTACTAATGCGCTCATCCTCTTCCTTCGACCTCTTGGTACCCTTCCTTGGTTTTTTAGCTTGGAAATGGCGATGGCAATTGTGTCCGAGGTTGCATTGAATGTGCCACGTACACCGCAAGTTTAGAGCTTCAGGAAACACTACCGCTATTGCATGCATTAAGGCTTGATCGTTATCCGTTACAATAACCCTTGGAAAATCATCCCCATTGTAAATGGACCTCGCGTCTCCAAGATCAAATGAAACTCACGTTGTTCTCATGATCCATTAAACCCCATGCAATCGTAAACGTGTTTTTGTCCGAAGTGTGACAAGCAATGTTCAACAACGGCATGTTATATTTGTTTGTCTTGTAAGTGGCATCTATCAACACAATTTGATGAAAACACTGAGCCAATTTTATCATTTCGGGATGTGCCAAGAAAATACGTACCACTTTACCATCCTTTTCTTCCGTTCTCAGCGTGTAGTCGCGGTAACTCGGCTAACCACTGCGATTGTTGCATGACCGTTCTACCATCCCATTCCGTCCTTTTGATCGTAGCTAGGGCCGACTTAATTGTAGATAAAGAAGACAAGTTGTCGGGGTCGTCCGCCTTTATTTTACTTAAGATCGCACTTGCCTTTTGGATACGCATAGATCTCACCGTCTCCATTTCATGTGGTTTTAACTTCGCAACCATTACATGTCCAATAAGAGTATCAGGATCATCGTGGTTGTGACAACCATTAACAACTTTAGACATTTTCCAATCTTTACTTTCCTTACCATCGGGCTTATAGAAGACAATCTTAAATGGGCATCCAATCTTCTTCGTATGAGTTCGGTACTTCTTCCTCTCCGTCTTCCTTACATACTTATTATTCTTTCCCTCGTGACTCTTCTTCTCCCCACCTCGCTCACATACCATTTCAAACCGAATATTCTTAACGCAACGGTTCTCGAACTACCACGCACATCTTCTCTTTTGCCTTGTTCATAAGCCATTCCTTGGCCTCCTTCTTACTTCCAAATATCTAAATGGGCATATTACAAAACAAAAATAATAAGCATAACCATCTAACATACACGATTGGAAAAAGAAAAGATAATTCATGACCATACCAAATCGTTTGCATAGTGTAGGGAAGTATCAGGCCTCAAATAATAATCGTCATCAACCGCTACAACAGCCTACGCACAACAACAACAAGTTATGCATTAGCAATCGGAAGGAAGTTTAGATAATAAGTAAACGATTGTAACACAATCGGTGATTTAATACTATAAAACGTGAATCGATTATAATAAATCGGTAGTCATGTACGCATATAGTCTACCGATTAACGACATACGTAAATGAACAATTCTTCTGTGTAAAAACCTTCAATAATCGGAGGGACTATAAATTCATGAACCAACCGATTATTATATTCCAATAATCGGACGTTTATTCATGTATACAACTTCCGATTATGAGAAATTGAAGCTTTCAATTTGGGGATTTTTTTATATTCGGCATATTAATACATCAAAATATATCCGATTATTGATAATCGGTAGATATGTTACTAAATTAACTACCGAATATATGTCGTTCATGTCATTCAATGCATGCAAAAATCGAATTTTCACGTTCGAAAACACACACAAACGCACGTAACATGGATAACATGGGTATTAGAGTTTGTTAACAACATACCTGTATGTTTGATGAATCGTTAGCTTCGATCTCGGGTGATTCTTCATTTTCTTCCATGAAAGCGTCGTCAGGGTTTCATCTCCATCAAAATTTGGATCATTCAACATATACCCCAAATCGTCATCTCTAAACAGAGTGAACCTTGAAATTCAACAACTTCACGTCCTCCTTCTTCGTACCCATCCATGTTTATGGAAGTTGGCAAAAATGGGAAGTTGGCAACATATACCCACTTCTTCTTCTTTTTTTTTCTTCTTCTTCTCTCACTCAATCGGGAATTACCTCACGATGAGTCAAAATTTTTTCCAAACACTAATATATAGACCCCAAACCTCACCGATTCAGAGTTTGCTTCCGATTATTGAGTGAAACTACCGATTATTGTTTTGGCTACCGAATATTATAGTTTTTGTCAAAGGTTGAATCACGACCACTTATAATCGGTAGTGTATAAGTTTTATTATCTACCGATTATGTCGATTGCAAATTAAAGCAAATAAGGATTTTAGGAAAAACTCATTTAGGGCAACCTATAATCGTGAGGTTGTGGAACCTATTTGGCCTACGATTATGGCTGCATAAAAATCACGAACCACATGGTTATGCCCAGGCGCCAGACACTCAAAACCTATGGAATTTGGCAAGGGTTCGATTTGGGGCTCCTTACAATCGGTAGGTTTTTAAGTTGTTAACTCTACCGATTATGGTAGATTTCAAAATTCATCACATGAATGATTTTAGAAAAAACTCATTTTGGGGCAACCCATAATCGGATGGGTTGGTAATATATTTAACTCCCGATTATGGTTTGCATCCAAAACGCAAACCAAGTGGTTAAGGTGGCCGGTGCACTCAAAACCCATGAAATATGGCAAAGGTTGGATCCGGGCTCGTTATAATCGGTGGGTTATATAATTATATACCCACCGATTATGGTAGATTTCAAAATTCATCACGTGAAGGATTTTAGAAAAAACTAAATTTGGGGCAACTTATAATCGGTAGTTTATGTAACCTATTAGACTTCCGATTATGGCTAGATCCACAGCTCAAGCCAAGTGGTTATGGCGGCTCTGCACCCCTCAAAACATATGGAATTTGCCAAGGTGAATACGGAGCTTCTTATAATCGGTAGTCTTATAAGTTGGATAAGCTACCGATTATAAAGGGGATTATTAGGAAGTATCAACACAACAATCGGTAGGTATAGTTTCATTTTAACCTACCGATTAAATGTTTACCTACCGATTATGGTGTTGGCTACCGATTATATAAGGGCATATTGGCCATTTTGAAAAATCGAAGATAAGGGGTAGCTTAGATTTACGTTTGGGTGACCTTTTTTGTCTTTTAGTGTCGCCCCTAATTCTTTCGGGGTCGCCCCTAAAAGTGCCAGGCAATTAAGGTGTTAAATAAAAGATGACATTAAGAGGGAATTTGTCAAGAGTGAATTAGGTGGAATCAAAATTTATCAAGAGGAAAAAACCTTGTTCGGGGTTTGAGAGGGAACACAAACTCATTTTTTAAAAAGAAAGAAAAAAACTTATTAAAATCAGCCCAAAAGTTGTCATGTCGGATTTGCAAAACTGGCAGAACAAATTCTCGCGTTAAGAAATAAAGGGGAAATTAAAAAAACAATGCATGCGGTGAGCGTGGATCGAACACGCGACCTTCAGATCTTCAGTCTGACGCTCTCCCAACTGAGCTATCCCCGCAACTGTTGATAATCTAATATGATTAACTTATTGAACCAAATTATTACTAAAAAGATAAGGTTTAAATTTCAATGGTTTGTAATGACATACATATGGTGGTGTTCTTGAGTTTATGAATGCTAGGGAGAAATGGAAAGAGGCACATATTTAATCCCTGAAAAACTGAATCTAATTCCATCTATCAATTATAGCAAATTCATCATCAAAAGAATCAAAACTCATAACAAATCAGCATTATTAGTAGGACGTGTTATTCACATTAATCATCCCCATCTACAATTTAGCATCAAATGTTCTTCTTCTGATGACGAGAAAGACGAGCTTCCTCCGGTAAGTAGCGACACTCTTAATCTTAACTCAAAAGATGAATTACTTGCTTGGCCATGGCAGCATTTACTCCATGGCAAATAGATGCTTTGCTCCATTTTTGTGTGTCATTCTTGCACAAGGGCCATCTTAATCTTATTTGTATCGCTGCAGGATATCCCAAAAGGGACAGTTGAAATAATATGCTAATGTTATTTTTTTGTATATTAACCTACTAAGCAGATTGCACGAAAATCTAGTAATGGAGTCAGGAGGAACCCAAGACGGCTAATAAAACTTGCAACATCTGACGGAAAATGGCATGATAAATGGACTAGTGATTACATTTTCACTCTGCAAGATTTGCAGTTAGCTGATCTTTCCATAGATGGTCAGAGGAATGCTAAAGTCTTAATCACCCTCACTGCAACAAAGGTGAGTCTTTAAACTTGACAGATTCATGTGTAAATAGAGTGCAGTGAAAAATGAGCTGGTAAATGTATGTGTAGCATTCAGGGTTTGGGTTTTCAGTCGAAGGGAGAATCGTCACGTCTTTCACAAGGAAATGCACTAATTGCTCTTCTTCATACCATAGAGAGGTACTACTAATTGTATGTGTACGTACTGAACTATTATCACGTTTCTGCAGATTACTCTAATTGCGTGCACTCAACATATGTATCAGATAAATACAACGTTTGATGTTTGGGTGTTACCATCAACACGAGAAAACCGGTCTAGTTCCACACAATTACCTGAAATTGGCGGCGACGATCCATCTGTAATAATATTAACGTTAGCCTACATTAGTACACCTGAATATTTTCTCTCTTGAGTGACATACACTGGGTTAATGCATGTGTTCGATGACTTCAATTTGTAGGTGATTTATGTGAAACCTGGATGTGAAGCTGATCTTGATTCACTCATACGGGACACAATTCGACTTACAACTTCCGCTAAGGTAGGTAATTTTTCTGTCACATCAAGTTATCAGATAAAATCAAAACCTCACCATTGAAGTTTTAATTTTTAGGACACCTGTTCGGAGTCTTGTGAGAAAGCTGAACCAAGATTGCACTGTGAGTGCATACCATTTCCCCTACCTTTAGTAAATGAGTTAGTTCTAATTTACATTTTCTATTGATCAAAACAAAAAAAAAAACTTACATTTTCTGGGCAGATATTGGTGGGAAAGAGGCTTCTGCCGTAGATGGGAGGTGGTCTAGACTTCTGGAGCTAAAGAAAAAACTATAAGTCGAACAGATAAGTTTTAAGCAGTAATAATTATCCATTTGGATTGTAATTCAACCAATAAACTGTACATAAAAAAAAAAAATCAATCATATCAAACTACTCCTTTTGATTCCAATATTATGCAACATCCAATTTTAAAGCCATGTTACAATTCGTCTGCTTCTTTGGACAGCCAAACTGGTTTTGCAAATAAAAAAAAAAACACAAAAACCAAACTAGTTGCCCAACTGAAGCCATACTGATACTAGGATGCATTTACAGTTAAGGACTGCTTGTAGAGATGAACCTCGTATTCACATCTGTGGTGTCGATATTGACATTAACTACCAGTACTACCACCCCATGCTAAGAATAAACTTATCTGGAGTTCTGGGAAAAATAATATCTCCGCATAACATGCAATCTTTCGAGCAGCTCTCCCAATGTTGGCCGACATTTTGGGTCGCTAAAGTGCCAAATGCAAAAATTATGAGAAACAAAGTAGAAGATTGAAATATGAAATTGCCTTGCATTTTTTTTTTCTGAGAAATTGGAGTCAATACAGACACAAAATAACCAATGCATGTCATAAAATATGCACCTGTGCAAGCAAGTCTTGATGAGAAATGCCCATTTTGGCTCGGCATCTTCCGGGATCTCAATATGTTGGTCCATGAACCCTACAGCCGCAATTACCTGCATAAATGCACCTCCAAAACTCTAGATATACGGTTCTACACTCTTATGTAATATTTACACATATTCCTAATGTAAAATTGAACGATAGTTGTTACATGAGCATGGAATATCATCTGCTGCGAAAGAACATACCTGCACTGGGATCAGACCATCCCAAGGAACTTTTCCGGTAGCAAGCTCCCACAATACCACTCCAAAGCTATACACATCAGATCTATAAAGTTTCTCATGTATTAGTTATTATAAGATAATATGTGAACACGAAATTGAATAGCCAAATCATTCATATAATTAACAGAGCTAGCAACTACAAGAATTTGAACCTACTTCTCATCTGCCGGCTCATTACGTATAACCTCTGGAGCCATCCATTGTGGCTGTAGAGAACAGCAAAATCAAATAAAACACTACCTAGAAATGCCATTCTGAAATATCAATTTAAGAAGAAAGAAAAGAACCAAGGAAGTATATTGAAATTTACGTGTTACCGTTCCATTCCCATTCTCTGTTGTTAAGAAGGTTGCATGTTGAGTCGTGAGAGACCAAAATCCCCAACCTAATATTAGAATTTAGAAGATGAACAGATAAACAAAAAAAAACAATCTCTGCATTACAATGTATTGAGCATTCTTCAAGAAAAGAAGAACTATAAGAGACGTACGCACCTTCAGATGCCAGTTATTATCAACCAACAGATTTGATGACTTTAAATCACGATGAACGATTGGTGGGTTGTAACAATGAAGATAATTCATACCTCGTGCCTATAGAAATATTGAAACCCAAAGCAAAATAAAATTAGACTAAAAGTTAATTTTCCTGACATATATAAGTTTTTGTCAGAAAGACGATTGCTAACAATGTCCAAAGCCATGAGAACCCGCCGTTTCCAATCTAATGCAGGAGGATTTCGTCGAAGCAACTGAAACAAACTCCCACTGCAACAGGAAAGTTTTATGCACATTAATATATGAGAGGCTTCAAAACATAAAAACTTTTACGAAGAGAAAGTAAAATGGGAAAAAGTGGAGCATGAACCGTGGGAGGAACTCAGTGACAATGCACAAATGTTTAGGTGAAGTTACTGCCCCCATAAACAGTAGAACATTTGGGTGCCGGAGCCCTTTCATAAGCAAAACCTTCATGAAGATATAATTTTAAACCACTTGTTAAATGTCAAATTTGTTGCAAGGTAGAAGCTAAAGAGTAGAGTTAAAATAATACTACCTCCTGTCTGAAGGTTCGTAGCAAGTCTTCTGAGTACTCAAATTCAGAAAAGACCTTTACAGCAACATCCTGTGTTATAGAGTAGCAATTATTTCTAACCAATTTACCTGGGTATAATCCTTACTAAGGCTAAGCAGGCAAGAAACGCAAAATGCCAACATGAAAAGAGTACATACCGAGCCACACCAGAGACCATGATACACAGTCGTACATGAGCCTGAGAGTCATCAATCAGAAATCAAAGATCGGAAAAGAAAATCAGAAATGAAAAATCATCAATTTAGGAAAAAAAGGAAAGAAAAAGAAACTTAGCACCTCTCCCAATTTGTTCACCAAGTATCAAGTCACCCCACAAGATGTCATAGCTCAAGGAGTCCGGCTCCATGATGCTACGACAAGGAGATCTACTGCAACTACTACTACCAATAGTCACGTCCAAAATACTTGTAGTGTTTCCGCATGAGAAGATGATGTGAAACTACAGGCTTCACTTCCACTGAATAGGTAACCTTCCACAACCTTATTTGGTAAGACCGGACTTCTCTGTTGATCAAAGCCATCCTTTATTTCACTATATAAGATGGGATAGATATCATGGGTGGTAGTTCTTCTCATCGACGCACCTCCTACCCCACCTTCCCATGGCAAGTATACGCCCGCCGCCTTAGAAGTTATCATTTTGCAGACTCCTGTCTTATGACGAGGTGTCAATCTCGCAAAAATAAATTTCTCTACTTCTCTTTAACTAGCAAGTAGTATAATGTAAGTAGGATCGTCCCAAGGGAGGTATGAAGTTCAAGTTGTTATGGAAATACTCTTAGCAAAGATGATTTTGTTGTAGAAATTTGAAAATTGTAAAATGTATTCAAATATGAGATGTAATTGATTAAAGGTTCAATCTAGACCACGGAATACAAACCAAATTGATAGATAGCTATATTCTTCACATTATCATGTTACTAACAACCCTATAATAATTAGTACGCTCAACTATTCCGTTATTATCTCCTAGCTCACCGGATACGGAAGCGCTCGACTGCCGGTTCCTACTTGCCAAGTTTCCTAGAGGTACGCTTACTAGGTTCGACTTAAACAAATGCTCTAAGTTCTCGTGAGATAAGGTTGCTCCTAGTGATGAACTCAAAAGCATGAATCACCTACTAGTGTTGATTTCTACATATAAGTACTTAACAAAGTCCCATCATCAATACCTATATATTGCTACTTGCGTTTATCTTCTCTAGACAATTACGGGTCGAAGAAAATCTAAACTAGCAATAGGATTATGAATCAACTATTTAATTTCGAACTTAAACAATCAACAAATAATCCATAAACAATAATAGCATGGTAGAAATCAATCAATAACATAAATAAATGCAAGAGAACAAGTTATTTCATCAATTATAGATTCATATTTTGGCTTCGAAATCGCCCTTAATCAAAGAGAGTTTTAGTTATTCATAATATTGGAGTTCATCATCAAATAATAATGGAAATAAAGTAAAGAAGATGAAAATATCAAATGAAAGCAAACCCTAGCTCCGGCTCTCTGCAAAACTCCCAAAAGAATACGTGATATCCCTAAAAGAATAGAAACCTTTTCTTTTTATAGCCTTCCCACTTTCCAAAATTAGGTCTTCAAAGTCCATCACCCAAAAAGTCCACCAAGCCCATGAACCATGTGAAAATATGTCCCAAAAATATGCTCGCCGGAAAACTGGGTTTTTGGCCGGAATATGACCGGAAAGTCGTCGTCGGTCACCTGAAAAGTCAAATGGTCAAAGGTCCAACTCGGGTCAACTGAGTCAACTCGGAGTCAACTGAGTTAACTGCCGAGTTGAAAACGAGTCAGTGAACTAAGACCGGATCCATCTAATTTGGCTGAGTGTGCATTATTCAGTTCCATCCCAGCCATAATGGCTGTGCCTTCCCTGCACCCTTACCAGCCCTGTAGTGCAACACAGCAACCACACACCAATCTGCATTTCTCCAATGCCACTGCCATGTAATTATCCTTTATGTCTCTGCAACAATCACTAGCACCATCAACCCATTTGTTTCTTAACTCCAACTGCTTCATCAACTCAGGCCACTCACTCATTCCACCTGCGACATCAGTTAAGCCGCAGCTTCAAACTCAGGACCATTTTCTGCAACAGCTGCAACTCCACAACATGTGACCTAGCATACATCTACATTCATCAACTCAATCTTCCATCTCAGTTGCTTCTTGGCTTCCACACTCAGAACCAGCAATACTCAACATTCACAAACCCTACAGACTTCAAAATCAATCCAAACCTGTACCCAAATCTCCTTACCCAAAACAATCCACCGTCACTACCATTCGACTTTAGTGGTAGCAAAGAACATCATCAGCTTCCCTTATACCACCTGCAATACGCCACAGCAAGCGCCAACATCCTTAATATCGAAATCGATTAGCACCCTACATTGGCTCGTGCTTGTTCTCAACTGCAATTCCATTATCACCTCAACAGACTTCCACCTGCAATTGCATCACCACAATTCCAAGGCACATAGCACAGCTCCTGCGAGTCCTAAACATACATTTACAAATAACAACGGCAACCAGCCTCAGTTCAAGTCCCTAGGTCCATTCCTAGCCTTGCCTGCAATCATGGCTCCACTATGCTACATAGCAGCAGAGACTTGAGTCTCTTCTCTTTCTCAACTGCTCTGTGTTGTTTTAGCACCAGTGAGAACAAACCCTTACTTCCACCGATTCGGGCTCTAGTAAACACCCTTTGAAAAACCCCAGTAACTCCAACTATTGCAATGACCAAAGACACGCCCATCTACCCGCAATTGTATCAATCCTTGATGTTGCCTTCCAACTCCACCGGTGCCAACTTGCACTCCTCCATTTCACGAACCCGAGTCCATCCTTGCCTGTTGTCCTCTCTCGTTGCAAGCACCCTCACCTGGCCCATCGCTCCCAAGATTGATTACCTGTAATGACAGATTCGTGAACCGCCAACATCACCAGTCCACCACATACAAGCTGCCATTCATCCCCGCAACACCACTAGCTCTCACCGCAATGACACACATAACTCCTCCTTGCTCTAGCCATCTATAACAAAGAAACACACCTTTGCATCCATTCAATTATGAGAATTTTAGCTCCATAATCTCAAAGCAATAGCATTAGCCATGGCTAACTAACTATCACAACAACTTCTCGTAATCACCGACTCATTGAAATAGTTCAATTCCACACACTTCTTGTACATCATTCCTCCACCGAGATGCACACCTACACCCAAATTCTTCTCGGTTCATCCAACCCCATCTCGGTTCTTGACCACCAGTTCACAATTACCAGGCTCCCTTAATTGTTGACCTTCTACAACCAACCCCATTTCCACAAACACCCAAAGATCGGGCCATAACAGCCCTAATCCCGTAATATCATGCCAAAGACTATCCATCGCACACTCGCTTTCTCTTCAAGCCTCTTGAAATACCATCGATTCTCACGCAACCAAACTAGCACCATCACCACACCTAGAAGCACCATTCCATTCCCGAGCTCAAGAGGTTCATCATCTCGATTCAAAAACAAATTGCCATGCCCAATGTTGTCAAATTTCCCATGAACTCCGGACATATTTCCCGTAAAAAAAAACTCCACCACAGATTCATTCTCGGTCATCAATTTTCTTCTCTCGCACAATGACCTTCTTAGACAAACCAAGCCATAACTCCCAAACCCTAGGTTCCTCTATCTAGCGTTACCATCTCAAAATTATAGGCAAACCCATCTCATACTCAATTAATCTTCAATCGATAATCATCTCTATCAAACCCTAATTTTTTTACATGATCTGATACTAAACAACAACACAGTGAATTCCTCCATCTTGTGTTCTTGACCAATCACAACCCAAGCCCCGATCTTAATTTCTCCCTCTTGATTCCTCTCTTAGGTCGACAATGGAGTCACCGTTTTACAACAGCCTCTGTCTTGATTTCAGGCAGTGGAAGATAATGATGAGAAGAATTCTCTTCTCTGAATTTCATGGTATTGTAAGAGATGCAATGGATATAGCCACCCGATAAAATAGATAAGGGGGACACCCGTAAATGGTTCTAGGCACCCATTCTTTAGATAAAAGCCACCATAGTGATACTTGGCTTGTCAGTTTCGCGGAACCGACTGCCTATTTACTTCCTTGTTGCGCATATTCTTGGCCGACTCCGAGTATCACCCGCATGTGAAATGACCAAATTCCGTTCCTTGCTCAAAATGAATGATTTCTTCTTCTTTTGCTCCGCGCGACTCCAAAGCACCTAAAAACTCAAATTCACACATAAGATACATATTTTACAAGAAAACTTAGCGAAGAAAGCATAAACAATAGATAAATATCAAGGTGTTTTAAACACCTATCAAATTCCCCCACACTTAGACTTTGCTAGTCCTCGAGCAAATCAAACAAAATAATTCTAAAAGATACATACAACTCCGTCTCGTCGAGGCTACGGTTACTCTAAGCATGAACAACAGGCCTTTGAACCCCTAGGTGTCCCTAGTGGACGAGTTTTAGTCTCGTGAAGGTTTACAAGAGGTATGCCTACAAAACCTATATTTCAAACTCCGTCTATTCGTGACAAATCAATGAATGAATCCAAAATGACTACAGGAGGAGGTACCTTGCACAAATTCAGTTCATATATAAGTAAATAAAGCTCTAATTAGATAGTCGAACAAACCACAATACTCGGAAACTAACAAACCACAATCACAATGAAAAGATTAAGAAGATGGATATAGATGTAGATGTTGGCGAATGTTCACAAGTGATCGATGTTTCCCATATCCGTCTCAAGGTCACCGCCAAGATGAACCTATGCATCCTATTGGATTGAGCTCTTGGTCAATTCTAGTGTTAACACACTGGCATATACAAGGGAACCCGGTGGTCAACAAACTTATTTATACATCAACTCACTGGCATATACAAGGGAACCAGGAGTGACTTTATTCACCAAATATAATACTTTCTTTTCTTTTTCTTTCTTTTTCACTTTTTTTTTTTTTTTTTTTTTTTTTTTTTTTTTTGATGACAAAGATGATTCGATCTTTTGGATCCAAGCGCATGCTTCTTGTCGCAAGTACGTGATAGTTGCCTTGGATCCTGCATTCCACGCTTGTTTAGGCGACGGAGACAGGGACTACGTTTCACACATACTGCTATTCCCAAGTGTCATTCTTATTCCGTTTGGTCTAATTGGTCGGTCTCTTTTTTTCTTTTTCTTTTTTTTCTTTTTTTCCTTTTTCTAGCAACTCAATCACTCTATTTCATCCTAGCAGTAATAACACGTCGATGTTTAGTGACCCACCAAAGCACTTAGAGAACAATAGATAAATATGGAAAATAAAATAAAAATAGAATGCGATATGGTGATATTCCGAGATATGGTAACGACTATCATGTTATTTGTGATTCCTGAGCTATGTTCATTTCTTGTTAATTAATGGGTTCCTCAACTCCCGCAATCAAAATGATTCCATCCACTAATGGTGTCATCCTAAAGGCACAAGTTTCTAGATTTCGGAGTTCAAAAGCACAAATTTTTTTCTTTTTTTTTCTTTTTTTTGTTTTTTTTTTTTTTTTTTTGGCAAAAAAAAAAAAAAAAAAACTACTAAACGCATAAAACAAACTATACAAACATATAAATGCTCCCCCACACTTAAACTTTACATTGTCCTCAATGTAAAATTGAATCATCCAAAGAAGGTTCAAGGTGGGAAATTCCGCAAATGATATGCAAAAACAAGAAAATAAAGATAAAATGCTTAAAAATAAAAAGATAAAGGGAAAGATACAAAACCGGTGGGTTGCCTCCCACTTAGCGCTTGGTTTAACGTCGTCAGCCCGACGTTCGGCTCCAATTACTCCTCCAGAGGGAGTGGCGTCACTCAATGTGATCATATCCCCGATTCTCCGTCACAAACTGCTCATAGTATGGTTTCAAGCGATGGCCGTTAACCTTGGAAATCAGCCCTGTTTTGGGACTAGTAATTTCAACTGCACCATGCGCAAACACATTAGTAACAACAAATGGTCCAACCCATCTGGACCTAAGTTTACCCGGAAACAATTTAAGACGAGAATGGAATAAAAGTACTTTCTGCCCTACTTCAAAACTCTTTCGGGAAATCATTTTATCATGGAAAGCCTTGGTCTTTTCTTTATAAATGCGTGAACTTTCATATGCATCATTTCGTATCTCTTCTAACTCATTGAGTGAAGTTTCCTATGTTCACCAGCCTGCATCTAATTCCATATTACATACCTTGATAGCCCAATAAGCTTTGTGTTCAAGTTCGACGGGAAGATGGCAAGGTTTGCCATAGACAAGCCTAAAAGGAGACATACCGATGGGTGTCTTATAAGCTGTCCTATACGCCCACAAAGCGTCATTGAGTCTATAACTCCAATCTTTCCTTGTAACATTCACCGTCTTCTCTAAGATGGACTTAATCTCCGGTTGGAAATTTCAGCTTGTCCACTCGTTTGTGGATGATACGGTGTGCCAACTTTATGAGAAATGTTATACTTCTTTAGAAGAGCGTGAAAGGATCTCTTGAAGTGCGAACCTCCATCACTAATCACCACTCGAGGTGTTCCAAACCTAGAAAAGATATGTTCCTTCACAAACTCACAAACAATATGAGAATCATTGGTAGGGGTGGCTTTAGCTTCCACCCACTTAGAAACATAATCTACAGCAAGAAGTATAAAAATTTCCCATTGGAATTCACAAAAGGCCCCATAAAATCGATACCCCAAACATCAAAAATCTCAACAAATGAGAATTGGTGTTTGCGGCATTTGGTTTCTAGCACCAAGGTTGCCTGTCCTTTGACACCTATCACAAGCCTTACAACATATATATGCATCCTTAAACAATGTAGGCCAATAAAAACCACTTTCGAGAACCTTGAGGGATGTCCTCTAGGCTCCGAAATGGCCACCACAAGCATATGAGTGACAAAAATTCAGAATTGATTGGAACTCGGATTCAAGTACGCACCTGCGGATCATTTGATCGGAGCAATGCTTCCACAAATAAGGTTCATCCCATATATATTGCTTAGCAATCTTCTTAAGCTTGTGTTTTTGAAATGTAGACATGGAACTAGGTACTTGTCCCGTCACCAAGAAGTTAACGATATCGGCGTACCATGGAGTTGTGCCACCAACCGCAAAGAGTTGCTCATCAGGAAGCTATCATGCAAAGGAATCGCTTCTTCGGACACAACCAATCTGCTTAAATGATCCGCTACAAGTATTCTCACTACCCTTCTTGTCCTTGATTTGCAAGTTGAACTCTTGAAGAAGAAGAATCCACCTTATGAGCCTTGGCTTAGCATCCTTCTTTGTTAGCAAGTATCGAAGTGCAGCATGGTCGAGAAAACAACCACCTTTGTACCCACTAAATAAGATCTAAACTTCTCGAGTGCAAACACTATGGCCAAAAGCTCCTTTTCAGTAGTTGAGTAGTTGATTTGTGCTCCGTTGAGAATTCTAGAAGCATAATAAATGGCATATGGAACTTTGCCATCTCGCCTGTCCCAACACGGCTCCAACGGCATAATCACTTGCATCGCACATCAACTCAAATGGCTTGCTCCAGTCCGGTGGTTTGATGATTGGTGCGGTAGTCAACAACTCTTTCAAGGTGTCGAAAGCTTCCTTGCATTCCTTATCACAATCAAAGGCCACATCTTTTGCAAGAGTCTACACAGGGGCATTGCAATCTTGGAGAAATCCTTGATGAATCTCCTATAAAACCTCGCATGACCAAGAAAAGAGCGAACCTCCCTCACATTTGTGGGGTATTGTAAGTTCCGAATCAAATCTATCTTAGCCTTGTCAACTTCTAACCCCTTAGAGGATACAACATGACCTAGAACAATCCCATGATTCACCATAAAGTGACATTTTCCCAATTAAGCACAAGATTAGTTTCTACGCATCGTTTAAGAATAAGTGCAAGGTTATCTAAGCATTTATCAAAAGAATCACCATACACGCTGAAATCATCCATAAACACTTCTATGATG
Organism: Papaver armeniacum; assembly: GCA_023531295.1. Classification (NCBI taxonomy): domain Eukaryota; kingdom Viridiplantae; phylum Streptophyta; class Magnoliopsida; order Ranunculales; family Papaveraceae; genus Papaver; species Papaver armeniacum. The sequence goes on from JAJJWW010017624.1 coordinate 46,820, forward strand.
CTTTCCACATAATCGAGAATATACTTACCATACAACGTTGAAAAGTGGCTGGTGCATTGCACAAGCCAAATGGCATACGTCTATACGCAAAAGTGCCAAAAGGGCAAGTAAACGTCGTCTTTTCTTGATCTTAGGAGCTATTACAATCTGGTTATAACTGAAAAACCATCAAGGAAAGCAATAAAAAGCATGTCTAGCCAACCTTTCAAGCATTTGATCAATGAATGGTAAGGGAAAATGGTCCTTTCGGGTGGTAGAGTTGAGCTTTCGGTAATCAATGCACACTCTCCAACCGGTCTGGATTCTAGTTGGAACCAAGTCATTATCTTCGTTTTTCACCACCGTGATTCCGGACTTCTTTGGAACGACTTGAATCGGGCTCACCCATTTGCTATCGGATATGGGATAGATCACCCCTACTTCCAACAACTTCAGGATTTCCTTCTTGACTACTTCCATCATCGGAGGGTTCAAGCGACGTTGAGCTTCCCTTGTTGGTTTTTCCCCCTCCTCAAGAAGTATTCGGTGCATACATGTGGAAGGACTGATTCCTTTGATATCGGCAATGGTCCATCCAATGGCAGACTTGTACTCTCTTAGCACTCGAACAAGCTTCTCCTCTTGCACCTTGGTAAGGTTGTTGGCAATGATCATAGGTAACTCTTCCTTGTCACCTAAATACACGTATTTAAGGTGATCCGGCAGAGGTTTCAACTCAAGAATAGGTGCCTCGCACAATCGATGGTAAAAGTTTCTCATTAGTAAGCGGCAAAGAAACATAAGACACATTATACTTTTGTGGAACTTCTTTTAATGAGTTAAGAGATAAAACAGACCTCTTTAAGCTCATCACAAATAGACAATTCACTTTCAATGTCTTTATATTTTCCATAACCTAAACCTTCCACTATGGTGTTTTCTAAAGCATCTTCACCATTCAATTCAAAAATCATTGAGCTAGAGAATCAATAATATCAATTGAAAAACAGGAATGCACATCACTAGGATATCTCATAGCCTCAAAGATATTGAAACTTATGACTTCGTCATCAAATTCCATAGTTAAAGCGCCCTTGAAAACATCAATCTTTGTTCTAGCGGTTCTCATAAATGGTCTACCCAACAAAGACAAAGGAGTAGACGATGGTGAATCTTCATCCATCATGTCAAGAACATAGAAATCACTGGAAATATGAGTTGATTAACCCGCACCAAAACATCTTCAATAACCCCTTTCGGGTAAGAATTAGACCTATCGGCAAGTTGTATAACAATACCGGTATTCTTAAGAGGTCCAAGATTCAATGATTCATAAACGGAGCGCAGGCATAACATTAATGGATGCTCCTAAATCTAACATAGCACGTTCAAACCCGATTTTACCAATAGTACATGGTATGGTGAAACTACCGGGGTCTTTCAACTTAGGTGGGAGTTTCTTTTGAAGATATGCCGAAGCATTCTCCCCACACTCATTACCTCGTTACGGTCAATTTGTGCTTGTTAGTGCACAATTCCTTCAAGAACTTTGCCCAACGTGGAACTTGCCTTATTGCCTCAATGAGTGGAATGTTCACTTCAATCTTCTTAAAGATTTCCAAAAGCTCTTGGTACAATGTCTCCTTGTTCGACTTTGCAAACTCGCTAGGAAAAGGCGGAGAAGTAACATAAGTAGAAACATGAGTTTTAGAGTTAGAATTTGTTCTAGACGGTCAGCCTTTTTAGGGGTTGTTTCACCCTCTTCTTTCTCCAACTCAGTTCATGGGACACCGGTGATGTTTCCGGTTTCTCTACTTGCTTTCCACTTCGTAACTCAATAGCATTGGCATTCTCCTTGTGATTTATTGATTGCGAAGGAAGTTTTTCCTCCGCTTGTGCTTCCAATTTGCTCACGGCATTAGCTAATTGACCCATTTGTGTTCGGATGTCCTTCATATCCATTGTTTGTCTTTTGCTTATCTTGCACCATTGTGTTGAGAATGAGATTCAACTTGTCATCTATACTCGTGCCTTGAGTTTCTTGTGGTGGTCTTTGCATGAATTGATATCCTCCTTGTTGATTGAAAGTAGGATTTGCAGCAGCTTGCTTGTTTGCATAGTGAAATTCGGATGATCACGCCAACCTGGATTGTATGTGTTGGAGTACGGATCGTACCTCGGCCTTTGCTTATTTTGGTACATAGCACTTGCTTGCTCAACATCTTCGGTATATGATGATGGTATGACAACTGCAGCTATTTGAGTCATCATTCTCTCCATGTTGCCCATCCTTTGTTCCATGTGTGAAGAATTGCCAACTTCATTCACCTTCCTTACTCGCTGATTCATCTCGAGTGTAGAATTGTTGAGTGTTCGCAGCCATATTCTCCAACAAACTTGTAGCTTCCGCAATGGTCTTGTTGGTAAGTGCACCACCACTTGCGGCATCGATCAAATTTCTATCATTAGAAAGCAACCCCTCGTAGAAATATTGAATCACAAGTTGATCGCTGATTTGGTGATGTGGGCACTAGCTAAAAGCTTCTTGTGGCGCTCCCAATACTCATGGAGAGTCTCTCCCGATACTTGCCTAATACCACAAATCTCCTTGCGAATCACAATTTGCTTTTGATCTTGGAAAATACTTCTCAAGGAACAATTTCTTCATCCCATTCCATGTGGTTATGCTTCAATGGTAAGCAAAAGAACCACTCTCCCGTAAAGTATCTAAAAGAGAGAAAGGAAAAGTCATGTCATCATAGCCATATCCGCATCTGCAGTTGCTTGCTTCATACTAGTCACAACATGATGGAATTGTTGCAAGTGACGATTAGGATCTTCTCCCGCTAAACCTCCGAATTTGGGCAGCAAGTTAATCAATTGTGGTTTCAACTCAATGGTTCCATTCATTTGAATACATAAAGGCTGCCGATCTAGGTTTGGAGAAGTGAGCTCCTTGAGTGTTCTTGGAGCGGGTGGTCGACCTCCCATTGTGTTGCCTTCCTCTTCGTCCGAGTCCGAGAATTCACTTGGTGTAGAACTTTGAGGAAGTGGAGTGTTGACTGCTCGAATGAAATCCTTAAGTAAAGTGCCTGAACGAAGACGTATACCAATTGGACTTGGTCTGCCCTCTCCACGCATTCACCAAAGAATTAGTACTGAAAATCGATTCTAAGAGGTTGAATAAGTATATAGAAATTGAAAATAAAAGCAAAAGTAACAACTAAGAATAAAAATAACAACTAAACTTGCCACACGCCTCCCCGCACGGCGCCAATTTTGACGAGGTGTCAATCTCGCAAAAATAAATTTCTCTACTTCTCTTTAACTAGCAAGTAGTATAATGTAAGTAGGATCGTCCCAAGGGAGGTATGAAGTTCAAGTTGTTATGCAAATACTCTTAGCAAAGATGATTTTGTTGTAGAAATGCTGAAAATTGTAAAATGTATTCAAATATGAGATGTAATTGATTAAAGGTTCAATCTAGACCACGGAATACAAACCAAATTGATAGATAGCTATATTCTTCACATTATCATGTTACTAACAACCCTAGAATAATTAGTACGCTCAACTATTCCGTTATTATCTCCTAGCTCACCGGATACGGAAGCGCTCGACTACCGGTTCCTACTTGCCAAGTTTCCTAGAGGTACGCTTACTAGGTTCGACTTAAACAAATGCTCTAAGTTACGTGAGATAAGGTTGCTCCTAGTGATGAACTCAAAGCATGAATCACCTACTAGTGTTGATTTCTACATATAAGTACTTAACAAAGTCCCATCATCAATACCTATATATTGCTACTTGTGTTTATCTTCTCTAGACAATTACGGGTCGAAGAAAATCTAAACTAGCAATAGGATTATGAATCAACTATTTAATTTCGAACTTAAACAATCAACAAATAATCCATAAACAATAATAGCATGGTAGAAATCAATCAATAACATAAATAAATGCAAGAGAACAAGTTATTTCATCAATTATAGATTCATATTTCGGGCTTGAAATCGCCCTTAATCAAAGAGAGTTTTAGTTATTCATAATATTGGAGTTCATCATCAAATAATAATGGAAATAAAGTAAAGAAGATGAAAATATCAAATGAAAGCAAACCCTAGCTCCAGGCTCTCGCAAAACTCCCAAAAGAATACGTGATATCCCTAAAAGAATAGAAACCTTTTCTTTTTATAGCCTTCCCACTTTCCAAAATTAGGTCTTCAAAGTCCATCACCCAAAAGTCCACCAAGCCCATGAACCATGTGTGAGAAACCCATGTGAAAATATGTCCCAAAATATGCTTGCTAGGAAAAGCTGGGGTTTTGGCTTAGGAATATGATAGGAAAGTCGTCCGGTCACACTGAAAAGTCAAATGGTCAAAGGTCCAACTCGGGTCAATCGAGTCAACTCGGAGTCAACTGAGTTAGCGGGCCGAGTTGAAAACGAGTCGGTGAACTAAGACAGGATCCATCTAATTTGTTTGAGTGTGCATTATTCGGTTCCATCCCGCCCATAATGGCAATTGTGCCTTCCACGCACCCTTACCAGCCCAGAGTGCAACACAAAGCAACCACACACCAATCTGCATTTCTCAATGCCACCTTTGCCATGTAATTATCCTTTATGTCTCCGCAACAATCACTAGCACCATCAACCCATTTGTTTCTTAACTCCAATCTGGCTTCATCAACTCAGGCCACTCACTCATTCCACCTGCGACATCAGTTAAGCCGCAGCTTCAAACTCAGGACCATTTTCTGCAACAGCTGCAACTCCACAACATGTGACCTAGCATACATCTACATTCATCAACTCAATCTTCCATCTCAGTTGCTTCTTGGCTTCCACACTCAGAACCAGCAATACTCAACATTCACAAACCCTACAGACTTCAAAATCTGAATCCAAACTGTACCCAAATCTCCTTACCCTGTAAAACAATCCACCAGTCACTACCATTCAGCTTTAGTGGTAGCAGCAGCATCATCAGCTTCCCTTATACCACCTGCAATACGCCACAGCAAGCGCCAACATCCTTAATACTGAAATCGATTAGCACCCTACATTGGCTCTGTGCTTGTTCTCAACTGCAATTCCAGTATCACCTCAACAGACTTCCACCTGCAATTGCATCACCACAATTCCAAGGCACATAGCACAGCTCATGCGAGTCCTAAACATACATTTACAAATAACAACGGCAACCAAACCTCAGTTCAAGTCCCTAGGTCCATTCCTAGCCTTGCCTGCAATCATGGCTCCACTATGCTACATAGCGGCGAAGAGACTTGAGTCTCTTCTCTTTCTCAACTGCTCTGTGTTGTTTTAGCACCAGCAGAACAAACCCTTACTTCCACCAGTTCAGGCTCTAGTAAACACCCACTGAAAAACCCCCTGTAACTCCAACTATTGCAATGACCAGCACCTGCCCATCTACCCGCAATTGTATCAATCCTTGATGTTGCCTTCCAACTCCACCAGTGCCAACTTGCACTCCTCCATTTCACGAACCCGAGTCCATCCTTGCCCTGTTGTCCTCTCAGTTGCAAGCACCCTCACCTGAAACTGTCGCTCCCAAGATTGATTACCCACAGTAATGACAGTATCTGTGAACTGCCAACATCACCAGTCCACCACTGCTGCCATTCATCCCTGCAACATCACTAGCTCTCACTGCAATGACACACATAACTCCTCCTTGCTCTAGCCATCTATAACAGCAAACACACTGCATCCATTCAATTCTGAGAATTTTAGCTCCATAATCTCAAAGCAATAGCATTAGCCATGGCTAACTAACTATCAGCAACACTGCTTCTCAGAATCACCAGCTCATTGAAATAGTTCAATTCCACACACTTACTGTACATCATTCCTCCACCTGAGATGCACACCTACACCCAGCTGCTCTTCTCAGTTCATCCAACCCCATCTCAGTTCTTGACCACCAGTTCACAATTACCAGCTCCCTTAATTGTTGACCTTCTACAACCAACCCCATTTCCACAAACACCCAGCATCAGTTACAACAGCCCTAATCCTGTAATATCATGCCAGCACTATCCATCAGCACCAGCTCTGCTTTCTCTTCAAGCCTCTTGAAATACCATCAGTTCTCTGCTGCAACCAAACTAGCACCATCAGCTCACACCTAGAAGCACCATTCCATTCCTGAGCTCAAGAGGTTCATCATCTCAGATTCAAAAACAAATTGCCATGCCCAACAGTGTCAAATTTCCCATGAACTCCGGACATATTTCGTAAAAAAAAAACTCCACCACAGATTCATTCGGTCATCAATTTTCTTTCTCGCACAACTTGACCTTCTTAGCTTTTGACCAAGCCATAACTCCCAAACCCTAGGTTCCTCTATCAGTAGCGTTACCATCTCAAAATTATAGGCAAACCCATCTCATACTCAATTAATCTTCAATCGATAATCATCTCTATCAAACCCTAATTTTTTACATGATCTGATACTAAACAATCAGCAACAGTGAATTCCTCCATCTTGTGTTCTTGACCAATCACAACCCAAGCCTGATCTTAATTTCTCCCTCTTGATTCCTCTCTTAGGTCGACAATGGAGTCACCGTTTTACAGCAGCCTCTGTCTTGATTTCAGGCAGTGGAAGATAATGATGAGAAGAATTCTCTTCTCTGAATTTCATGGTATTGTAAGAGATGCAATGGATATAGCCACCCAGATAAAATAGATAAGGGGGACACCCAGAAATGGTTCTAGGCACCCATTCTTTAGATAAAAGCCACCATAGTGATACTTGGCTTGTCAGTTTTGGAACCGACAGCCTATTTACTTCCTTGTTGCGCATATTCTTGGCCGACTCCGAGTATCACCCGCATGTGAAATGACCAAATTCCGTTCCTTGCTCAAAATGAATGATTTCTTCTTCTTTTGCTCCGCGCGACTCCAAAGCACCTAAAAACTCAAATTCACACATAAGATACATATTTTACAAGAAAACTTAGCGAAGAAAGCATAAACAATAGATAAATATCAAGGTGTTTTAAACACCTATCATCTTACTGTCATCCTCGTCACCAAAATCAACAAAAAGTCTATCCTGGTACATTTTCTCTTGGGCATACTCTCTTGGGTCAGAGACAACAGTTTCTAAGAAACCTTGCCGATCAACATACGGTCTACTTCCACCTTGGATTTTGTATTTCATGGTTTTCGCCCGAGTTCTTGTTATCCACGGCAAAACACTTTTGGTCATTCTTGACGTCTGTTTCATAGTTCCATAAATCAAAAGACTGGGAGTAGAATATATGTGATTTTAAATATATCCATTTAAGACTCGAGAGATCAAACATTACATACCAGAGTAAACAGCTTGGAAGCTATTGTAACTTGGAAAGATTTTTGCTGGGAGTTAAGACCGGTAGTTGCCACTGCACCACTTTTAGACAGCTGACTAGAGCTAGGATATGCAGCTTCCCTAGAAGGAGTTCTTCTTGAGTAAAAGTAGTTGGAGTTTCATGGAAGGGCTCTGAGTCACAAGTTACAGCAATGAACCCAATCAAAGTACCACAATCATCATATAATGGGGAATTAGTTGCAATGACTAGAAATCGTCTTCCTTGTTTATTAATGACTGGGAACAGCCCTGTCCAGATTTCACCCATGGCACTTCTGTTAACTATTTCTTTTCCATCTTTATAGGCTTGCTCATCACCAACGAGGCGAAGGACATTACGGCCAATGGCTTCTGACGCAGAATAACCATACAGGTCTTCAGCAGCCCGATTCCTGCAATAAAAGACCCCAGGATCCTTGAGTTTATCTATCAGAGTGTAAGCGCATTTTCTTTCAATCCGACCGATCCCTCAAATCACTCAAAATGAAATGAACTTAAAAAAAAAAAAAAAAACTCACCAGTAAAGTATCAGACCTTTGTCATCAATAACATTAATTGCCTGACCCATTGACTGCAAGATATTGAATGATTGTTTATCTGTGAAACTCATATTACTGCTTCCAAGGTTCAGACAGTCAAGGAAACTTCCCTCTTTATCTTTGGATGAAGCTGAACCTGTTTCGCATTTTGGCGCAGTTTTGTCATCATGACTCCCGCCAATCTCTCTAAATGAACTGGTTGGTCCTAGTCGTTGAACTGAAGAATTCGAAGGAGGCTGGTTACTGCAATCTGTTTTAATTCCAAAATCGACATCTATGTCGGAACTGTCTCCAGAGCGAACTAATTTTGCCATTTCTTCTCTCAGTTTGGCATCTCTTACCTCAAGCTCTTGAATCTTCTTCAGCAATTGTTCTTGTAGTGGAGTGTCACCCTCCATATGGTCAGTGATGGGGTTTTGTATAACGCTTTGAGAAAGAGTGAACAGAAGGTAGATTTAAACTAGAACTATTTATTTTCAGAAACACAGACTGATGCACATTTAATATATGGTGAGCTTCTGAACTAAGAGGGCATGCATCTGGGTCTCTAACCAACAAGGGGTGTGAACAAGATTCTTCTCTCTCATTCCATCTGTTGTATTCTTCTTTAAAAAAGCATGCACAGAGACAAAGATACATCCAGAAACCTGATAACAGCTAAATGACGAGGTTGCAAGGGTTAAATGATGTTTTTGAACTTTAGTTCAAGGTTCAAACAAACATCACCTTGCTACACAGCCAATCAGAGTGAAGCCTTAAGGTGTATACCATTAACAGATAGAGCATGTAGCAGATGACCAAAAACATATAAATCCAAAACTCTACCGTCAGCTAACTGTACCCGGTGGAGACATTTATACATCGAATGACTAGACTAATATATAACTTACAGTATTTCGTGTCTACCTCGATCTGGTCTATCACAGATTCACAAGCGTGAGTGCACAATGAACACACACACCTCTAAACCGTAAGATTTATTTCTATTATAAAACGCATACGGACCGGAAAATCTTCACTTCTAACATGGCAAACTCTGACTTCCCGTTACGCCACTCGGGAAACCGGGTTTTCGAATTTTTCCGACCAATTCGATTTACCAAGCATTTCTCATCGATTTACCGACATGATTAAGTATCATATGCTCATCCTGGATTGGTCCTGACGGTAGCGATAGCTCATCCCTATAGGGACCTGTCAGTTACTCGCTCATCCACAAATGGACCCCACAGTTATTAGCCACAGCTCATCCCCGTAGGGACCAGCCTTAGCTCATCCTCGCAGGGACCTGTCAGCTAAATACAAATCAATTACTCTAGAAAGTTAGCAACCATTTCTGGCTCGATGGTATAAACTTCCACCATATGTAGCAACCACCCTTTTCAGATGATATGAATTACCTCGAGCAGTAACAATCATCTCTTGTCTCACGTAATCAGCCCGGATAATATGAATTACCTCTAACGGTAACAATCATCTCATATCTCACGATGATATGAATTTCCTCGAGTAACAATAATCATCTCTTTCTCAAGTGTTGCACAGTTTATCAGATGACATGAACTAGCAAGAACAAATCATCGTTTCATTTCTCATTTGATGATATGAACAACCTGAAGAGGTTGCAACCACCCCTCAAGGTAGTATGATCAGCTAGTGGGCTAACTGCAACTGCCTCTGACCAATGGTATAAACTGCCAAGACTGCAATCATCTCTGAACAGATGGTATGAACAACCTCATGCAGTTGTGTTGCATAAAAGCGCCTGCCTGCATACCCTCCTCCGTAGCTCGAAGGGATCAAGCAAGACCGTAGTTCATCAAATATTAATTTTAGATAATATGAACTACCCACAATAGTAGCAATTATCACTCATTAAATTGTGTCAACCGCAACCATTGCATAGTCTAAATGTCTAATGCCAACTATAGCAAGCACAATTGAAAAATCTAAGAGTATCCATTGTCACCAGGAAAATTATCACACACATGAATTTACAGATCATAGCATTCGATACGAATAGGGATATTTCACGAATTCACATGACATAAAGTAAAACTAAAATATGCCATAATATCTACATTAAGTCTAAAACGAAGTCTGTCGATATTGACCCAACAATTTCAAAAATAAGAAATCGGCACCATGAGCTTGTTTGTGATATATCTCGTCAGTACTAGTAGTAAGATATACATCAGCTAGAAATTCTCAATTCCAAATAAACATCAAAATACTCATGGATAATATATGATAAAGTAACTTAAGTGCCTGCACATTGCTCTAGTTCACTAATCTCTACCAAACACCAAGTAAAAATTAAATTAAAATCTACCTACGGGAACAGTATAATCTGTACCCTTGTACTCAACCTAGCCATACCTTCATTCAAGTTAATTTCAATCCAGGAGCAAAAGCACAACATGCGAAAAAAAACCTCCAGATTACATCAGATGAACCAATTCACTACCTAAGTTGGAAAAGGCCTAAATGCAATGATGTCCATACACAAATCTTTACTGTGTGTTGTGATAGCCGGGTTCACATATATATAGCTGTTCAAAACACAAACTTAACACAGCTAACAAAACCCCATCAGAAATGCTCTTTTAGTAGACAAACCATATACTCTAATCAGGTAAATCCCCTTGTAACAAAATCAGTTTACTACCAAACTAGAAATTGAAGATCCTATTTTCTTTTTAGACAATCATCAGCAGAAAACTTCTAAAAGCTGGATAAATTATACAAATTGCAATTCCCCACATATAGTGGCGTTCATGAAACTCAAAACCACATAACAGGTCCATGCTCTTACCTCATGCCGAAAAGAGAAAAAGAAAAAGCATTTATTGCCTCCTAAAATGCACATGGCCTCCAACCAGTAGCTAACTTATTCCAATATCAACAAGGGTTAATGCTTGAAGTCAGCATTTACAAACATGAAATAATTGAGCTATTCATCAAAATAAAACAATAAATGAAAGAAAGGTGTTAACAACGAATTCTACAAACATTGAGATAAGGGAACTAAGGTTCTAACGATCATTTCTGCAAGCACCTTGAGCTCCTTAATGAAAACAAGCACTCGAAATTGCATTTCTCATTTTCAGCACCAAGCGTTCTTATTGTTACCACAGAACATATATTAAATATATGTTGCATAAACCACTCATTCAAGTAAGCAAACAAATCATTAATTGATTCTTCAGTTTTCAAATCCGACGAAACCTCGTAATAATTCAACCCTAACATACATTATACGGAATATGTATTCAACCCCAAAGTTAAGCACAGACTATACTAGTATGCTACCATCAAAATCAATGGAAAGTTTCTAACAATATATTCTTTCAAAGCATGGACTGTTAAGTTGGAAAGATGAATCGATTTAGTGACATGACGAAGACTAGAAAGTCAAGAGATAGAACTCTTACATTTGGTGAAATGAATCACTACACACACTTATGAAAGATTTAAGCATCGAAATTTCCCGTCGGACCATAAAGAACGGCTCACCCAAGAAGACGGAGTTACCTCTGATTTTTTTTTTTTTTTTAGGCAAGGCAATAACCAAACGGGTGGAATAGACCACACCATACCGTTTGACTTGGCCCATTGGGCAAGTTCGTGGGCTACATTATTAGTCATACGGTTAATATAAACAAAAAATAGATATTGAAATTTTTTGAATTAGGGCTTTAATATCTTGAAAGAGGTGGCGAGTTCTTTGATCTCCAATGAAGTTCTTCCCGTTGATCTTCCCAATGATTACAAGAAGATCACTCTCGATCACAATCTTTTCTTCTTTTCTTTTCAACGCTATCTTTAGAGCATCCCTGATTGCAAATATTTCTGCTTCTTCTACAGATAAACAAACTAAATTAGTTGATTCAGCTAAGATGAAGGAATGTTCCGAGTCTCTTATTATTATATCGATCCCCAACCTGTCGAGTTAGGATTCCATGCACCATCTGTGTTGATTTTAGTCCACCCTACAGTGAAATGCCAAGAAGAGTCTGTAAAATTCACAGTTGTTGCTGCCATTCTTCGAAGTATATGAGTCCTATTAGAAACCCCCAACATTGATTTAGCCCTTGCCATAATAGTTCTTGGATCCTCTTGTTTTGTATTATGAACTATAATATTTCGATTATCCCAAATGGACCAAAGCAGGCAAGCCATCAAGGGGAAGTTTTCCGATTTGTCAGAGGAATCCTTGTATGGATGCAGTTGAAGCCAAAACCTAGTCCATTACTGAAAAGTATAGTTGACAAATTGCCGATTTTGAACATTGATCATATTCCATACACCGTCAATCTTTTTCCAGGTCACTAAAAGTATAGTTGAAACTTTCTTTTTGAATCTTATTATTAGGGCTCGAACCCAAAATGGATTTTGGGGGCTTAAAATGCTATGTGTAAATGTGGTGGATAGGGGACTCTAGGAATTTGAAAAAGTCAAAAATACCCTTATTCAAATTTCACTATTCATCAAAAAAAAAAATCCTAAATCTATAATCTTCTCTTCTCCTTCTCTTTTCATTGACAATCATGATGAAGATTACCACGATTTCATCATGATGAAGATGAAGATCATAAAAAGACAACTAATTATATTATCTTCTCCTCATCCTTCTCTCTCATTCATAAATCATGATGAAGATGATAATCATAATTTTATCATGATGAGGATGATGATCATGAAAACCAAAAACTATTATCTTCTCATTTTCCTTTGATCATGATAAAGATAATGATCATAATTTCATCATGATAAAAACGTTTATCATAAAAAGAAAAAATTAAGAAAACCCATCATTTATTTTTGCTTTGAATGGTTAAAAAATCCGATTCGATGAATTTCGGGTAAAAAAAAAAATTTGAAGGTGTTTACAGTCGGGAGTTCTTAAAATTCCCAACCGTTAATTTAGATTACTGATTGGTTTTCCCAGACGAAACAATTCGACTAGTATTTCGGATGTTAGTACACCACTACTGGGTTTTTACCAGTAAGCTATTTTGATAATCATAAAGAAAAAAAAAAAAAAACGGGAGGAAAAAACAACTTGGTTTTCCCTGTACTGGGCAATTGAACTTATGACTCGTATGTCCCAAATCCATATCTAAGACTTGAGGGATGGATTTTCCCACGTAAATGGTTCGATAATTAAAATATGGTGACAAAGGTTTTCCCTAGCCGAGATTGTTACTACTGGGTTTTCCAACCATAAATTGTTGAGTTGCGCCTGGGATGTAATGTTATACCTCGACCATATACAAATATGTTCTACCGGAAGTTCATCATTTCCTGCCCGAATCTTGGGATTTGATGTTTTCCTGCCCAAAACCCGGATTTTTAATGGATGCTTTCCGATTTGAATCAACAAAATCCTCCATATATAGGGTTATTCGGGTAATTTAATGAATATGTTTCACCATATTAGGTGGTTGATTTTCAAAAAGGTTAAAAAAAATCCTCAAAATCCTCTACTTAATCAAACAAAAAAGAAAACAGAAAAAAAAAATTTAATGAAAAAAAGTTTTTTGATTTTCATAAAATTAGTAAAATGATTAATCCTAATTCATATACTAATCATAATTAATTTAGTTAATTTCCTTAATTAACACTAATTCAATTGAGGGTATATTAGACATTAACAAAATAATAGGATAGGGGGTTATTGGGTTTGTTATTTCATGACCCAATAAAGCCCAAAATCCTTTCGTTTCAAGCCCTAAAATAGGATTCTTCTTTTTCTCATTTTTGCAAAATGCAAGAAAATCCATTTTCCATCTCCCAGTTTCAGAAAAAACATGACATGTGTCCTAAGTATACAACTATTTAAGCACCTGAGCTTATGAGTAAAGCTATTAAATGCTTCACCTCTAAGAACTCTTGTTTGGGCAGACTCCGTAGTGTTAAAAAGCATCATAATTTACACCTTTTTGTTTTTTCCAACTTACCCGAGTCGCTAGAAATAGGATTAATCGGGATTCGATCGATATCACTAACTGCCAGATCTCGATTTAATATGTTTATTTTTCAATCGGATCGACTCATCCAGCTCAAAAATATATGAGTGGAGTGGCTTGGTCCAATGAGACAAGGACATTTTGTTGCTTAACTCAAAATGAGTCCAAAGTCAGGTCGGATCGCGAAAGTCGGGTTGACTCAAATAAAAAAACTAATCTAGTGCAGAGATGCCTCGGTAAGAGTCGGTTCATCATTGAGCTACGACAAAAACAAACACTCTTGGCTTAGGCATTTGTTAAAGTAAGCCTAGGAAATTTTTATTGATCTTTAACGTTATTTATATTTTATCAAACGTTCAACTGTTTTTTTTTTACAGAAAATACAACAATGCACATCAGAAATTCGCTTTTATAAAAGCACAACAATACGAAACTAAGCCTAACTCTAATTCGTTAAAGTAAACCCAAATACTTTTTTACAATGTCTCAGTAAATTAATTCAAAATTTGGTAACTTAGACTTAGAGATGCATATTCAACAGTAACCTAAAATTTTTTGCAATGTCATAATAAATTAATGTGAAATTTGACAGCTTAGAGATACATGTTATTCATATATTATTATGTAAATTCAAAGCTGACCGTATACTTCTAGTATGGATGTAAAAATGATTCAACTGTGGAATATGGTAGAAATATAGAATCATCTGAAAGATAGAAGTATGCAATGACGGACCAATTAGAGTGGCTATATCGGGATTTTAGCTCGGGCAACCTCGGTCTATCCATTTTTCACAAAAACACCATTTTGGGGCTTTGGTACTGAGTGTCAGCCGTGGAAAAGCAGAAAAGTTAACGTCAATCGCTGAGTTAATCCCCTCGAAGCATGTGCAATCTCTCTGGAATTCAACAACAAGCTAACTGCATACTTCTATTACGAATAACTTATTCGAGATTCTTCACGCAATCTTCAAGACATTAACGAATTGAAATGTAAAGTACATTTCTAAAATTCTTTAAATATGATCAACTCATCAATAAAGTGCAGCCCGAAAGAAGAAAAGAAAAGAAGGAAAGAAAAAAAAAAGCTACTATCTGGTATGATGCATATTAGTGGTATCTAGTATATAAGTCATGCAAAATCAAACAATTTCGTAGGTGCGCTGTTATTTTTTCTAATGTTAAAAAAATTTGATCTACATGAGTTTTAACTGCGCATGTATCACTATTATATTTCTGTACTTAGTGCATTGTATGTAGTACACGACTATCTCAGGTCTCTGGATTAATTTAAGAATCGAATTAACGTGATCTCTAAACCCACCGATCTCACCTCGGTTCCTCCACTCTTTCCTCTATTTTTATTGTATCCAATAAAATCTAAATTTTCTTTGCTCTATTTTTATAATATTCAATAAACTATATTAACTCTCTTTGATTATGTTAAGGATCCGCTAATGAACACATCATTTTGTTTCTCTCTGAGCCCTCAATTTGATCAAGGTAATCAATTTAACTTATCACTCTCGAGCGTCTCTACTGTATTTATTAATATCATCAGTCATCTTTGTGTTTTTATGGTTGGCTGCATTTCTATTGTTAGGTTTTTTGGACATGCTATAGTGCGACTCAGTAAAGCACAGATGGGTCTGACATTCAATAGAAGCTTTTTAGTCGACTTTTTACTGCAAAAAGAATGAGTTGTGTTCTCCTGGTTGGTCTGGGTGCTGGGAAGACTACAATCTTGCACAAACTCAAGCTGGGAGAAACTGTTACAAATAATCCTGCCCGTTGACATTCCTACCATTGGCATTCCGACTGTTGGTATGTTCTTGTTATAAAAGAATTTACACACTTGACTTTAATTGCGTTTCAAATTTTGTAGAGAGCTGGTTTGAATGCCGATCCATTCTACTGTTTTTCAGGTTTTAAAGAGACCGTGGAATACAAGGACATCAATTTCAACCTTTAGATGTCGGCGGTCAGATGATGAATGCAAGGTGAAATTTCTTCATTTTCATTATTTTGGTAACACCAAATTCCAATATATAGCTATGCGCGCTTGGTGTCTCTTTCTAGTTTTGCTTAAATTATCTAAAAGTCGTACCTTTGATTCTTCTACCATCATTGTAAACTTAGTATATGCCCGGGATTTTTGAATACTAATGCCATCTTATCTTCTAGATCAGTTATTTGAATACGTTCTTGTCCTTCCTCCAATCCCCGCAAGGTTTGATCTATGTGGTGGATAGCAATAACAGAGATCGAGTTGATGAGGCAAGAGATCAGTTGCATTGGATGCTGAATCTGGTATATATTTGGAAATACTAGTTTTTGGAAAAACCATTTAGGATTAATTAGTAGTAGAAATTTACTAGATGTTGCTTAGCTATTAGTATTTGTTTCCAGGATGGGTGGCCAGATGCTGCGTTGCTCATATTCGCCAACAAACAGGACATTCCTAACGCGATGAATGTTGCCGAGATAACTGAGAAGCTTGGTCTTAGCTCACTCAATCGTAAATGGTAAACTGATACCTCATGCTTTCCTTGTGATATCGTTTTTTGATCGGTCGACAACAATTACAGTAAAATGAGTCAACGGCCGATTTATTTTTTCCATTTTCTTCTCGCTTTTAAGCTTACCACTGGGTATCTTTGCAGGCACATCCAGAGCACATGTGCAACCTCTGGTGAAGGCCTAAATGAGGGTTTGGATTGGCTTTCCAACAACATTGCTCACAACATTGGCAACTAAGCATCTTACATTTCGAGATTTTAATGCAACTTGTTCGAATAAAAATGTTCAGCAACTTTTTGAACCTGAATCCTTCTGTTAAAATACACAAGCTTCTTGTGTTGGTACTGTTGGAGATTGTAATAACAATCGTAATTAACTGAGAAATAATACTTAGCTCAAACCGACGCTGATTGATATTCCGGGAGATGCAGTAAATGTGGCAGGAAATAGTAGAG